>JAZKJV010006803.1:0-317045 GCA_037367405.1 Ottelia alismoides | reverse complement strand
AAAGTGGGAAACCAGTTTGTAATATATAAAATTTTATACAATTTTGACAGAGTCTCCTGCAGGTCAGAAAATGCATGAATTCCGCCAGAGTCTTCCAGCTTACAAAGAGAAAGAGGCATTGCTGTCCAAAATTGCACAAAAATCAGGTTTTTTTGAAATAGATCTTTGTCTGATGATGTTAGTTAAACATGCAGCGTTAGTGATTCATATTGGTAGTCTTTGTATCTCATCGTATTTATTATACTTTTGTGTGAAGACTTGGTTAATGCCGAATGTGAGAGAAATTTGGTTTGATGATAGTCTCCTATATAGCTGACTAGCGGTTTTCTAGTTGACATTTTTAGAACAAGAGTTTAGGGGATTCGAGAGGTAAACAATTTTTCTGCTACCTAAGGACTGCTGACTAGGGTGGAGGACTACATGCCTATTGTGCTGTCAAATGCTACGTATCTCTTGATCTCAAAGATTCTGGTAATTGATTGAGGGAGGTCTTACACCGGATCATCTCGCCTGAGCATTCGACATTTGTGCATGGAGGGCTATGACAACAAGTTGGTGATGGCAACATAAAGGGTGACGGATTGGAAGAGAAATAAGACCAAAAGCGTTCTTTGGACGGTTAATTTCTCCAAAGCATATGATTGTGTAGATTGGAGATTCTTGTGGGCTTCGCTAGGGAAAGAGTTTCCCGGAGATGTGGATTGCTTGGATCAAGAGATGTGTTACAACTGCATCCCCGCAATTTTGCCAACGGTAGACCGGAGGAGGCTTCTTCCTGCCGCATAGGGGAATATACATGGATGTTCGTTGGCTTCATTTCTCTTTGTGATTGTGGTCGATGCATTAGCGATTATGATGAGGTTGGCAATTGGTGAGGACTGGTGTTCTGGGGTACACGAGGAGGAGATATCATCCTGCTCTTACAATATGCTGATGACACTGTATTATTTCTGGGGGTTGAGGGAGGAGAAGATTTTACGAGCATCACTTATCATGGATATTTTGGGGACATTTCTGGGCTTCGTGTTCAATAGGGAGAAATCGATGGTGGTTCCTTTCGGTCTTTCGGAGAAGCTGGGCATGCGACTGCGGTGTTGGGATGTCCTAATGCTTTCTGCCGATTACGTACTTGGGACTCCCATTGGTGACGGGGATGCCGATGTCTGAGGTTTGAGGGCGCTATTGTAGAGACTGGAAGGGGATGTTGGCAGGTTGGAAGGCATCGATGCTCTCAAAGGGAGGGAAGATGGTGCTTTTGAAGCATGCTCTTTCGACCATCTCAATTTTCTTCTGCTCCACGAGGTCGTTCTCTGCTGGGTTGCATGTCAAGATTGAGACTCTGACGAGGAAATTCTTTTTGTCAAACGATCATCAGGGCATGAAAAGTTTCTATATGGTGGATTGGGGTCTCCTGTATCGCCATCTCCCATCATCTTGGCTCCACTATTGCCAAGATACTATACACACCGACCTACTTTTGCTCATGGTCATTGCTAGTTATCCAGCATCTGGGGGTTTGTTCTGAATACATGTTTCTAACGATGGGTCTGGAGATGTGTATCCGCAGGAATCTTTGCAGGAGACTGGCATACAGATAGAGTGAGCTTCCCAATGACCTGGATGTACCTATTGCACTTCGAAAAAAAGAAGCGTACATCAAGGTTCAGAAAGTCGGTATGCGGTATTCGTTCGGTCAGGTGGTCTGAAGCGAGTAAGCAGATATGCAGAAGTATATGCGGATTATGCGATTTGTATTATTTTAATTTAAAAATAATTAAAGTAATAAATCGAATTCAAATATTAGAGATTTATATTTCGAAAAAATAACAATAGATGAAATATATGCATATACTTTTTAGTACGACATGATTTCAGAGAAAGCTTTTAAAAAATGACCATTTTAGATAAAAGAGTGAATCATAAAAAATAATAAAAGTGAAATTTGTTGGCATACTTACTATAGGAATGAAATATAAGAAAAAAATATTTGAGATATAACAATAATAAATCGTAGAAACATTTGTTATGTTTCTATAGGAATTAACTAAATGAAAATTGGATTGTGAATCAATATATTTCAATTGATTAATAACCTGATTCCCTTTTATCTAGCATTAACGAGATGGCAGCTAGCTAGGGGGGATTTAACGTAATTTTCTATTACAAAACTTTCTTAACATTGAGAAAAGTATTGACTGAAGAAAGCAAACGACTCATAGATATATTTTTCACAAAAGAAGATGTACTTGATTCTAAAATAAAAGTATATTTTAATATAAACTAAACAAATGCATGAAACGGCATTCATAGAAATTAAATAAAAATATTCCATTTAAATAAAAAATGAAAATTTATTTTTACAAAACAACAACATAAAAACTTTTCTAAACAAACAATTAGTAACATTCATTTTAAATAAAAAATGAAAAAAATTATTTTTTACAAATAACATAAAAATCTTTTCTAATAAACAATTAGTAACCATTATTTTTTACTGCAATGAGAGTACTAGTTTCCAACAACTACAAGATGAAACATGTATGAAAGGCTCTATACAAAAGGTGGCCGGGTATGCGGCCGCATATGCGGTTTACTCGGTCGCATACTCGCCCCAAACCATATATGAACCGAATACTGGATATACGGTTCGGTCCAGTGCCCGACTACGCATATGCGGCCGCATATGCGGCTGCCTGGGCCGCCTTTCTGAACACTGACGTACATGTGCCCTCATATCCTCTTGCATTCCAGGTTACCTTTGATCGCTTGATAGGGGAATTTAGGAGATTTGCAGTTGCTCTATCCACCGTGGAAATACCACAGACCTACCAGTAGACTTTGAGAGACAATCAGTGGCGTTTGACCATGTAAGAGGAAATGGCTGCTCTACAGTCGCGTGGTACCTGGAGCTTGGTTCCCGCTCCCAATGGAGCGTCACTTGTCAATTGCAAATGGGTGTTAACCATCAAACACCATGCATATAGGAGTCTTGATCATTACAATCATGGTTTTAAAAAACGTGAGGCGGATCGAGGGCGGTTATACATGAAATATATAATTAAGCATATACATGAAATATAATTAAGCATAGTTATATAATTTATAAAATCACAAATTTAGATATTCCCAACATATTCACCGTATATGCTATGACCATGAGAATATATAATATTCTTTGCATGATTTACTTTTGATCCTAATCCGTATTATCATCCATATAAAATGCAAAGCTTATTAATGACCTCCATTAATGTTGGTGGGTGAAGTTCACGTCGATATATGACACTTTATGGGTGAAGCAAACTTATGTGACTACCATATATTATTAACATACACAATATATAATATGTATATGTTGTTTTATACGTGTTATATGACTAGCATATATATTAATGTCTTGAATTCTACCATCCGATTTGCTAAACTCAATTGAAGAATCATTGTATGCCCCTCTGTCGCACCATACCCTACCTGAAATGAATTTTTTATATGATAATGCATAATTTTTAAATATATAATATATATATGACTATATAACAAATTAAATTGTTAACAATTAATATTATACTTAAGATGTCAAAAAATCAATATAAAAATATAAATTATAGGGTAGCAAACCTTTGCAGCCCGAGGCAGCGCCTCCCAGACCGCCTCAGTGCCTCGACGCCTCGAGGATCGCCTCAACGCCTCGAGGCGCACGCCTCACATGGACTGCTTGAGGCGGGCGCCTCGAGGCGCGTTTTTTAAAACCATGATTACAAGGCCAGACTGGTTGCACGTGGCTTTACTCATACGTATGGAGTGGATTATCTGGACACATTCTCCTTTGTTGCTTGCCACTCTACTCTACGAGTTCTTCTTTTCGTTGCTGTGGTACACGATTGACCTTTATTTCAGCTTGATGTTAAAAATGCATTTCTGTATGGCGATCTCCAGGAGGAATTCTACATGCAACAACCTCCAGGGTTTGCTGCTGGGGGGGAATGTTAGAAGGTTTGTAGACTTCATAAGGCAATATATGGCCTTAAGCAGAGCCCAAGGGCATGTTTTCAGAAGCTCTCGGATCGGATTCAAGAGATCGAATGCAGATCATTCTCTGTTTGTACAGAGAACTTTAGAAGTACGGTTGTTATCATGGTATATGTTGATGACATACTTGTTACAGGAGATGATGTACATGGGATCAAGAGGACAAAGGAATTTCTGGGCAGACAATTTGTCACCAAGGATCTTGGCACCCTACTGTACTTCTTGGGATTGGAGTCCCCCAATAATCAACAGGGTCTTGTGATGATCCAAAGAAAGTATGTTACAGACATGCTAGTTGAAACTGGCATGATTGGATGCCGACCTGCTACTACTCCTATGGATCCTAGTATGAGGCTATATGATGATACATAGGAGGCGGATAGGAGAAGATACTGAGAATTGGTGGGAAAGCTCCTCTATGTCACTATCACTAGGCCAAACATCTCCTTTGCAGTTAGTTGGTTTAGTCAATTATGGAGCAATCTTAACAGGTACATATGGATGCAATTTATATGATTTTGAGGTATCTAAAGTCATCTAGAGGAGCAGGATTGCTATTCAGGAAAGGAGCAACTCGGACTATCTCAGCATGTGCAGATGCATACTACGCAGGATGTCCTAAAGACAGGAAGTCCACGTCGGGCTTCACTATATTTGTTGGTGGTTCTCTTATTTCTTGGAAGAGCAAGAAGCAAACTGTAGTTGCTAGGTCAAGTGCTGAATCCAAATATAGAGCTATGGCACAAGCGAGCACAAAGATGATGTGGGTTTGAGCAATGTTAGCAGACTTACATATAGATGTACCTCTTCCTATGCAGTTATAATGTGATAATAGGCCACCCTATTTGTTGCAAACAATCCTGCATAGAATGAGAGAACTAAACATATTGAAGTGAACTGTCACTATACGCGAGATATGATACAAAAAGGCTTTATTTTAACCTCTCATGTCAATTCATGAGATCAGACTTCATATATCTTTACCAAGGCTTAACTTAGAGGACCATTTCAGAAGTGTTCATCCAAGCTAAGCATGATTGACATCTATGCTTCATCTTGAGGGTGAGTGTAGAGATATATTATGTTCTTGTAATGTTCCTTAATCTTCTTTTTTTACATCTGTCTTATGTAATTTACCCACAGGTCTCTCCTCTATTTAAGAGAGCCTAGGGTTCCCATGAATAAACAAATTTCTTATTCTTTTCCAACGACCTTTTTATTGAATATATCACCGATGGAAAACTTTTGTTTGTCAGTGACAGTTGGACTTGCTTAGTAGCCAATGCCCTCTCACATACCAACACCTCACGATCCTCCATGCTAAAGGCCATGAAAACTGATTTACTATTCTTTATTTTTCAACTATGAAGCTTCTCTGAAAGTCTCTACAACGACCCTAGGTCATCGTGCACACATCTTGATGTTTTGCAAATTGTATAGTCTACATATTGAGGCTACATAATATATGTTCCTCATACAGTGGCCACTGTGAAATAAAAAACACACACCCTTATTGTTTCCTCGAGTCATTCTTGAAGCCAACACATTTGCACTAAATGAATAACAAAGGTTTAAAACAACACCCTTATTCATCCTCCTTCTAGAATAAACCCACTACATCCAACAAGTCGTTCATCTGGACAGAAAAGGACGCCATCGTGACAAAACTCTTTCCTTAAGCTAGCCACAAAGATAGAAATCTCCTTTTCATCAATGTATATAGAGTAACGATCAGATTGGAGCTTTATATGCCTTTGTCAAATTAACCTTCCACATAAAACCTTTCACCATTTCTCAATCTTGACTAGAAACCGTCTCCATTGTTGCCACAAAATTGTTTAATAGAGATCTTCCCTTCAATCGTAATGTCACAATAAAGTCACCATTGGGCAGACAAACATCCTAAGGAAAGTCTCGCGAACTTTGTGAAGATCGTGCAACAACTCTGAGATATTCACCCCATTAATCGAGCCATACACATTAGTAAACAGAACTCTCATGCCATCTATCTTTCACCGTAGCTGCACCGAAGTCGAGTGCCAACCCCCTAATCTCATCATCCTCCATCTCCAATCGATCTCTATTCTAACCGATAAGCAGCCCAACTGATGCCCCTACTGCCTCAATTGCTCTGAATTCTGGCACATGCATGCTTTTTATCTCTCACCAATTGCTTTCCATTCAGTGACCATTTTTGTTTCATGGAGCATCGTAACGTCTATCTTTAATTCCCTAAGCAAAATCCCACACCGCCAATTGCTTCTCCCATCTTCCAAGGCCCCTTATATTCCATTATATATTATTCATTCCGAGACCTAGTCTCATAGAGTGGAATCACCCTTAAACATTCCACCCAAGTCTTTATAGTAAGTTCCTCACGTCAATTGAGGCCCGCAAGCATACGCTTCCTGATTCTCAACATGGGCTTCGATATCCTCTCCAATCTTAACTCGACTTTACACACCCACCTGCAAGAAATCATCTTTCACCGCTTCATTATCTATTGCTTGGACTAACATTCTGGTGATGCGAATCCTTCGCTTTCTCTTTCATCTGTTCAGTCTCTTCCATATGTAGCTCCTCCCAAACTTCCTTGTGGGGGAAGCTGATATCTAAAGGGTTGGCAAAAACTCCTATCCGCCGATGCTTCTCGCTTCTTCTCGGAATGAGAGGACACCTTCGTGTCCACAGTTCCGTGTTTCACTTGCTCCCCCCTTGTTACTCGAAGATAGTGCAAAACATGAGCTCATCTCGTCCTCAATACCATGGTGTTCCTCCAGAATAAGTCCAGTGCCCGATGCGAGTATATTCCCCTGCTTGCTAAGTATAGGGGGGAGGTCGAGCTCTATGATTATATTCCTTGCACCGCTCTATGCTTAGTCCGAGTTCTGTCTTATTTTTCTCCATGCTCTGAAGACATAGCATGAGCTAGTATATCGTATATACTTTACTTATAACTCGTATTTTAATGTATTTTGTGTATATAATATTTAATAAATACGGGATGGGTAACCTTTGTAAAATTTATAAAAAAAATTTATATTTGCAAAATATGTTAAATACAAGTAAATTTGTATAATCTGTACATTGTATACAAGTTGTAAAATATGTACAATCTTGTATAAGTTTGTATGAATAATACTCTTTTTGTAAAATCATTATTGAATTCTTGTAAACAATACTGGTATTGTAAATTGCTGTAAAATTAGGTGTATAATTTTTTTTTAAAATGATTTCTCATTCATTCTTGCATAAAAACATGTAAAAAAATCATTATAAAAAACTTGCACTTCATTCATTTGCATTCCTACATTTCATTAGCATATCATGCATATGCAAAGTGGAAAGTCAGTGGGTTCTGAATCGAGTCATGAGTAAAAACTGGGGGTGGGCTTGACCTGACCTTAATCCACTTAATTTTCAGAGGAACTTTGTGAAGCCCGATCCCGCGGATCTGGGGTTCCTGTTTACACATCACTCATAGTATCCTGTTCGCTAATGATCACATTTGAGTACTGAGATTTAGGGAAAAAAATTTTCACGTTTAGTTTATGAATGACATTCAAATTTAACTAATAAGCCGCATAAATACAATATGTCACCAATTATATTGCATAAATTTCCATAGCATTTTACATGCAACAAAAGAAACTGCATAATGTACATGTATCCCAAATGTATTGGAAGAGAAAGAAAAGCAATAATAATATCCAGAATAAAAACTATAACATGCGTACCTGACATTTGTAACTGCGGAAGTTGATGTTCAACTCTTCCAATACCACGATGCAGGTATTTTGCCTGCAATCCGTGTAATAGGGAGAAAAGAACATCAACAAATGTTGAGTAAATCTTATTAATTAGAAATAACATGAAATTTAGTGGTTTCAAAAGAAAGCACGAAAACAAGGCTTGACAATTAAATGTATAGCTACTTGCATTGAAACATGCTTCAAGTTGTTTAGTATGTAAAACCCCATTCTACTCATCATACATTAATTACCCATATTAATCATTTTTATACAAATACTATGATCCATATTTAAGTCATTTCCTTTTTATTCATTATAATATAAGTTTGATGGGTCTTGGGAATGTGAATGATGAGTCTCTGATATGATCGTTGTCTTTATTAAATGCTTATAATGTTGTTTATGAATCATGTGGATTGATCATATTAAGTGTATATGATGGGTCCGGTCTTTTGATTCTTTTCTTGTTGAATTTCTCAAGCTTAATGGATAGTCCGTGGTCTTGGTCTGGGTAAGACCTCACACTATGAATCTAAGGCAGTAAGGAAGCCTTAGGGTTGGGGTGCCTCCGTAGGCATGCGGTGGAGTAAAATGCATCCTAACTAAATTCCCAACACGTCCACTAGCTATATCTAACAACTGTAGTAGTAGTTCGAAGTCTGATAAGGATGATTTTCATGATATGGTCTTTTCTCTTTGTCAGGAATTACTGGTGGAACAGTAACTAGCTCAATGGAAACTGAGCTCAACTACAACCAACTCAACTGTAATTCTTCTAAACTTAAGCCAAACTCATTTGTGACTCAATCCAATCTCAAATGTAACTCCTCCAAAATTCAATTGTAACTGATTCAGATGTAGCCATAGAGGATTCAGATGTATACATGGATGATTCGGATGTAGCATCGCCAAGTCTGCTGGCGAAAATTAAACAAAACTCAAGCGATGAGGTAGCCTACAAAAAGACTCTTCCGTCTCGCCCTCTAAGTGGAAGTGCGGTCCAATAGAGGGATAGGTCTACTCCAAACCTACGCCACTGAGACGGGTGAGAGTGACTCTTCGGAAAAGTCACTCTAAAAGAAAAACCGGCCCTACCGGTACGAGCTAACGAGCTCGAAAAACTAAAACCAAGGGCCCTCCAGCCTAGGTACCCTAAAGAATAAGAGTCAGCGGAACTGGTCTTTAAAAGAAACTCTGTGGATCCCAGAGAGGCGTAAAAACTGCGAGCGCTCACAAAAAACCGAGAGAAAGACTGGGATCCTAGACCCGCGCACTAAGCGGCCGCTACCCTAACTGGGCTTCCTATCTCCCGCCCAGCTGAGGGTCACCGCACCCTCACACAGTCAGGTGTAAAGGTTACCGTGACTGACACTCTTAATTATTAGTCATCAATGACTTAATCCCTCATCCTTTCTTAATCCTTTATGTGGTTGATTGTACATATCTAGGTCTTTTTGATCAACGATCTCGTTGATATAATTGATTCATCATTGATTTCACTTATTCATCTACCCCATCATTTCTCAATCTTTTCAATAGTTGACTTTACAAATCTATGTATTTTGTCGCTACCTATCTTTGGTGATATGTATAAATAGTAGAGTACACCTAAAAGATTAATTTATGAAGATGATCGGTCTTTATGGTCACATGTTATCATTTCTAAAATCATAAGATTGGATCTAGCTAGTCTTTATCATTTTGTTTTATATGGTACAAGAATTATGTCTCAATTGTACCAGTTCCAGTTGAAACATCAAAGGAGGGGTATTTTCTGATCATTTGCCATAACATCCTATATATAATAAATTGTATGAATAGTAGACTATACATAATGATCAATTGATTGATGATTTCTTATTCGTAAAGATCTTGAGAAATCATTTGTTGACTTTGAGAGGAGTTCTAATATTTAAAAGATGAATTCTCAGAAAATGTCAATGCTATATAATATAAAGGGGTTATCGGGAAGCTATTACATATCACTGTGAATCACGTAGACATTGCTCGTGTAGGTAGCAAAGTATGTTAGTTCATGGGTCACTTTAGGATGTTATAATGTTACATATTACATTATGACTGCTTTAGGAAAGTATCATCTCTTCCTCAGTAACGAGTCTCTGGGTTTCACCATTTGTGCGTATGTATTTTTTGTAAGTTATCATGTAGACAAGGAACCCATGACAAATTTTAGTTTATACTCTGGATGAAACCTCATCACATTGCACATTAAGAAGCCAACCGTTTTAGCCATATATCGTGTAGAATATGGGTATAGAGCCCTGACTCAAATAAATATAAAAGCTATATAGATAGATCCTTAAGGGTATATGTTCTTATAGGGGCCTCTACCCATGCAACCAAATTGTGATATTTATACTGCATTATTCATAGATACAATATTGTTTTCCACCAAAGGACGAAACATATGAAGGTTAATGGCACATGATCATCTATTCGAGCAAGTTCATAACAATCACTTTATGAAGCTCCATGTTAGTAGTTGAAATTCTTGGTTGGTGTGCTTTAATGCTTGTTATGTTTAGAACATGTCAAAATCTTGAGTTGTTGTCTACAGCTCATCTGTTGGGGGACATGACATTACTTTGATATGCATTCTGTTCAGTTTATAAGCATTGACATCATCCTTATTAGGATTTCATCCCAAAATAATGCATCTTTAGTCAGAAGTGCATCAAAGTATCTTATGATCGACTTTAGGACTCTTTTTATCATTGAAAATAGTATTTGAATATGTCCCTGATGTAAAGAACAAGCAGTTGATTAATAAGGAGTCATTGCTTTCAATTATAAAGGTAAGTCATCCACTTTTGAGGTTGATTTTTTTTTAAGAATTTTAGAGGCTCAGTTACTTATATTAGATTCTTTATTTATGAATTGTTTCATCCTTCTCAGGATTCCATAAGAAAATGCATGTCATTTTTCCCTCAAGTTTCTATTTTTCCGTGCTAAAAATTGTGCCTAATTAATGGCTTGAACTTAGGTTAATTTGCATGCTAAACCCAAATTTTTATCCTCAAAATTTTAAGAAATCAAGAGCATATATAATGGTTGTAAAGTTTTGATGAATTCCATGTGAAGCTTTGCATTCTCATCTAATTTCAGAGGCAATTTAAACGATTGAATCATGCATGGAAGGCAGCAAGAGGAGGAGGAAAGATTGTACCTTTGATCCTCTAAATTTGGAGGGTATTTGTGGGCCTTGTGGCTTTATCTAACATACAAAAATAGCTAAAATACCTGATGGACAACAACATAAAAAGGAAAAAACGAATTAGAAACTTCAACATTGACTTTAATGAGAGCAAAGAGGAGAGGGATTTGTACCTTCAGATATCTCCAATTTGGAGATCCAAACTTGCATGCGGCAACCTCTTCTGGACAGGAGCTTCAGTTTATTCAGATCCGGATGTTACAAACTTCATTGAGAAGTATGATTTTAGAAACGTCAGGCCATAGACTTAATTCTCCAAATTTTCAGAAGACAATGTCTAGACTTTGACTTTTAGTGTCTAACCTGGTCGCCTCATTTTGAGTAGACTCTTGGATAGTGAACTAATTTGTACTCTACACCACATACTTAGCTCAACTCAAATGAGGTGTTGGAAGACTGTGCGTCTTTTTCTTTGGTTCCATGGATATCTAAAGATCGAAATAATGAGTTGAAATAAATATTCAGATGAGGGATGACCTGCTAGCACAAATCTTCTAAGACCCCAAAACATGGGCAGAATAACATATTCTATATCCGTCAGGGTATAAAAGGTCAATGCAGAGCAACCACAAATCCTACCAAAAAGAAGCTAATTCCAAAAAGAATATCTTTGACTACAATGATCCAAGCTTCAGATAGCTTGCAGATCTTGGTGGTGACTTGGCTACACTGGCCAAGCTTCATAGGAGAGTTGACTACACTGGTCACCCCCTAGTTCTTTTCCCCCTCTTTTAGAATTCTCCCTCTATTCATTGTGAACTAGCACGTTTCTGAACTTAGAAGGAAATACCTGACTCCCCGAGGACGAGTTACTAGAGGAGGAGATTGCATGGTAGTTCTGCATCTTGGATGGGAAGAGCTAACACCCTTCACACACCAGAGACAATTATTCAATGTTTATGTGGGATAACTTTGGGAAGGGGTTGATCTAAGATGACTTCTGAGTCGGGCCTGGATGATGACTTGTACAACTTGGAGATTGTTGTTTTTAAAACTTAATTCTCATCAGGAGTTCCGCCACGTTATTAATCCAAAGGTCGATTTTGAGCTCCATTTTCACCTTTTGTTCATGACCTTGGCATGAGACCCAATCTCATTTCACTTATGCATTCATTTTTGTTGCTCAGGGACGGGCAAGGTTTACGTATAGGGGGTTGATGAGTATGTAATTCATCACTTTAAAAGCTGAAAATAGAGCTCCGTTCTTAAGTAATTAATTGCATTTAATCATCTAATTTGCATTACTAGCATCGGTGTTGCAATAGTCGTCCGACTAAGCCGACTATTCGGTCAGACTATGAGGTGCGGGAGGGTTCCTGACTAAACAACTTCTAGTCGGCTAATAGTCGGCTTGACCGATCGGTCCGATAATTCGGCCGACTGGTAGTTAAATGCTGATATTTTTATTTTTATTTTTTTCAAAATTTTCAAGAGTTACCATTTGTCATGATATTATCAAAAATGTCAAAGCTCTGTATATGTATGTTGCTAATGGATACTTTTATGTAGGATTCTTGTTGATTGATGATAATATATGTATAACATACAATAATATATGTATTAAAAATATTTTATATTAAAAATATGTAAAAAAATACAAAATCGAATAATTCTGAATAGCCGTCTGAATATCGATTATTCTCTATTCAGTGACCCCTTCGACTGAATACCGACTTCTGTAACACTTATTAGCATTCATGTATGTGTTTATAATATCCATATTTTAGCATTCATAATTGCATTAATAAAAAAACAAAAAAATTCTTTGTAAATAAACACATGTATATTCTCCTAACTTCCCCTATTTGTATTTATTTTTTACCAACTCCAAATCAAATAAAATCAACACCATTGTATGCATAATACTAACATTAATAAAGGAAAAATATCAAAAAATACTAACTTGTGTAATTGTCATATAAACCCAAACCCTAATTTTGTGACAAAACTCGCAAAATCCAAATTTTGAATTAATGTACATTCATTTCTTTACAAAACAAGATCAAATTTAAAAAAATCGGAGTTCATATGTGAAGCTTGGGTTTTGAGACCTCATTGTATATTATATATTTTATCTGATTTGATATTATTGTTTTATGTACGTAATTAACTTCTTTTGATTTATTTCTTTTTCATTTATTTTCTTTGATCGATGTTTTAATAAAATATGTAAAAATGCAAATATAAAATGAATTAAAAATCAAAGAAAAAAAATCTTCGTGAGTTTGTATTAATAGTCTGTACATAAATCGTTTTTTATTTTATTCCTTTATTTTATTAATTATTAGAAATTCTAAAAAAATAGATTAAACTGTAAATATTTCTTTTATTATTATTTGATTTTATTTTGAATTTTATCTTATTTTAAATAATAAAAATTGTAAAACCCAACAAACGACATTTTATCGATATAATATACCATAAAAATACATTTTTATACACATGACTTTATTTGATTTTAGTCCCTAATGAAAATTGTAGATCTCGTCGTGATGAAAAACTTTCACGACGATCACTTTTTGATTTGACACTGTTTACTATTTTATTTTGAGTTTTATTTCATTTTATTTTCTGTTTTTGTGGGGTCGAAACATGCCAGCTCCTGGAGCCATCACGTACCCCCCACATCTTCACTTAAGTCGCCCCTACTTATGGCTGTTGGATGACGTACCCCTTCATCCAGCAACCGTGATCATTTCCCCTTTTTATTTTATTTTTATTATTTCTTATTTATTCTTTTATTTTATTCTCTGTCCACGTATCTTGCTCTCGACCGATCGAACGTCTGAGACTTCTTTTTCAACCTCCTTACTCTTGCGGTCGATCGTCGCCTCGCGTCCCTCTGACTCTCTGTCTTCTACGACTCCTCCTTCATCCACTTGGACCGAGATTTCCTCCTCAACCTCTCCGCCCTCGTCCACATCACCCACACTCCACCTCCCTCGCTCTAATCCTAAAGCTTTGCATCAAAACCCCCATCACTACCTTTGGTCGAACCTATCCGCCATTTTCTACACAAAAGATAGAGAGAGCTCATGAACTCACACTGGTGACAGCGGTACGCGTAACCCCGTTCGTGCGAAGACCTCCCTTCTCTTCAAGGAGATCCAAGGGACTCCTCATCCCTTGCCGCATCTGCTTCCAACAGCTCAAGCTCGTCGTCCCTCCAAATGACTCGAGAAAGGACCCACCAGAGCTCGAGTTCTAGCACCGTAAGCGAACCTCATTCCATTTTATCACTTTCAAGTATCGGTCTTCTTTCTTCGACTTCTTCTTCCTCTGTTGCTTCTGTGGATTTCTTTTTCCCCCAATCGCCTTTTCGATTGATTCCATCTCCTTTTCATATCTTTCCCAAATTCAATTTCGTCTTCTTCTGATCAAATCCCCAGAAAGATCCGAACGTCATTCGTCTCATATTCTTCCCCCTCCACTTCACGTTCTATCTCCCACATCCCTTGTCCAGCTCTGACCTTGCAAAGGTTGGAGCTTTTACTCCTATCCTCCACCCGTTAAAGGAGCACCGACCACCTTCCGATCGAACCACCAGTACTTCCAGCCTTTCTGCCATCAACAATCGGTTGTGTTGACCGACCCAATCTCCGTCGACCTCGAACTCTACGCCTCCACCCACGGAGTACCATCGCCGCCCGAGCCGTACAACAACAAGTTGACGAAGAAGAGAGTCCCAAGCCGTACATGAAGCGCACGATCAAGAACTAGGTGTATCTCCACCGTGAGTTCATGCCCAAATTTCAGCCAATATGATCGGACTCCATCGATGTCTCAGATCAAGCCACACCCTCCATCCAAGCCTAGTGCTTCAACACACCCGAAGCATTCAGCCGCAACCGCGTGGAAGTACCGAACCTCGAGCCCCACACGCGATCTTGGGCAAATTGCGCCTCATTCCCTTGTCTTCTTGGGGTATTGCATCTGAGCCCCTGCCACCACTGCACATGTACAACACGTGTCCACCTGGAGTAATTGCAAGTAGCCCCTCCGGGTTCTGGTAATCCACTTTAGCCCGTTCAACTCTTATTGCAGTTATTTTATTTTGTACTTTTGCATAAAGACCCTTACATTTAAAGCATTTGTTTAAATATCATTTTGCATCTTATTTAGTTCCAAAAATTACATTATATTGTACAATTAATCCTCTATTATGTGGTGATTCATTTGGTATTTTTATGAGCAATGATTAATGAAATTCAATTTGGTGTAATTATGCATACTTTGCTAATTGAGTTATGAAATTCATAGTAATTTATTCCTTGCTTAAAAAGTGTAGAAAATTCACAAAATATAGGATTAATTGCCCTCTATGATGCTCCAAAAATCATTTAATTTGCAAGCATATTCTCCTATTTTGTGATTTATGTAAATAATTTTAATTAGCCGTAAGCTTAATGTTTTTAGGATTTGGGATTTTTCCTGTATGCCTATTGATTAGACATATCTAGTACAATTTAATTCTAGAAAATAATTAGGTTTACTAATTATTAAAATTATTTTATTGAAAATCACATTGTCTGCATTGTTTAATTCACATTAAATTCAAATTACATCCTTAAATTCCAAAAAAATTACAGTAGGTTAATTTCATCATTCTTAAACCTCCCTATCAAATTTGCATAATTTTTGCATTTCATTTGCATGAAAATTTACATAAAAACCCATAAAAGAGTTGATTTTTCATGCATGCATCTTATGTCATAAAAAGATAAAAAAATATGTTCTGAATTTGTCATTTCATAGATAAATAAAGAAAAATAGCTTCTGGATTTTTTAGCCTATTTTCATATTAATTGGATTTTTTATTTTAGGCTCATTGGACCAAAAAAATGGCATTCTGCACTTGCATCTCATCATCATTTGCATTAAAAAAATCTAAAAAAAATTCCCCTCGAAAACCTAGCACCTAAATGATCCGAAAATCAACCTTAGGAGACAGTGGCCTCCTTGAGTTCGACCTTGGGCTTGCCCAAGTAAAATAAATTTCGACAGCTCGTACATTGATACATTTAGTTACTTGGTTTTTGATAAATCCTAAAGTGCCTGACTACAGCACACTATTCTACATTCTTAGCATGGGCATTCAAGGGGTTTTCATATGCTCCGGCACTTCCATACTTTGACACTTCCAAGAAGTGGTCTGGTGGTAGTGCAGTGTGCGTACACCTTAAAGGACCCGGGTTCGAATCCCAAGGGAACGCTCCAGACCCCCGAAATTACCGAGCCTACTATTAAAAAAAGCTCTTTTGTCTATACCTGAACTCAACGAAGGGGAAGATCTCCTTTTATTCGAATCATTGCCACATGTGAAAGCGGATTAAATTCAGATGCTAGGACAAGTCAAAACATCAACTCCTTCCTACTCTACCACTTTACAAGTATAAGATTATATTTATTTTAGTGAAAAAAACATGCTGAGAACAGAGTAAGTAACAACGATTCAAGAAGAAAGAGGGAGCCATCATCAATGGCTAGATGTTTACCTCGGGAACTCTTAGGCAAATCAAATAATTTATTCTCATTTTGGCAATCTTTTACATCGTCAAAGAGTTGTTTTCTGCTATTAATCTGATTTTGGAAAGCCCTTTTACATGGCATGTAGGGTTCCTGTCACTCTACTTGGAAGGCGAATTTCCTAAGAAGAAAGCAACTTCGGGACTCCTTGTCTCAAGCACCCACTTGCAATTTTATTATTGCTAACCATTAGAGTAACACTTGAAATCGCGCTTTTGAGCTATAGCAGCGATGAACATGAAATACCTTCTTGCTATAGCCACCTTCGAGTTAGTGTTTATCGCGGATTAACTGCTGACCGAACTATTGATTCTTGGTTTTAGTTTATTATAATTTAATTCCAATCAAAATAAAAAATAATAATAATGGAATCCGAAGAATGAATCTCCTTTTAAGCAATGTTAAATTGTGTTTAAAATAGTTCTGGAGTATTGTAGATGCATTGTAGAAATTGTCATAGAAATAGAAACAAACTTTTTCTCTATGATTTACAGTGCTTCCTTCCTCTTGCGGTATTATCTCAGTGACTTCTTGTACTTATCATGATAAATTGGAGCAACCTGAGTCTTGCTGCCAACACCCTCATTGCCATGTGCTCCCTGCTAATGCTCCTTAGCCAACTGCATGAATCCCAACACATGCAACAAAGCATGCTCGAGCTTGAAGTATGTTCCGTGCCTGTCATCTTCCATTGGATGACTAGACCTACTATCAAAGAACGGGCTAAGCTTGGGCGTGACGGATTATAATGGATGCCAGAAACCTATCGATCTTTCACTTCGTGCTCGAATCTCTCACATGAAGTTGCAGGCTTGTATCAAATAGGTCACCAAGTCCATATCATCCAAGCCAAACTCATCCATTACCATTCCAAAGTCGACTATCATAACATTCCCCTCTGATCAATCTTCGGTCTGAAAGTGTCATATTGAGGTCACCCCCCTTCAGAAAGGGGTACCCCTTGCCTCATCCAACACCCTTCTCATATCCTCATAAAGCTCCCCTTTTCTCCGACCATCGGTAGCAGTATACATTGCTATCGTCCTTTATAACAATTCGTCCACCTTAACATTGCTGTTAAAACCCAGCTCCCATTTTTTAGAACTGGCCAGGTCAAGAAGATCCATATTCGACCACCAACAACTGGGCACCAGATTGCCCTACTTCTCCCTTCGCATGTAAGCCTACTAAGCCAGCCCCGTCAATCTGTCTTCATGTCTCACACCTCCTTGGATTTCAGGTGCGTCTCCTGTAGGAGGATTACACCTATCTTCCGAGAAGGTACCTCCCCTGCCTTCCGTCCACCCTTAGCCCTCTCATATTCCACTTGAGAATTCACACTAGCTACCCAAGAACTGCCACCAATAGCCTCTTCGATTGCGACCAGAGCTTCCAAACTCCTAGCACCACCATTCATCTTCCAAAATCCTACCACCTTTCGCACCTCCCTGACTGACATCGTCCTCCATGCCTAATTGATTCAGTCCATTTTTATACAGCATCCTAGCTATTGGTGAAGAATGCTCAACATAATTGGAGAACGTTAATAATGACAGATTATAAATATAGCAACTGTTTTCTCTGAAAAAACTGTAATACTCTTTGTGTGTGCCTCGCCTCGGGACCACACCTTTTGCTCTTAAAAAACTGTAACAGTTTATTGGAAAGTAGTGCACAGAGAAGAAAATGTAGGCCTTTAAAGATGATCTCATGTTAGTAATTGCTCTGCAATTGACATCTCTAACAGCATTCTATTTTTAAAATTATTTGCAGGTTGTTGTTATTTCTGGGGAAACAGGCTGTGGAAAGACGACACAACTCCCACAGTATATTCTAGAATCTGAGATAGATGCCCTTCGTGGAGCATCATGCAGCATAATATGTACACAACCTAGACGTATATCTGCTATGTCTGTTTCTGAAAGAGTTGCTGCAGAGAGGGGAGAAAAGCCGGGAGAATCTGTAACTTTGCCACCTTACTGTCAAACTTGCTTACTATGAGTTCAATTTCTTTTAATATCTTTCAAAAAAAAAGAGGACAAAAAGACACCATGTTACTCAAGTCTGCTGAAATTGAGACGTGGTATCTTTTTTGCAGGTTGGTTATAAAGTTCGATTGGAGGGAAATAAAGGAAGAGAGACTAGGCTCTTATTTTGCACAACAGGAGTTCTCCTAAGAAGATTACTTGTTGACAGAAATCTCAAAGGTGTAACTCATGTTATTGTTGATGAGATTCATGAGCGAGGCATGAATGAAGGTAATTTTGTGAACGTGGAAATTATTATCCAATATAGTGGCTGATTGTAAATTATCACCCGTTCTAGATTTCCTGCTAATTGTTCTAAAAGAGCTTCTTCCACGTCGCCCGGAGCTGAAGTTGATCTTAATGAGTGCCACCCTTAACGCTGAGCTCTTTTCGTCCTATTTTGGAGGTGCTCCAATGATCCACATCCCAGTAAGTCATATTATCATGCGAACATGTATTCCTCTCGGCTCTTAATTTGATCAGAAGTTCTGAAAAGAAGTCTCTTAATTTTGGGGAAATTTGATAGGGTTTATTTGCGACCGTGTCCTTGTTTGCAGTCTGACATTTTCTGTTTATGTACCTTAGATTGTCCTTATATTGAAAATTTTATCCTTGGGCCATTTTCCTCTACACCTTCCATAGTTTAAAATTCCTCTTTTGGTACAGTTCACCTATAGGTATTTTTCTTTTGGATTTTCTGTCTTTGTGGATATGTGAAGGTCAAGTATGCTTGTAGTAAACTATCAGCCCAAGCTTACAATGATTCACTCCTCTCTTGATCCATTGATTTGTCTACAATTGTATCACTCTTTTCTAGTGCAGCTTCCAACATAACACTTCCCTTTCTTTTGTAAATTGAACAATAGACGATCCTTTGCCTATGCTGTTTCTTCAGTGATTCTATCATGACCCTGACTTGTCATATGGTGTGCATTCTATGCTTTCATGCTTGAAGTATAAATATTATCATGCTAAAAATTTAGTTTGCTATATCTTCATGAAATCTCCTTTCGATATACTTAAGTAAGCTATTGGTACGTTTGCTCTTGAAGCAAGTTCTCCGCCAAGGGCAGCATCACCCTCCCTATAGTTGATTTTTCATATACTTCCTTGGAATGGCCATATGGATATGCATTCAGTACTTTCACGTGTGAAGGTATAAATATAATCATACAACAATAGCAACGACAACAAAGCCTTGTCCCACATTAAGTAAGGTTGGCTTCATGGATTCTTTACCTCCAACAACAACAACAACAAAGCCTTTTCCCACAATTAAGTAGGGTCGGCTACATGGATTCTTCGCCTCCATTCAGATTTATCTTGGGTCAATCTCGAGCCTATATCCAAAAAACTAAGATCCCTTCGTATAATCTCTTTCCAACACTTCTTGGGCCGTCCTCGCCCTCTCTTAGCCGGCTCAACATCCCAACACTCACATCTCCTAACTGGTGCATCAAGTGACCTTTGCAAATGACCAAACCATCTTAAGCGGTTTTCTCGCATCTTATCCTCGATCGGAGCTACACCAACTTTCTTTCTGATTGCATCATTCCGAATCCGATATTTACGTGTATGTACACACATCCATCTTAGCATTTTCATTTTTGCTACAGCCATTCTCTGCACATGTCTATGGTTCACAGGCCAACATTCAGATCAATAAAGCATAGCAGGTCTCACGGCTGCTTTGTAAAACTTTCCTTTAATTTGTAAAGGAATTTTCTTATCACAGTGAACAACAGATGCTCCTCTCCACTTCAGCCAGCCTGCATTTATTCTATTAGTAACATCTCCATCAATTTCCCCATCATGTTGCAAAATAGATCCCAGATATCTAAAAGAATCTCTCTTCTGAATGTTATCGTCACCAATCTTCACCTCGATTCCTTCACCATTGCTTCCATCAAAGGTGCATTCCATATATTCCGTCTTAGCCCTATTTATACGAAAACCTTTAGTCTCCCATGCATGCCTCCAAATCTCAAGCTTCTCATTTACTCCATCTCTAGTCTCGTCAATCAACACAATATCATCAGCAAATAACATACACCAAGGTAACTCATCCTGAATGTGACTTGTTAACTCGTCCATAATCAAAGTAAAAAGAAATGGACTCAAAGCTGAACCTTGATGTAAACCAATGTTGATATAAAAATAGTCAGTCTTCCCCGTCGGGGTCCTTACACAAGATAAAGCCCTATCATACATATCCTTTATGAGATTAATGTATAGGTCAGGTACTTGTCTCGTCTCCAAACTCTCCACAGTATCTCTCGTGGGACGGAATCATAAGCCTTCTCCAAATCAATAAAGATCATATGGAGATTCTTCCTTTTAGCTCTATAAATCTCCATTGTTCTCCTCAGCAAATGGATGGCTTCAATAGTTGAGCAACCTGACATGAATCCGAATTGATTTTCTTTTATTTGGGAAACTTGCCTCAACCTTCTTTCGATCACGCGTTCCCAAATTTTCATAGTGTGACTCATCAGCTTGATACCTCTGTAATTTGAACAATTTTGAATGTCTCCTTTGTTCTTATAAAGAGGCACCATGATACTCCTCCTCCAATCTTCAGGCATTTTCTTGCTTCGCCAAATAACATTGAATAGATTCGTAAGCCAAGTTAAACCACGTTCACCTAAAACTTTCCATACTTCTACAGGGATTCTTTACCTCCATTCGGATCTATTTTGGGCCATTCTCAGGACTCAGGATTAGATCAACATAACTAAGATCCCTTCGAATGATCTCTTTCCAACACTTCTTAGGCCTTCCTCTCCCTCTCTTAACATGCGCAACACCCCTATTCTTGCATCTTCTAACTAGCGCATTACCCGGTCACCTTTGCAAATGGACAAACCACTTAAGGGGTTCTCTCTCATCATATTCTCTATCAAGGAAGGCCGTATCGATATCGATATCATTTCGGTCCGCCCGAAAATATATATATCGGGATATATCACCGATATATCGACGATATCAGTGGAAATGTCGGAAATGGCCCAAAAAGCCATTTTTTGTCATTTTTCAGAAATTAAGATCATCCAAGATATTAAAACAACAAATAACCTACAAATACACACTTATGCCACACATATCGGTCATTTATAGCTCATATATCGCACATATCGGTCATCATATCGAACATATCGCTGTTAATGTTTATTCCTGACCTTTAGATATTAGAAATGGATTCCATTCAAGTTCTTACAACATTAAATAACTTACAAATATACACTTAGATGACACATATAGATCATTTATGAAGACTATGATCCTTATATTGCACATATCGATCATATTGAACATATCGTCGGTACTGTTAGTTGTTGACCTATATAGATTGAAAATGGAATTCATCCAAGTTCTTAGATCACTAAATAACTTACAAATATACTCTTAGATCACACATATCGATCAATATATGAAGCTTATATCGCATATATCGATCATTTTGAACATATCGATATTAATGTTTTGATTCTTGACTTATAGATATTTTGTTTTGAAGAATTGACTTATAGATATTGGAAATGGATTTCATTCAAGTTCTTACAATATGAAATAACTTGTAAACATACACCAAGTTTAAGAACCATTGTATGCACCCTCCTGTCGCACCATACCCTACCAGTACGGGGGTCTCGCTACCAGGTTAGCGAGCCTGGGGGCTAGGGGGGCCCAGGATGGCCCTCCCTTGCAGCCCCAAAACAAAATATATAAATCATTGTGTGTTTTAATACTAGGCGTAGCTAGATATGTGTTTTAATAGTGGGCGTAGCTAGACAAATAGTTGAATCAATATTGCATGAATAATAACATGGATATATAGCGATATTGGCGAAATATCGACGATATCGATCGATATCCGGGATTTTTTGTACTGAATCCAGTCATTTTTGACCGATATGAGCCGATATGGCGATATATCGCTGATATATTGTAAAAAGATATATTGGGTAATATCAAAAACCCTACCCTGTTGAAACTGATATATCGTCGATATATCGCCGACACGACCTTCTATGTTCTCTATAAGTGCTACTCCAACTTTCCTTCTGATCACATGGTTGTGAATCTGATCTTTCTGTGTAGAACTACACATCCATCACATCATTTTTCATTTATGCTATTGTCGTTCTCTGCACATGATGGTTCACAAGCCAACATTCAGATCCCTAGAGTATAGCATGTCTCACGTCTCTTTTGTAATACTTTCCTTTCATTTTAAAAGGAGTTCTCTTATCACAAAGAATGGTAGAGGATCCTCTTCACTTTAACCAACCTATATTTATTTTACGATTAATATCTCCATCAATTTCCCCAAAATGTTGCAAAATAGATCCCAAGTATCTAAAAGAATCTTTCTTCAGAATACTATCTTCTCCAATCTTCACATCGATTCCTTCACCACTATTTCCATCAAGTGCAGTCTATATATTTCATCTTAGCCTTACTTATAGGAAATCCTTTAGTCTCTAGGGCATGTCTCCAAGCGATAAGCTTCTTATTTACTCCATCTCTAGACTCATCGACCAATGCAATATCATCGTCAAACAACATACAACAAGGTACATCATCCTGAATGTGACTAGTCAACTCATCTATAATCAAAGTAAAAAGGAATGACCTTAAAGCTGAACATTGATGTAAGCTTTAATGTAGTATATGATTATATTTATACCTTCCAATGTCACATAATTAATATGTTCTTGACTTGTCGTAAATGTGTACATTCCATGCTTTAACGTATGAATATTTAAATATTACCTATATAAAAATTTAATTGTAATTATTATACCCTTCCAACATCATTGTTCAACCCCGAACCAATTTCCTGTGCTCTACACCCTTTACTCCCAGCGTGTCCTCTACCACATTGTGTTGGTGCCTGTTTTATTGTTGTGCTACAATATCACTCGCTTATTCCCATTTGCCATAGTGAATTTTCCTTGTCCGCGTAAATCTTCATTGGTTGCTCTAAATTGTTCTCATTCTCCGTTTGCTTTGTACTGCCATTGTTGATTAACTTCCTTCCACATGAATGACGATTAGGAAAAGGGGTTGTTGATTACCTTTGTGGAGAAGAATAATAATAGAGTTATTTATTCCATTGGATCTGGGGTTTCTTATATATATAGAAGGCCGTATTGATATCGATATCGTATCGATCCGTCCAGAAAAGGATATATCGGGATATATCGCCAATATATCGACAATATCAGTGGAAATGGCTTAAAAATAGCATTTTTGCTATTTTTTAGAAATTGAGATCATCTAAGATATTGAAACAACAAATAACCTACAAATACACACTTATATCACACATGTCGATCATTTATACCTCATATATCACACATACCAGTCATTTCGAATATATCGATGTTAATGTTGATTCCTGACTTATAGATATTGGAAATGGAGTTCGTCCAAGTTCTTAGAACACTAATAACTTACACATATACTTTTAGATCACACGTGTCAATCATCTACCCTTGTATCACACATATCGATCATATCAAACATATCGCTGGTACGGTTAATTGTTGACCTATTGATATTAGAAATGGAGTTCGTCTAAATTATTAGAACACTAAACAATTTACAAATATACTCTTAGATCACACATATCGATCATCTATGATCCTTATATCGCATATATCGATCATATAGAACATATCGTTATTACCGTTGATTGCTAACTTGTGGATATTGGAAATTAATCCCAAGGTTCAGAAAGTCGGTATGCGGTATTCGTTCGGTCAGGCGGGTCCCGAGCGAGTAAGCGGATATGCAGAAGTATATGCAGAAATTATATGCGGATTATGCGGTTTGTATTATTTTAATTAAAGATATTAAAGAAATATATTTAATTGTGATTTCATAGGCAACAAAACTACACGTTTCCTTTAGATTCCCACACCAACTTTTAGGAATTACTAAGAGACCACAATAAAAAGCTACATTGATATTTTAATAGATATCAAAATATGTTTCCAAATGTAGAATGTTCAACTATATAAGGTTATAATCCGACTTCTAAATTCTAATCTAAATCACTTCAAAATTGATAGTTGGAATATCATCATTGCTTTCTGGATCACTCATAAATTCTTCTTCATCATCCAAAGTTGGCAAAGCTTCTACATTCCTTTGGCTGCTCCTATTCTCAACAAATTCTTCTGCACCACTTGCTTCTGCAACCAAGTTCCACGTGAGCTCTGAACCTTGGAAGATTTATTCTTCTTCTTCATCGGTACCAATCCAATCCATAATATGTGTCCTGTCATTTGAAATAAATGGATCTCTCCCATTCAGTGATCGACGCTCCTTCAGCTTTGAATTGAATTTCACGAAAACCAAATCATTCAATCTCTTTGTTTCTAGTTTGTTTCTTTTTTGAGTGTGAATATGCAATAAGAATATTTAAAATTGATCAATGGTAAATTACAATGACTCAATGAATGTATTCAATTGTACATCCAAATGGTGAGAGCTATACCGCTGCGAATGAGCTCTAATTCCTCTTACAACCAGAAGAAGAGGATGTCAACTTCAGAATTTTCAAAGCCATTTCGTTCAAATAAGGTGTTTGAGAATCATATAACAACCACCAATGAGCTACAGAGATTAGGCAACCAATTTCTTATAAAATGATAATTCTAACTTAAAAATTATAAAGTTGATAATAAGCTTGAGATATATTACCGGATTGAAATCGTCATCATTGGTGGATCTTTATCTTACAACCATTGCTTTCCAAATGCTCCTTCCCCCCTTCAATAAATATGAATCTCTTTCTTCGTGATGGCATCCTGAATCTCCAACTCAGGATAAAAAATCGCCACGCATTCCATTAAACCATCAAGGACAAAGTTAATTTTAGAAATTGCATCGTTATCCCTGTAAAAATAATAAGGATTGGGATAGAAAGCTGCAAGATGGAGGGGGCTATCCAATCTTCCTTTCGTCTTCAAGGTAATGGCATCTACAAAGGGCTTGTAGGAATGTTCAACATCTTTAAAAATAGCCTTTATTTCCCTTTTTGCATCCTCTAATCCTCCATGTACAAAGCCCATCAACGGCTTCCTTTCTCCATCAACCATACACAAGAGGTAGACTAGTGGAGAGAAGATCTTCAACTCAAAGACACCTGGCTCCAAAATGATGAACTGAGGACAACGTATGCAGCTACCCCACCTTTTCTGGTCTTTGACCACTTGCACTCCCTCCACTCATCAGAAAAGAACATCAACAGCAATTTTTCCTTATCCATCACGCTTTGTAGTGTAAGGAAAGTGGTGGCATATCTTGTTTGCCCTGGCCGAACATTTTCACCCCTTTGGGTGAACTGTCTCATCAAGCTCAAAGTCTTTGCATGACCGTAGATAAATAGAGTGAGGGTTCTAGCCTTAGTGATATAATTTTTATCTTTGATTCCTTTCCAATCACCTCTAGAACAAGATCAATGCAATGAGCCGCACATGAAGACCAAAATATCTTATGCAAATTTGAAATTGGAGCGACGTTGGAAATTAATTTTGACGGTGGATTTTGGGTGGAGAAGAAGTTGGAGGGGAGAAGAGGAGAAGGCGTGCCTGTTGCGCGAGACTTGGGGAGGAAGAACGCGTAGATCGCGAGGAGAGAGATTGAAACAAGAGAGGGGGAGATAAAATCTCAATTTTATAAATTACTGAACTGATTACATAAGTAGTCTATCATCCCTTTATATATGAGGGATGAGATTACAAAAATAGAAAGAACAACTAATTATCCTAAATTGACTCTAACTGACTAACTGACTAATTTGAAAATTCAAATCGACAACTAATTGAGATCACAGGCGATCCCATTTACTTAATAATTACGATGACTTAAATAAACGTAAATAAAATTGACGCATATTAAATTAATGCAGCCCTATATTCTGATTCCACGCTGCATCAACTCTCCTCCGCTTTAAAAAATTCGTCTCCCGACAAATTGTTGGATCTGCAGGGCTTGGAGGGCGAGGGACGAGAGAAAGGTTGGGAGGGGGACCTGGTATCACGGAAGGGGACACAGGGGCTGGGATAATGTCGCGGGGGGGGGGGGGGGGGTCCTGGGCTGGTGGGTGAGGTAGTCGGGCCGGGGGCCGGGGGCATTGGCGAGGGCGTATGGGGTGGCGGTAACGGGGTTGGGGTCGTAGGTGCAGGAGTTGCGCCGGTGGCGAGGAGGAAGATGGGCGGTGGTGGTGGGGCAGGGAGGCGCACTGGAAAGGTGCAGGTGGTGGCGGACTGGGGTGGTGCGGCGAGGGTCGGGGAGGTCGGGGTTGGCGTCGGCGGGTCTGGGGCCTGGATTGGGGCCGCCGAGGCTGCGAGCAGTGCGTCGTTGTCAGCATAATCTTCTTGGCTCTCTTCATCAGGAACTTGGACAGAAGTCTCATCGGCCCTTTTGGCAATGAGTTCTTCTAGTTGTCGTGTCATTGACTCTATTTTGTGAAAGAATTTGGAGCATATTCAATAGTGTTTGTCTAACCTCAGCACGCCATGCACGGTCGTTGGGGCGAGATCCGTTGGACTTTCTGCGCGAGTAACGAGAGGGATCGCCAGATCGTGAGGACGACCTGGATGCCATGCTCTGATACCAAATGATGCAAATTTGAAATTGGCGCGACGTTGGAAATTAATTTTGACGGTGGATTTTGGGTGGAGAAGAAGTTGGAGGGGAGAAGAGGGGAAGGCGCGCCTGTTGCGCGAGACTTGGGGAGGAAGAACGCGTAGATCGCGAGGAGAGAGAGAGAGAAACAAGAGAGAGGGAGATAAAATCTCAATTTTATAAATCACTGAACTGATTACATAAGTAGTCTATCATCCCTTTATATAAGAGGGATGAGATTACAAAATAGAAAGAACAACTAATTATCTTAAATTGACTCTAACTGACTAACCGACTAATTTGAAATTCAAATCGACAACTAATTGAGATCACATGCAATCCCATTTACTTAAAAATTACGACGACTTAAATAAACGTAAATAAAATTGACGGATAAAAATTTAAATAAATGCAACCCTATATTCTGATTCTACGCTGCATCAATATACTTGGATATTTAGTCTTAAGAAGCCTCCCAACTGCCATATTTGCAGAAGCATTGTCAGTAACAACTTGTACAACAAATCTAAGGCGGTCCCTTCAACTGTTCAGCGAGCTCTCCGGTCTTCATATGAATGGCAACAAATCTAAGGCGGTCCCTTTCTTCATGTCCTCGGCGGAGGCGGCGATGTGCTCGCACGTGCTGGGCTGTCAAACTTCTGATCTCCCCTTCGATTACCTGGGATTACCCTTGACGTTGGGCCGCGCGCGCACGCGTGACTGGAAATCGATCGTCGAGAAGGTAGAGCATCGCCTGGCTGGGTGGCGCGCGACGATTCTCTCACGTGGTGGCCGGTTAGTGCTTCATAAATCCGTTCTTTCCTCTATCCCTATCTACTTTCTCTCGGTGCGGGGGATGCCAAAGGGGGTTCGTTGGCGTCTGGAGAAGTGTATGCGGGCATTTCTGTGGGGGAAGAAAGGAGGAGGGGGGAAGGGTGTGCACCTCGTTGCCTGGGATGAGGTCACGCGCCCTAAGAAGGAGGGCGGACTGGGTGTCAGGCGCCTGGCGTCGGTGAACGATGCTCTATTGCTCAAATGGGCGGCGAGAATTTGGGGGAAGGAGGACAACTTCTTGATTAATTGTTTGAGGGGTGCGGCAGGGGATGGCATCCATTTGGCCTTTCGTGGTGATTATCGGGGCCAGGTCTCTATCTTTTGGCGTGGGGTGATGGGTGCTCTTTCTCGGAATCGCTCCCTATTCTCATTCAACCTCGGTGATGGTTCTCTGCTTCGCTTCTGGGAGGATGACTGGACGGGAAGGGGGCCCTTTAGTCTCACTTTCCCCCGTCTTTACGCTTTGATCCCCAACAAAGATGTTACGGTGGCCGGCTGCTGGGATGGGCGTGATTGGTGCCCTTTTATTTCTGAGTCTTTGTCGGACCAGCGGATGCTCGAATATCTCTCTCTCATAAGCTTTCTTGTTGATGCCCCTGTGCCTTCTGTAGGCCGGGACTACTTGGCCTGGAAGAATGGGCCCTTCTCTACTCGTGCCGCGTATATGGCCATATTGCCGGTTCCACCTGGGAGGGATGACATGCTCTTGCGTGATTGTAATCTATTGTGGGCACTCCGGCTTCCTGAGCGTGTGGGTATTTTTCTTTGGCTGCTCCGTAGGGGAAGAATACTAACTCGAGATCGTTGTGCACGGATGTTTCCCAACTCTTCGCCTCTCTGTGGTCTCTGTGGCGTGGATACGGAAACTATTGATCACCTATTTCTGCATTGCTGCTGTGTTGATGCGTTATGGGCCGATTTGGGGTGGCTGGACCTCTCTTCCTTCGCTCATTTCTTTCAGAGCTTGTTCTGTGATCGGGGTCGGCCATGGCCTACGCTGATTGACCCTATCTCGAGGCTTTGGAGCCTGTGGCTGGGGCGAAACGAGGCTATCTTTGCTCGTCAGCGGTTCTATTTGGAGAATGTTAGATCCACGGCCTCGGGCTTCCTTCGTGATTGGACTTCTATGTAATTTTTTAGCAACAGGGGCTACGATCTCCGTCTACCCCCTTTACTTTGTTTTGTAATTTCTCATCTTCAGTTTCCCCTTGTAAGTATCTCTTTCTCTTTTTAATGCATTGCGGTGAACACCTCCGCGTGTGTCCCCCTTTTTTTGAGCCTCAAAAAAAAAAAACAACTTGTACAACATTATCTTCTCCAACAACCTTGATACACTCCTCTACGAGAGAAGAGATGCATTCAGCCGCGTGAGAGTCAGCGGATGCGTCAACGGACTTCAAGAAAGTTGTGCCCAAGTCACAATTAACACACAAGTTCATAATGCTCCTTCCCCTCATATCACCCCACGCATCGGTCATTATTGAACAACCATTGTTTTTCCACGATTCATTATGACCTTTTAAATATTCCTTTGTTTCATCTACTTCCTTCTTCAACAAAGTTTCTGCAATTTCATAGTATGAAGACGGCTTGTATCCACTTCCATATTGTCCAATTGCCTTGCACATTCAGATAAAGGAGTTTTTAATGACCACATTGAAGGGAGTGTCAACGTCATAAAAAAATTTGGCCACGAATTTGTTGACATGTGCACGCTCCTCTTTGGCTATAGCATCTTTAATCATTGTCTGCCATATTGTTGTGCCCAAAGACACGTCATCTTCAGATACACGAGGTCTTTTTGTAGCACCTCCTTCTGATGGATGGTTAGAAGATCCATCAGATGCCTTGATTGTTACTTCCTCCCGCAATTCTCTAATACTAACAACTTCATTCTTCTTCTTCATAATATCCTCCACATAATCTATGATTTCCTTTTGCACATCTCCATCAGCCTTTGGACGCGCCTTTGTGTTTCCCTTGATGTGTGCAAGATGTTGCTTCATTCTATTGATGCCTCCTTTTATGACCTTGCCGTACAAGCGACACACAACCGTGTTCGAATCGGTCTTCTTGATGAGGTATGCATATTTCCACCCTGGATCGGTAGAATCGGGTGGAACATAGAATGTGAATTCTGCCGTTGTAGGCGTAGAAGGGATAGCCATAACGACCGACCTAAACATGGTACAAAAATGACGTGTCATTGAAAATAAGAAGTGCAAATTGCAATTCAGTTATCCAAAAATGATGTGTCATTGTAATATGATCACATTTTACATATATAAAAATATAAATGAAGCTGGAGATTTTATAAATAAAGTTGACAAAGTGATCAAAATTATATCTTCTAATTAACAGAATTCACTATGAACGGAACTCATTGTAATATCTGGAATTCTACCCTTTTTGCACTTGTGAATAAACTCATCGGTGGCCAGGATTTATGTGGTTCAAGGCTCAATACACTGACTTGCCATTCACAATTTGGTGTTTCATAGTGTTGGTTGAAGATATCAAATAATGGAATAAGAACAAACTACATATCTTGTTCCCATGATCAGGACCTGTGGGGCAATGAATGAGTTGCACAATGCTGAGGGTGCATGAATCAAGACAAGAATGAAGTCCTAGACTCAAGGCTTTTGGTGGCATGAACCCTCTTTAAGGGGAATATGGACATACATATCCTGAGGTATCAAGGGAAGCCAATTCAATGAGAGAAACATCAAGAGTCACAAAGCAAGGAATGGGATAGTTGAGGAGGAGGGCAAGATCTAGCTAATCACCATCAACAAACTAGAGGATTACTCCTTTTCTGTGAAAAAATATACCCAATGCACAAAAAAGTGTTAGTTTTCCTTGCAGGTTGGATTTTATAAAAATATACCCAATAAAAATATAAATGAAGCTACAGATTTTATAAATAAAGTTGATAAAGTGATCAAAATTACATATATTCATGTGCAAAATTATGTGCTAACTTATATATTATGATTATATGAACAAAACGACATGCTCACAATGATCAAAGTTGCAGATTTTGGGACAGAGGTGCTTCGATGGAGGAGCTTGGAGGCAGGAGGTGCAGAGGCGTTGTGCTGGAGGTGCAGGAGGTGGAAGGTTGAGGCGCTGGAGGCAGCGAGGGGCTAGGTCGGAGGAAAGGTGACGGGGGCGGCGAGAGTAGGAGGTGATAGAGGTGCAGAAGGTGCGTGGGGGGCATTGTGCTAGAGGCGCAGGAGCTGCGGCGGCGAGGGCATTGGTGGAAGGCGGAGGCGTTGGAGGCGGCGAGGGCGGAGGCGCTGGAGCGTGGAGGCTGAAATGGGTGTGCGCGGCGTGTGCGGTGGATGAAGATTAGGTGCGATTTCATGCGGGGGCCTAGAGGAAATTAGATTTGGGAAATGGGGTTTACGGTATGCGGATCCTAAATCGAATCCCAAATGAAAACACATATTGGACCGATTAAACGACCGTATATGCGGTTTAGGTGGCCCGCATATGCAGCTGGACCGTATATGACTGCATACCATAAATGCGGTTCGGGTAGCCCACCACATACGTATATGCGACCGCATGAGCCGTATTTCTGAACACTGTGTAATCCATCCAATTTCTTATAACACTAAATAACTTACAAATATACACTTATATCACACATATCATTCATCTATGACCCTTATATTGCACATATCTGTCATTTCGAGCATATCGTTGTTAATGTTGATTGTTGACTTATAGATATTGGAAATGGAGTTCATCCAAGACTTATATTGCATCACTTATTATTTATAAACAAAATATTTGAGCTATTTTTGGAATCAAATAAATAAAAAGCATAATAACGTTTTTTTTAAAAGAGATATAATTCATAATAGTATTTTTCGAAAGGGAAAGAAGATGAATTAAAATTAATTGGACACCCCAAGGTGAAGAACCATTGTATGCACCCCCCTGTCGCACCATACCCTACCACACGGGGGTTGTCTCGCTACCCGGTCAACGAGCCTGGGTGGCTGGGGGTGCCCAGGTTGGCTCTCCCTTGCGGGGTTGCGAGGGTAGCGTCCCTGACTCGAAACAAAATATATAAAACATGACGTGTTTTACTACTAGGAGTAGTAAAATAAGTAGTGAAATCAACCTTACAATGGTATTATTCCTCAATATATAGATATCGGTTGATATCTTGAAATTTTTGTACCGAATCCAGTTTGGAATGGGTCCATCTTTGAGGGCAAGGAATTTGATTCGCAAAATGTGTTGGCACATTGTAAGGCATTGTGTAGGGTTTGGACAATGTAGTGACAGGTACATGTAGTTATCTCTTCTTTCCCTCTTTTAGTTATATAATTAATAAGAGGTGGATCCAATTCGAGAAGCCACCGGTGCTTTCTTATAAAAAAATCCAGTCATTTTTGACCGATATGGTCCGATATGGCGATATATCGCCGATATCCTAGTAATTGGATATGCACCCTGATATCGATATCCTTTGCCTCTCGATATCAATATATTGCCGATATATCGTCGATATATCGTGATATGGCCTTCTATGCTTATATAGCATGAAACCCTAATAACCAAAAATACGAATTACATGCACATCCCAAGTGGCTACAACGTTCAAAGAGATATGAAAAGATGATTCTAATAAATAATTCTAATACTTCCCATCAAGTTGGAGCATATCTGTCTATCATGCCCAACTTGGATATAAGCAAAGAAACACGTCTCTTGGGCAGTGCCTTTGTGAGGATGTCTGCAAGCTGAGAGTCAGATGATATGTGTGGCGTGCATGTATTTCCTTCTTGTACAACATCACGTATAAAATGATCTACTTCAAGGTTTAAGAAAGCGGTATGCGTATGCGCTCGGACATGCCACCGAATACTGAATAAGCGGTATGCAGGAGCATATGCGGGGTATATGTGGTTCTATGCGATTTTTAAATTTTTAATTAAAAATTAATAAATATCTATAAATAACATTACTAATGAATTTATGTATCTAAGTGGAGTTAAAGAAGAAATAAGAAAAATGGTTCATGTTAGATGGTTGGGTGTATGCTTTTAATTGCTTAACATTTAATCACAAAAAATCTAGCCACAAAAACTTTACATATTAGAGGATTCATAATAACAAAACTTCATTACACATACATACACGACATGAACAAAACCTCAATCGGCTTACATTAAAATGTTTGTTGATACATTGCATATACTCATGAAAATAATACACGAGATAAACATAAAACATTACATATATAATGGTATAATGCATTGCAATTGTATACAATATTCATACAATTGAATGAAGAAGCAAATCTACGGAATTAAGCACCCGAATGAGATGATTGGAAAGTTGGGGCATATGCGGGTCACATATGCGGGGAGGGCACATAATGCACCGATTCATGAAATCGATTCGGTCTGCATGCCGCATGGGTATATGCTGTCACATATGCGGCCCGTGCGACCGGTTTCATGAACACTGGTATATTTCAATTTATTTTAGTTCTTTCATGAAATACTGGATTTGTAACGATACACGTGACATACTTGTTGTCACATTGTAATGGAACATGAGTAGTTGCAAGAAGGCCAATTTCTGCCAAGAATGATATTAACCATGTAATCTCACATGTAGCTTGGGCCATTGCCCCGTATTCTGTTTTAGCACTTGACATGGATACCACATCCCGTTTCTTGCTACGTTAGGTAATCAGGTTTCCTCCAACGAACATTGCATATCTAGTGGTGGAGCATCTATCTTCAGAAGAGCTAGCATAATCCGTGTCGGCATAAGCGGTGACGTTGGTGTGGCTATTGGATTTGTAGAATAAGCCACACCTTGGAGATCCCTTCAGATAATGAAGTATCATGAGAACCTCGTGCCAGTGACTGTAGCAAGGTTTCTTCACATGTTGGCTTGCCCTACTCACATCGTATGAGATATCCAGAGAGGTCGTATGTTTTTGTGTTTCTACAGGGATACCCGATGGTTTGCAACCAAGCAAACCTTCCTCTGTAAGAATATCCATGCAATATTTCATTTGTGATAAACGTAGCTCTTTTATTGTGCGGATAGCCTCTAACCCAAGAAGTAATGTATTTGATAGAGGCCCTTGGTGACAACACCTTCTGGAGGAAGGCCTTGGTCTCTGCAATTTCTGCTTTGTCATCACCGGTTATCACCATGTCATCAACATAGACAACCAATATCATAGTCCCAATGCAAGAGACAACCTGGCGAACTGAAACATCTTAGTAGCAAGAGGAAAAGAAAGCAACGGAGACATGCAAAGGTTTCCTCGAGCTGGACGGAGATTGACCCTCAAGTGCAAAGGTAGAGTGGAGCTTGACTTTAAGACCCACCCGTCGAACATGGACAAAATTCAGCCTTAGTGATTTGATGGTGTCGAGTGCAAGGATCGTCGCGGTTCAATATGTGTTTTCTTTTATGGTTCATATTTTGGATTGTGCTCATTCCTATAATGATCAGATGAACTTATAGACATGAAAAAAGCAAGAATTCAGTGGGCCTTACCCCTCGAATGATATTAAAGGGGCAAGACCCACTGAAGATGGATGACCAAGGCGAATATGCCACGACAAAGGATCATAAGAAATCAACACAACACCCACAAAGGTAGAGTATACAAGAATGCCAATATAGTAGAGTCCATTCCTCTCATCCCCCCACCAAAAGTCTGCATCGTCTGGATGTCCTGAAAATAACAAGATAGCTCATCAAGAATGACACGATAATGCAGTTTAGTTCACAACTTATGAACATATAGTGAGCTCAAGGAGAAATCCGGGGTGCAGTGAACCCCGTAAGACGGAGTCTGGAAGAAAACTCCATTGTCCCAACAGAAATAACTGTTGAATGTGTCCCATTAGCCACTCTAATCGACTTCACAGTGGAAGAATGTTGTGAGGAGGTCAATAAACTACTTCTCCTGTGATATGGGTGGATGCTCCAGAGTCGATCCATGCAGGAGCATTAGCTGTTGCAGTATTGTCAATGGTACTTGATGGAATGACTAGATGAGTGAGCAGTAGGAGTCACTGGATGTAGCGCCATATCACTGTAACATCTCCATCAAACGTGAATACTCAGATGCTGAAAGTTGGATGGTTTGTCCAATGGAGTCCTGTGCAGGGGCCTCTATCACTGTGCTATCATAAGATGCCATGTGAGCTTGAGGTGGCATCCCAAACTTTGCCCAACATTTCTCAGACGAATGATTTATCTTCTGACAATGAATGCAGGGTGGCCGACCTCGACGACGACCATGACTAGAGTCACGACCCCTGGCTCTTCGGAAGTTGAAACGACCTCCCTGTCCAGGTGAAGCTAGAAAGACGGAGTTCTCCATTGGTTGTAGAAACTGGGTTCGGACAGTTGAGTTATCAATTTGCTGCAGGCAACCGAAAATGACCTTAATCGAAGATAAGGTATCAGAAGTAAGGAATTGCTCTTTAACATCCCGGTTACAAGGATGTAACTCGACAAGAAACGTCCAGACTTGCCACTCGGATCTCTTAGTCACTTGTTTAGTGCAACATTCCGGTTGAAATACGACAAGCTCCGATCAAGGTGCTGGAGGAGATGGTCAAGCTTGAGGTCATGGAGGTGTTGGAGGAGTTTCAGTAGGGGAACGATGGATTCGAGAGGCTAAACATGACACTCATTTTTCTTCTGCCAAAGGACACTCCGATTGGGGTGGAAGATTTAAGGCCTATTGATTTGTCGAACGCTATATATCTCTTGATTTCCAAGATCTTGGCTAATCGATTGAGAGGGGTTCTGTACAGGATTATTTCATCGGAGCAGACATCATTTATACTTGGGGAGGCTATCACTGATAGGTTGGTAATGGCTTCAGAGATGATCACAGATTGGAAGCAGAGCAAGGCTAAAGGGGTGCTGTGGAAGATGATTTTTTCCAAAGCCTATGATTGTGTGGATTGGAGATTTCTGTGGTCTTCATTGGAGAAGAGAGAATTCCATGATCTGTGGATTTCCTAGATCAAGCGGTGTGTACAATTACGTCCCTAGTGGTCCTAGACAATGGCAGAGCGGAAGGGGGTTTCTTTCTGCCGCAGAGGGGTATCAGGCAATGTTGCTCTTTGTCTCTGCTATTATTTATGATAGTGGCAGATGCGATAGCAGTGATGATGAGGTTGGCGGTTAGCGGAGATTGGTGCTCAGGATATACGAAGGAGGAGATTTCCATCATCTTGCATTATGCGGATGATACTGTTCTTTTTCTTGGGATGGAGGCGAAGAAGATTCGACAAGCATCGCTTATCATGGACATTTTTTAAGACGTGTCCGGGCTGCGGATGAATAGGGAGAAATAGATGGTGGTTCCTTTTGGCCTCACGGGTGAGGATTTGCGGAATGCCATCGAGGTGTTGGGCTGCTCGACAGCGACACTGCCGATAACGTACTTTGGGCTCCCGTTGGTGGTGGGGAAGCCAAAGTCTAATGATTGGAAGGCTTTAATGGAAAGACTGGAGGGGAGGTTAGCGGTGTGGAAGGCGTTGATGCACTCGAGGGGAGGGAAGTTGGTGCTTTTGAAATAAGTTCTTTCGGCCATCTCGATTTTTTTTGCTCGACGAGGTTGATGCCTGCTGCGGTGCGTGGTAAGATAGAGGCATTAATGAGAATAGTTTTTTGGTCTGATGGATGGCATGCCAAGAGGGATTTCCATTTGGTGGATTTGACAAAGGTGGAAGCTTCGAGGAGGAAAGGCGGGCTGGGGGTATTCCGAATGGAGGAGATGAATAAGGCGTTCGAGGCAAAGTGGGTGGTTCGCTTGTGGGGTGATTATGATGACCTGGTTTGTCGCTTTCTTAGAATGATTTATTATATATCATTGTCGTTGGAGGTTTTCTCGGGCCAGCTTCTGTCATCTCTATGGAAGGGCATCTCTAGGTTATTCCGGTGATTTGCTAAGATGAAGCCGGTGTTGGTTTCCATTTTTGGTGGGATGATTGGTCGGGAGAAGGGGTGGTGGGGGAGCATTATCCATGCCTTTTGAGGTTGGCGGTGGACATTGATGTGCGATTGCAACATGTGTGGAATCGAGGGGTGTGGGCACCCAAGTTTGCATCGACATTGTCAGACCAGAGGGTAGAGGAATTCATGGCTCTACATTCGGAATTTGCACAGAGAGGGTGTCCCTCTCCGGACAAAGATCATTACTGTAGAAGGTGTGAAAAGAAAAGCCTTATTCCACGTAGCCCTAGAGCCCTCTTAAATAGGAGAAAGGCTCTAGAGATATAGAATTCTCTCAACACTCCCCCTCAAGCTAGAGCATATATGTCTGTCATGTTCAGCTTGGAACACCGGTGGAAAGAACCCCTCGCGAGAGCCTTGGTAAACATATTTGCAATCTGTTCTCCTGAAACAACATGAGAGGTGGAAATAAACCACTTTTGGATCAAGTCACATGTATAATGACAATCAACTTCGATGTGCTTTGTTCTCTTATGGAAGGCTGGATTATTAGCTATGAATAGAGCTGCTTGATTATCACATTTGAGGTACATTGGAAGAGGCACCTCAATTGCAAGATCAGCCAGATCGGACGTGACCCACATCATTTTCGTGCTCCCTTGGGCCATATCCCTATAATCTGATTCAGTGCTGGATCGAGCAACAACAATCTGTTTCTTGCTCTTCCATGAGACCAATGAGCTACCAACGAACACAGTGAAGTCCGAAGTGGACTTCCTATCCTTGAGGCACTCAACATAATCTGCGTTTGAACATCCAGTAACTCAGAGTGACGTGTCTCTTCTGAAAAGTAGCCCTGCACATGGAGAAGATTTCAGATATCTTAAGATCATACAAACTGCATCCATATGAACTTGTCTAGGTTGCTCCATGAATTGGCTAACTCTGCTCACAGCAGATGATATGTCAGACCTGGTAATAGTAACATATAGCAACTTTCCTACCAGTTCCCTACACGTCTCTTATTTATCTCCTCAGAGTCATCATCATAGAGTCTAGCATTAGGATCCATTGGTGTAGTAGCATGTCTGCATCCTGTCATACCTGTCTCAGCCAGAAGATCAGTAACATACTTCCTTTGCGTCATAATCATACCTTGCTGACTGCATGCAAACTCCAAGCCAAGAAAATACCGTAACTTGCCAAGATCATTGGTCACAAACTGTCATCCAAGAAAATCCTTAGCTGCCTGAATACCCTGTTCATCGCTACCAGTAACAACAATGTCATTAACATAAATCAGAACAACAACCATATCTCCCTGAGTTCTCTTAACAAAAAGAGAATGATCTGCAGTAGATCTGACAAAATCATTTTGTTCAATCAACTCTGAGAGCTTCTGAAACCATGCCCTCGGACTCTACTTGAGGCCATATATGGCCTTGTGAAGTCGACACACCATACTATACTCCCCCTCAGCAGCAAGCCCCGGTGGCTGCTGCATGTAAACTTCTTTCTGCAGATCACCATACAAGAAAGCATTTTTCACATCCAACTGGAAAAGCGGCCAGTCACATACCGCAACAACTGCAATAAGAATCTGCAACGTGGAGTGACGTGCAACTGGTGAAAAAGTATCATGGTAGTCCACTCCATACGTTTAGGTGAACCCACGATCAACCAACGTTTGGATGAACCCACGAGCAACCAACCTAGCCTTATATCTGTCAACTGTACCATCAACATGTTATTTCATAGTGAATACACACTTGCTGCCAACAATAGACGCACCTAGAGGAGCCTGCACAACGCTCCACGTACCCCGAGATTGTACAGAGGCCATCTCCTTTTCCATAGCTAGACACCACTGACTACTCTGCAGCGCCTCCTGATAAGAACGTGGTATCTCCACTGCTGACATCCCCAGAACGAACTTCTGAAAGTCCTCGGAAAGGCGATCCAATGACACATGGGAAGCAAGTGGATGCATAGTGCATGCACGCTTCTGCTTCCGTAGAGCAATAGGCACATCTAGATCTTCAGTATTCACAGGAGATGTAGCATCTTCTTCATCTTGCACCTCACGCTGTACATGCAAATCACCATTGCCATTAGAAGAACTCAAATGTTCAGAACATACCTCGAGCGTGCTGGATGATTGACGAGGCACATGAGCACGAGGTCGATTCTGATAAACCTGGAGAAAGAATGGGGGCGAAGGAGTTGGCAACGGTGTTGGAGGAGACGTAGGAGGTGGTGGAGGAGGAGGTGCTGATGATGGTAGAGTAGAGATCGGATGTAGAGGCATATAGACCTCTTCCCCATCTTCAGAAGAAACGAGCTTGCCACTTGTAGGAGAGTACATAATAGAATAAAAAAAGGTTACATCATCATTAACATAGTACCTTCGTCGAACATGGTCGAAGCAACAATATCCCTTTTGGATCTTGGAGTACCCAACAAACACACATTTGACAGCTCTAGGAGAGAGCTTGTCAGGACCAGGGGACATATGATGAATGAAAGCCACTGAGCCAAATACTCGAGGTGTGAGAGAGAGAAAAGATCCGTCTCGGGAAACGCATTCGACAACGAGATCTTTTCTCCCATAATTGAAGAGGGCATACGATTAACAAGGTAACAGGCAGTTTGAACCGCATCCCCCCAGTATGAATGAGGAGCACAACTCTGATCAAAAGAGTCCTTGTAACGTCCAGAAGATGGCGGTGTTTTCTTTCAATCACCCCATTCTGTTGGGAAGTCTACGCACAAGATGTTTGATGGACAATACCATGAGACGCAAGAAATGTGGCAAGATGATTAGTACAAAACTCCAAGGCATTGCCAGAATACATATACTTGATTTTTGCTGAAAAATATTCTTTATTTCATCAATGAAGGAACATGACTAAGACTTGTTTTTAAGAAGAAAAACCCATGACAAACCTTGAAAACTCATCAACAACAACGGGATAAAATCTATGCCCTGTTAATCAGGGACACGACTGGGACCCCAAATATCAAAATGAACTAACTCAAACAGACTATGTCTACTTCGACCCCGACGACTCTGGAACGTAGACCGATGGTGCTTCCCAAGCTGGCAGGCCTCACACTGAAAGGTAGAGCGAGGGGAAATCTGTGGAAGAATGCAACACAACTTTTGCAGAGGAAGATGACCAAAACGAAGATGCCACATGTAAGGAGACGCAGACCCAATGCGAATGAAAGAAGGACCTGCATAAGGAGATTGCACTAGTCTGTAGAGACCTCTTTGCTCACGGCCAGAACCAATCACCCTGCCCGTTAAAATGTCCTGAAACACAAGAGCAAATTGATAAAAAATGGTACGACAGTGCAAGTCCTTGGTGATTTGACTAAGAGATAATAAATTCATTGAAAACTCATGAGCATAAAGAACATTCTGAAGTCTCATTGCAGGAGTTAGCTGCACTCCCCCCTGACTAGTAATGGGAGAATGTGTTCCATCTGCTATCACAACAGATCGTCCGGGATGGGTTGGACTGAAAGCACTAAACTGACTTCTATCACCACAGAGGTGATGGGATGCACCTGAGTCCATAATCCATTTTGACAAATCTGCCCTATAACAAATACTAAAGGCATATGCTATACCCGATGAAGATGCAGCAGAGACAGCTACCTCTGAGGATCCTGAGGGAGAGTTGGATGGTCCAGGAGTAGGCATGATCTCTCTGAGTCTGGCCACAAGTTCATCAAATCTTTGATCAACAACAGGAGAAGGACTCCCAACCTGTTGAGTCTGTTCTGCAACTCTAACGGAAGCATGAAACCCATGCTTAGAATAGCAGGTTTCCTTAGAGTGGCCAGTGTTGTGGCAGAAGGTGCACGGCTAACGGGGTTGGCTACCCCCTTAGATCCTTCCTATTACGATACGAAGTAGGGTTCCCCCTACCACGAGATGCACCCATAGCTGATGATGTTTAAGACCACACATTACCACCAGAGGATATAGATAGCCTACTCAGTCTGCGATATGCCTCCTCCATTGGAGGTATGGTAGCATATGTAAGAATCTGGGCGCGAGATGAGTCATATTCAGGATCAAGGGCCGTTAGAAAGACCCCAGTCATCACAGTGTCTCCGTAAGCCTTGAGCTGCTCTAGTGTAGAAGTCAAGGGAATGTAGCCGTGTAGCTTCTCAAACATGCCCCTCAAAGAAGTGTAGAGGGTATGGAGGGGTCAATCATTCTGCTTTGACATAAAGATATCATGCTTGAGCTGCAGTATCTTCGACTCATTCTTCGCTGGAGAGTATGTTGAAACGAAAATGTCCCACCTAACCTTTGCAGTGGGCTGGATCAGTATATCAATCGCTATCTCTGTAGACACAATCCCAGATAGCCATACACGTGCATAGGCATTGTCTGCCTCCCATGAGGCATTCATCCCAGTCTTGTCACTTGGCTCCTCCTCTTTGAGTATGTGCTTCTTGCCATTACACTGCATCAGACTCACGAACTGCATGGCCCACAATTCATAGTTTGTTCCATCCATCTTGACGATGGTGGATGGACCTTTGAAGGCTCCTAGGGATGGAACATCAGCTTTGTTGTCAATCGTGATGACAACTATCACCAAGACTGGGACTGCAACAAATAAGACTTGCGTCTACATTGACATATGGGAAGATGGTTGTGGGTGTAGACTCATACCACAACCTCTTCCATTCTTTGAAGGCGCCTTTGGGCGACTAGGGTGCTTTTAGATTATCACGCCTCACTCTAGAGGCCCAAGAGCGGACCTAAAATGAGATGAACGGCAATAGCAAGGGCAGGAGAAACCCACGAGGGGCGGCGGCCTACAAGGAGCAGCGGCCCACGAGAGGCGACGACATCTCGAGAGGCCCGCGAGGGGTGGCAGCCCGCAAGGGGCGGCGACCCTTGAAGAAGCAGTGGCCCACGATGGGGGCGATGACCCGTGCGGCCACCCACGGGGAGAGGCGACATGGTTTTTAGTGGGGAGGGACTAGGATTAGGTCACAAGCTCCAGTCTAGGACCGTCGCTCTGATACCATGTAGAAGGTGTGAAAAGAAAAGTCTTATTTCACGTAGCCCTATAGCCCTCTTATATATGAGAAAGTCTCTGGGGAGAAATTACATAAAGAAGACGGGAAAACTAGAGAAATATAAATAAAGACAAAGATATAGAATTCTCTCAACAATTACATTTGGGGTGAGAGCATATTTTCTGTGAATAAGGCTTATCGTTTCTTAGTGGAGGACGGGGGCAAGGTGCATGAAGAGGTGAGGGTGGACACTTGTTTAATTTGGAGATATAGGGTGCCAGATGGGGTTAAGGTTTTCCTTTGGCTCTTCAGGCTTGGGAGGATCCTCACCAAGTATCAGAGAGGGAGATTGCTAGGTTTGGAGGAGGTTGTTTGCGATAGATGTAGGGCAGATGGTGGAGGATGTGGATCATCTCTTTTTTGTGTGTCCGTCTTCCACGGAGATATGGAGCAGGACCGTCATCTCGAGGCTTGGCCAACTGGATTGCGTAACCTTTTGGAGAAGCATTAGAGATGTTTGTGGTTTTGGGCACGAGGACAGTGAGTACCAATATGCTTTGGTTTGGTCAATTTGATGCGCCAGGAAAAAGATCGTTTTTAGGAGGGCAATCTTTTTATATCGAGAATGTAATTGAACATTGTAGGGCACTTTGTGTTTCTTGACGCACGTAAACTAATGTAATATATATAGTGGCGATGTGGTGGGTCTCATCTTTGGATACCACCTTTTTCCTCTAAAAAAGAATTATACACACCTTTTGAAACTCCCTCTGAGTTTCAAAGCCATGTAGTTGCTCCATGTAGACCTCCTCGTGCAATCACCATATAAGAAGGCATATTTTACATCAAGTTGCCTTCTGAGACTCCCGCTCAGTTATAAAACCATATAGTCGCTCCATGTAGACTTGTTCGTGCAATCACCATAAAAGAAGGCGCATTTCACATCAAGTTGGTTTTTTTGGTTAATACATTTATACAACATATGGAAGAATCCACAACGTATCTCTCAATCCAGCCATCTACTTTATGCTAGATAGTGAACATGGTTTTAAAAAATGTAAGGTGGATCGAGGTGGTTTTCATTTGACGAGGTGAGGGGTAAGCCTCGAGGCGGTCGAGGCATACACCTTGAATTATATAGGGAAATATACATAAAATACAATAAGTATAATTCTATATATTTATAAAATCACAAATTCAGATATTCCCCAACATGTTCACCATATATGCTATGAGCATGAGAATATATAATATTCTTTGCATGATTTACTTTGAATCCTAATTCGTATTGTCATTCATATACAATGCAAAGCTTATTGTGTCCTCCATTAATGTCGGCGGATGAAGTCTTGTCGATATATAACACTTCCCTTTATTTGCATGGGTGAAGCAAAATTATGTGACTAACATATATTATTAACATACACAATATGTAATGTCTATGTTGTTTTATGTGTTATATGACTAACATGTATATATTGATATCTTTTGAATCCTAACTATCCAATTTGCTAAAAGAATCGTTGTATGCACTCCCCTGTCGCACCATACCCTACCAACATGGGGGTCTCGCTACCCGATTAGCGAGCCTAAGGGGGGCTATGGGGAGCATGTGCGCCTCTCCGATGCATGGGTTGCAGGGGGAACCCCCGTTCCGAAATGAAATTTTTATATGATAACACGGTTTTTAATATAGAATAAATATATATGAGTATATAACAAATTAAATTTTTAATAATCAATATTATACTTAGCATATCTTAGAAAATAATATAAAATATAAAAAATTGGGTACCAAACCTGTGCAGCCCGAGGCGACGCCTCATTACTATACCATATCGAGTCTCCATTCCCTGTACCTCTGCGAATCTTTTGTTGTATTGCCTTTGTTGAAAGCTTCCATGCTATTGACAAATTATTGCCTCGAGCTATCAAATGTGTCTTTCTTGGATACTCTCGTACCCAAAAAGGCTACCATTGTTATGATCCTATTGGGCGTGAAACTATGTGTCTCCTGATGTCACCTTCTTTGAGTAAATAAGTTTTTTCATGTAGACTGTGGTCTGTGAGTGGCATCCCTTTGGACCCACCAATCGTTTATACTCGCCAACGTACCTCTATACCTCGTACACCGGTGTTTGTACCTTTGGATGTCCCTTTTATGCATGATGATATGACCACTTCTTGTGCTCCTCCCACTGTTGCCCAAGATGTACTTGATGAGCTTTCGATAGCTCTCCATAAACAAAAGAGGCAATGTTCTTATCGCCCCATGTCACATTTTACTTCTACTGATGGTTTATTAAGCTGTGACAAGAGATTTGCAGATGCTCTGAATGATATTTCCATCCCCAAAGATAATCTTAGTGCAATGTAGGATCATGTTTGGAGACGCACCATGGATGAGGAGATGGATGCACTTATCTCCTGGGGCACATGGGATTTTGTGCCGTGCCTCCGAGGAGTTCATCATGTGGCTTACAAATAGGTATTCATGACCAAACAATCGCCTGATGGGTCTATTGACGGGTTGAAAGGCAGACTAGTTGTCAAAGGATTCACTCAAACCTTTGGTGTTGATTATTTTGAAACCTTCTCACCCGTTGCCAGAATGAGATCGATATACACCATTCTCTTTGTTGCTGCCCACAAGACCTGTCCCATTTACTAACTTATGTCAAGAACACCTTTCTTTATGGTGACGTTTTGGAGGTCTATATGGTGCAACCGCCATGTTACGTAGTCGAGGGAGATTGTGTATGACGACTACTCAAGGCCATCTATGGTCTGAAGCCGAGCCATATGACATGGTTTCTCATGCTTACTACTGAGATCAACATACTTGGCTTGTCAGAGGACGACATCTGACTACCCTGTCTTTGTCTGACGACGGCCTACCGGCGCCATCATTCTTGCTGTCTATGTTGATGATATGGTCATCATTGAAACCGATGAAGCTGGTATTCTAGAGACCAAGACCTTCCTCCAGAAGTTCTTTATCAAGAAAAAATTTGCCAACTTCATTATTTTCTTAGCATTGAGGTGATACACACTACAGAGGGGCTCCATTTTCATAGCAGAAGTATTGCCTCGATATTCTGACTGAGGCAGGACTACTTGGATGCAAACTTTTTGGCATCCTGTAGAAATGAGAAAGCATTCCACATCTACTAATCCAATATTTAAGGATACGATACAATATATAAGCTTAGTGTGAAAATTGCTCTATCTCATTGTTACTAGGACAAATATATCACAGGCTATGAGCATAGCTATCCATGAGCGAACAAAACACATTGAAGTTGATTGCCATTTCATTCGTGATGCAGTATGAGGAGGATGGATCAACACTCCACATATCCATTGAATTTCAACTTGCAGACATCTTTAGGAAGGCGCTTCCAAAGAAGCGCTTCATGTATTTAGTTTTCAAGTTGGGCATGATCGACATATATGCTCCAACTTGAGGGGAAGTGTTAGAGTTATTATATTTATGTCTTGTAACACTTAGGGGTATTTATGTATTTTTCAATCTTGGGCTCTCTAGGACTTTCTCTCTATATAAGGGATCCTAGACCCATGGAATAAGCACGGCGATTCATTCTTTTCTCCACAGATAATATTAAGAAAACTATATTATAATGCGATTTTCATATATTTAAAGCTTCTAAAGAATCTTTAATATAATTTTTCATTATCGAAGAGAAAAAAAGGCGTGACTACATTGTGCCATGAGATCCTCTCATGTGAAAAATGTCCACTAATTTTCTGGACTTCTTAAAAAAATGCATATATATATATTCAATGGTGTAGCATAGTGTTATTCCTAAAGTCTATCTTTAACGGTTGGCTTTTCCAATGTCATACAATATTATCATATTTGATACTTGCAAGAAGCTCATAGTTTGAAATTTAACTCTATTTTTAACAAAAAGCCTTCATTTGTTGGTTTATTTAACATCCGTGCAAAGCTTTTACCCAAAGAGCCACATTCACGGTTTCCTTTAAAATAAGAAGCACTGAAAGGGAAAGAAAATTTAAGGTGGCTTAAGCTTTTTAGGAGGAAGAAGACAATAACAACAACAACAAAATCTTCTCCCTTATTAAGTAGGGTTGACTACGTGGATTTTTTTACCTCCATTTAGATCTATTTTGTGTTATTCTCAGAATTATATTCAAATAATTAGGATCCCTTCGTATTGTCTCCTTCCAACACTTAGGCTTTCCTCACCCTCTCTTAATCAGCTCAACATCCCAAAACTAGCATCTTATAACTGGTGCATCGACTGACCTCCTTTCCAAATGCCCAAACCACGTTAAGGGGTTATTTCTCATCTTTTCCTCTATCGGAGCTGCTCTAACTTTCCTTCTGATCACATTATTTTACATCTGATCTTTTTGTGTATGCCCATATATCCACCTTAGCATTTTCATTTCTATCACTATCATCCTCTGCACATGTATATTGTTTACATGCCAACACTCGGATCCATAGAGAACAATAGGTCTCCCAATTTTTTTTTGTAAAACTTTCTTTTAAAGTAATTTTCTTATCACATATAACGATAGAGGCTCCTTTCCACTTTTAAGAGAAAAAAGATAAAATATAATATTATAACGGCATCTGAGGCGCACACCGCACCTCTCCTCACTGCCTTAATAACATCAGTCATTAAAGGTGCATGTTTTAACAATACCACCTGAGGCGTCTTCATCCAGGTTAAAAATCTCCGCTTCTACTTGGGAGGTACGACTCGATTCTCTTGAGGCTATCCTTTTCAAACCATGTCAACAACCCACCACAATGGAGCACCCAATATTATGACCACATATTGAAGCCTTTTGGCATTCATTATGGAAAAAAAGAAATATGATGGAAAATTGTTTGCTCATTTATCGAAGGGAACATGGACACTTTTTTTCCTCCTAATGGTGACGATATAGCGATATGCCATTGGATATTTCATATCTATAGTGAAAACATCCCAGATAGCAGTGTTGAAAGATTCAAAGTCCAGTTTGCATTATCAAAAGGTATAGAGTTATTGGTGGAGAGCTTTTGTATCTGATAGACTTATAATCAGTCGACTTGATATCATATTTGCGTTTGGATGGGTTGGTCATTTAATGGACACGTCCAAACTTGTATGCTAGAATGTTTGTCAGGTATTGAGATAGTTAAACATTTTTTTGGGTTGAGGACTTCTATTTGGAAAACAATGGACTTGTCAAAGTTCATGCATTCTCTGATGTAGATTATGATGGTTTATAAAAAATGAATATCTGTTATTGGGAATTATTGGAATTAAATTTAGGTACACGATGAATAGCGGTGTTCAAGAAATCGATCGTATGTGTCGCATATGCGGCCGCATATGCCCATGCGGCCATATGACCGATTGATTTCCTTAAGCGGTTCATTATGAACCATATGCATATATGCTGTCCACATATGCGACCAATTAGGCGGTGTCTATGTGCCCATATTTTTAGTCAAATTTTGATAGAATCTGGAAACATATCAATAATAAGTTAGAACCTAAATCCTCAAACGGATCCCAAAACTTACTTTTCTCTTGCATGGGATCGAAATACCTACAAACTAAAATGAATCTTGCGTCTTCTACTCGGAAATGCTACTACATCTTAGACTCTTGCTCTTCGGACTACTGCTGCTGCCCGCTTGAGGGTTTTGGGTGTTGCTGTTACTCTGCCTCCTCTTTTGTGGATCGCATCTCATTGGTGCCACTGCTCGCTTGAGGGTTTGGATGTTGCCGCTGGTCCCCATGCATTGCTCCGCTTGAGGATTTGGGTGCTGTTGCTCACTTGCATTGCTCCGTTTCCTCCTATGTGGATCAACTTCTCTTTGGTGCTTCTCTTGGATTCCCAATCATAGTCGAATTATCGCTATGACTTGTGCTCAGTAATCCCATAACTTATGTCATTCTTGTTTTTTATGTAGCTAAAGTAGTACTTCATTTATAATCTTGTAATTTCTTGAATTCGTGCATTGAAACATGTTGTAAGATATATTTATCTTTGTCTATTTTAAGTATTTTCCTTTCTTATTGTGTCTGTTATATAATTTGGCCAACATGATTTCTCCTCTCCAATAAAATAACCATAAGGTCTCATGAATAATCAATTCACTATTCTTTTTCCACATGGTATTAGAGCGACGGTCCTAGATTGGAGTACTCGTACCCCTCGACTTAGCTCCACCCGCTGCCTACCACATCCCGTTGTCGTCACCGCGAGCTCCAGTGAGCCTCACCATCGCCTCCTTTCATGCGTGACCCTTCCTTGCCTCTGCAACAACAACCAGTGCCACTGGTCCCCTCTCTATCGTCGCCGAGGTCCCTTCTCATCGTTAGGGCCATTTCTCTCGGTCTTGGGTCCCCAGCGACACTGCCATCACCGACTTGGGATCCTCGAGGCCCTGTCATCACTGCCTAAGGGCCTCCTGACATGTCGCCATGGAAGGCCGTATCCCGATATATCGGCGATATATCAGCGATATATCAGTATCGACAGGTCACCGATATATCGCCGATATGTCCGATATCGGGTATCGACAGGCAAAAAAGGCGAGCCGAATCCCGGTGTCGGCGATATGGCGTCGATATATCGGCGATATATCGGTATCGACATGGTATCGATATCAATACCGATATCGATATGTCCTTCCATGCATGTCGCCTAGGGCCCAACAACAATCCTGATTGCCGCCTAGTGTTCTACAATTCTTCTATCCTCTCTTCTAGCACCTTAGGACTATTTACAGTCTGATTTATGTCGTAAAAGGGTGATTTGAGACCAATAAATCTCCCCTTCAACCCTAATGCGGACCTAGAGTTGAAGGGGATGGTTGTGGTATGTGTCTGCACCCACAACCAATTCCCATATGATTGTGTAGACACCTTAAGACTAGTCTATACCCAAATTGCGTCTGTTTCCGGTCTCTTTATCATCATGTTAGAAGTCGAGCGTGACATCTTTTCCTCGCCGGTGCTTTCAAAGGCCCGACGCTCATCATGCATATGGATGCGGCAAGCTATGTGTTATGGTTTATGCATTTTGATCTTGCAACAATGCGATAACAAGGAGCACATTCTGACGCAACCAGAAATGGTCGATAAGAGTGGGGCCAATGCTTCATGGAAGCATGATGACGCACACACACACACGCGTCTGACTCTCTAGGACTTCCACAACTAATACAACCAATGATATTTTTCATCAGCCCACTGTCAAGGTAGAGTGGAATATCCTTGCCGCCACATATGGGTAAGCAAAGAATGAGACCAAGATTCTCCAACTACAATTAAATCTTCACGACCATACAGAATTGCCATCCTTTGGACGACTTCTACTCTTCATTTCGAGGCATGTTCAAGAAGCTGCATGACTTCATGCCCGTTATCACATCTACTGAGTAACAGATGGCGTACATGAACACCACAATGGTTGGAGTTTTTCTGTATGCCTTAGACCTTGAGTATAAGGCTGCATACACTCAACTCCTCACGGGTGTAGCTATACCTCCGATGGAAGAGTCTTGTAGCCGTCTTAGCATCATCATAGTCCCATCCACTACCACCACACAGACTTCCTCAACGATGACTGCATCCCATGACAGATGATGTACTTATCAATTCAGAGGGCGTGATAACAGTGGAAGAGGAGGTGGATGCCAATGTGGTGCTTGCACTTACTGTCATCAGCCTAGTCATCCGGAGGAGACCTACTATATGAAGCATGGTTACCTCACGTCTGCTCGAGTGGCCGAGCAGGTTGAGCCTACTATCATTTCTGCTCCTACTATTGATCAGAAGTTAAATAATATTGTCTCCCCTATAAGGGAGATCATGACTCCTGCTGCCGCCAATATTAGTGTTCCAACAGGTCCTTCCGATGTTGCCGCCATTGTTAGAGTTTCTTCTAGCACCTTCGGTATACCTTATGCCCTTATCAATTGCCACATGAAGACATGACATAGTTGATCATAGATTCTGTTGCATCTCATCATTTGTGGGATGACATGGCTTAGTTTGCATCGTGTATATCTGTTCCTTCATGCAGATCAATTGTTATTGTAGATGAGACCCACTCCCTAGTTACATGACATGGGAGGTTTTTTTGACGATGTCTATGCGTCTGCATAATGCGTTTCACACATAAGATTTTTTAATGAATTTATTGACTATTAATCAGGTCCATAAGGATTTACATTGTCGTGCCATTTTTGACCTATTTTCTCTTGTGTTTCATGGCATACTCATGGGCAGGGTGATTGTATGTGACCGTGCGCAAGGGGATCTCTACAGACTAGTTTAGTCTCCCTATGTTGGTGCTTCTTCTATATTTACTAGACCCGTCTCTCTGTACATGTGGCATCTTCATTTTGACCACCTTCCTCTATCGAGTCTGCATGTCCTCCGACAGATATCCTCTCGATCAACATTCAAGTACGAGGCTTGCGAGCTTGGGAAGCATAACTAATCTACTTTCCTGGTCGTTAGAGTTGTAGTAGCAACAACTTATTTGAGTTATTTCATTTTGATATTTGGGGTTCTAGTCATGTTCCTGACCATTAGGGTTACATGTTTTATCTTGTAGCAGTTGATTTTTCTAGAATGTCATAGGTTTTTCTTTGGGAAAATAAGTTTGAGGCTTGCTTATTCAATCTTTTATTAGTGAACAACATCAAAGCCTTTTCCCACAATTAAGTAGGATTGACTACATGGATTTTCTGTCTCCATTCATATCTATTTTGGGCCATTCTTGGGCCTAAATCCAAAAAAGCTAAGATCCCTTCAAAAGTCTCATTTCAACACTTCTTGGTCCTTCCTTGCCGTCTCTTAATCAACTCAACATCCCAAATTGCGCATCTTGTAACTGGTGCATCAACCGACCTCCTCTGCAAATTGCCAAATCATCTTTTATTAGTGAAATAAAGAATATTTTCCTGCTACTGTTAAGTATACTCAAATTCCTTCTTGTGGGGGTTGCGTTAGGTAGCTGACAACCAGCATAAAAATAGTCGAATCTTTCAATATGTATTCGAGCAAAAATCCATGTACCTGACCCTACTTAAAGTGGGAGAAGGCTTCACCATTTTACTGTCATGTATGTTCGCTCTGACAGTGCGTTGGAGTTCTATACTTTACTGCTTTCTTAGTTCTTCAGGTTCCTTGGCATTATATTCCAGACTTCTGTGTGTACACTTCCCAGCTGAACGGTGTTGCTGAACGCAAACCTCGTCTTTTACTTGATGCGACCGTCATTCTCCTAATTCAGAGCAATGCTCCCCACTCTTTCTGGGGTGATGAGGTACTCACTACTTGTTATTTGGTGAATCATATGCCACCTTCCATGTTAGGAGAGAAGATTCCTTTCTCGATTGCAATCCCTGAGAAGGATCTTTTCTCTCTTACACCTCGTGGTTTTTTGTCTTTGTGGCATCCGTTCATCTTTTGATTCTTGGTCGTGAGTCCGAAAGAGATACTTCTTAATTGTAGCCGTACTTATATCAAGAATCAATGCATGAAATAAGATCAAAAAATAATCCAAAGTAAGAAAATATACACAGAACTAGATGATCGCATAATCCCATATCTATATTTAAGAAAAGGTATTTACTTATCGTGCTTTGTTGCTAAATGCTATAAAATAGGAACACTGTTGTGTTGATTGCTTATGTTTTGGATGAATGATACATGCATACTAGAAGGATATCGAATATGGTGTGCAATAATGATTAAAGGGGTTGATTTCATTCAAAATTTATACTCAGTTATTTGAATTATTTACATCTCCATTTCTACTATACAGTAGTCTAAGTATTAAACATTTGAATAAGAACTTCTATTATAGTGCAAGGATGGGAATCTTCTTCAGTTGAGAAGTTGTGTTCTTTAAAAAGTTAAAATATTATAAAATTACTTCAGATGGTTGAGGTGTGTGCCCCACTACTGCCTCATACACCTTAGTGCCTAACCGGCACCCTGAGGCTTACGCCCAACAATATGGTGCTTTTATTAGACCAGATTAACCATAGCTGATACCTTGGTTGGTTGTACGTTGTTGTTGTGCATCTTCTATTTAAATTCTGCCTTTTCTTCAAGAATATTTTTCTTTCATTTGACTTGTTTATCAACTGCTTGGGTATACCATTACTTTGTTATTGCATTTCTTCTGATGATCGTGTTTTTATCATTTCAGGGATTCACATATCCTGTACGCAGCCACTTTCTTGAGGAAGTCTTGGAAATGACTGGTCATAGGTTGACTCCATACAACCAGATTGATGACTATGGACAGGAAAAATCGTGGAAAATGCAGAAGCAAGCTCTTCGGAAGAGGAAAAGCCAAATTGCTTCTTCTGTTGAGGTGTTAGAGATCCTTTTTTTGGTCTTCACACACACTTCTTATGTTAGCACTTCATAATGTGATTATATTTGTTTCTCCAGGATGCACTTGAAGCTGCTGATTTTAGAGATTATAGTTTGAGAACTCGCGAGTCACTTGCTTGCTGGAATCCTGACTCCATTGGCTTTAATTTAATAGAAAGCGTGCTAGTGCACATATGCAGAAAAGGGAGAGCTGGTGCAATCCTCGTCTTCATGACTGGCTGGGATGACATAAATTCTCTTAAGGATCAACTTCAATCCCATCCGCTTCTTGGTGACAGATCTAAAGTTCTATTACTTGCATGTCATGGTTCCATGGCCAGTTCTGAGCAGGTGAGTGCTCTGCATAATGTATTCCATGTTGAGAAATTTATATTTCTTTTTATTTGTAAATGCTAAATTGTTGGAGCATAAATTGTATGCGCCTATTGAGTTGTAGCAGGGTAAATGGATCCTGGAGGAGATCCATTTACCCCATCCAGTGTTTAGTCCCACATCGTCCAACGGTGGGACTTGGAGGCTCTGGAGAGGCTATATAAGGAGCCCCAGACCTTCTGTACTCATTGAGAAAGTGCAATGAGAAACACGCCCTCAAAGGGGCGTCTCCCGTGGTTTCATCGCGCTCCTCTTCCGCGTTCAATACCTTCCAGGTCTCAGCCAGGCGCGTCGACTCCCAGGAGCGGAGAAGAGCCCTAGGGCTCCAGGTCGCAGGCGACGCGCAACCCTCCAGCGCGCGCTCCATCTCCAAGCCTTGCAGCAACGTGCCTCCTCCTCCCCATGTGCGAGTCCCCATCCCAGAATCCCACGCGGGGGCGGCGTGCGAAGATAGAGGCACCCATCGTGGGCGGTGCCTCTTTTTGAAACCCTAAATAGGGTTAGAACCCCAAGGGGTGGCCGTCAGTTTTTAAAAAAAAATATATATTTTTGTTGTAAGCCCAGATGGTAGGCCGTATATATAAAAAAAAGGGAGGCAGCAAGAAGTATGGTATGGGTCTAGTAGTTAAAAAAAAAGAGAGAGGAGGAGGAGAGATCTTTATTGTAAAGCCCAAGGGGGCAGTTGCAGTTTGGGCCCATTGTGGGCCGAGATGTCTTGTCGAAAAAAATGAATGATTAAAAAAAAAAAGAGAAGGCGCGTACAAGAAAGAGCCGTACGCAATTAAAAAAAATGCAAGGAAAAGCCGAAAAAGATGTCAACGGCTTAAAAAAATGTGTTTCAAAAAGAAAAAAAATCGGAAAAAAAGTAACGGCTTATATTTTTTTTTTAAAAAATGAATGATGAAAGCCGCAAATTTCATGTTTTGGTTACCCCCTATTTATCTTGTCTTCTCCCAACTTTGTCGATGTCAATTTCCGACAAGTATGGGAGAAAGGGGGAGTATATGTAGAGTCACAGGTCTATTCAGATGATTCAGAAGTAAGATTCAGATGCAGATTTCAAGACCATTCAGATTCTAGACTCTACGGTTGTTCAGACTCGACAATCATTGTTTCCGAGTCTCCAGTTTCAGACACGCACGAGTGTGCGGTCATTTTCAGATGAGCATATATTGCCATCATCAGTTCGAGGTCCCCATCATTCTTGTTGTTGTTCGGCCAGAGTTTTCATGTGAGCCATAGGGACTCCAGAGCAGAGGACCATTCCCTTGAGGGCAAGGGTTTTCATGTGGTATCATAGGTACACCAGAGCAGTGCACCATTCTCTGAGTTAGATGGGAGAGACCCAGTTCTCCGACGAGGAGACTTCAGACGCAGTTCAGACTCGATGGTCAAGATTCCGAGTCTTCAGTTGACTCACACTCCAGCCCGTTCGTCCTCCTCACCTGCACGGCATGAGAAGCAACGTCCTCGACTGCAGCAATGTGCGCGTTGGGTTGATATTGTCCGTAGTGTCTTGTAGCCTTGAGTTGAGTTTCTGTCTGTTTGTCCAAGCTGAGCATTGCATGCTCCAGCTTGAAGGGGAGTGTTGGAGCATAAGTTGTATGTGCCTATTGAGTTGTAGCAGGGTAAATGGATCCTGGAGGAGATCCATTTACCCCATCCAGTGTTTAGTCCCACATCGTCTAACGGTGGGACTTGGAGGCTCTGGAGAGGCTATATAAGGAGCCTCAGACCTCCTGTACTCATTGAGAAAGTGCAATGAGAAACACGCCCCTTTGAGGGCTTCTCCCGTGGTTTCATCCCGCTCCTCACGGAGTAGGGTTCCACGTAAAAATCTTTTGTGTTCTTCATGTTTATCTTTATTTCTATGCTCTGATTATCGTTTCCGCTTCCGCTTCCGATTTTCTAACACCGAAATCACCTGCAACCCTTGTTGGTATCAGAGCGGGTCGTTCTTGGCTGATTTTGGAGTTTTATTCTTGAAGTTTTTTTTAAGATCAGTCAAGTTTGTTGATTATTGAAGATTCAATTATCATGATCTTATTCTAGGGTTTAGATGTAACCCTAGAAACTATTCTGTGTTCGTTCATCTCGACGGTTGTGCAGAATTCCAAGTCCATGTCTTATGTCCAGCGGCATGTAGAGAACATGATGCCACATGATGCAAAGGAGGCAACAACCCATCGGCCGTTCAGATCCCAACAAGGGTTGCAGGTGATTTCGAAAGAAAAAAAACTCTTAATTGCAGATCCAGTTTTTGTGGCAACTTCGCGCAACTCCTCCCGCGAGATCGATGCCTTCTCTCCGATTCCAAGTCTCTCCACCGCGCATCCATCGCATGCTGAAGGTCCTCCAGGCGTTCCAGGCGGCTCCACTCCTGCCTGGCCATCGTGAAGGCGACGCGTGGTCTGGCGCGCATCACGCGTGCGCCCCAACCACATCTTCTCAGGTGCGGCTTCTCCAACCAAGGCGGCTGCATCTCCTCGTCAAGCTCCAACATAAATCATTAACAATTTCAGTATCATCGGTCATGCTTATATACTTGGTGTTTATAATTTATTTATGATAATACTAGTGACATCCAACTGTCTGACGTGCATCCATTGCTGACTTGGCTGGTTATTGAATTTCTTTCGTTGAATATTCACACTGAAGTCGGCATATCATCATAGAGTGTGTCGTATGGCTATTTGTTGGGTATTATTTGCAAAATATTTAACTATAATTACCTTTTTCTATATTCTTTGAATTAAGATTTAGATATAGTCGTGGTCCCACTTTTGTAATTAATAATATATTTTACTGTTGTGGGTGCCCATGCTCTTTTACTATGGAGAAGTAGAGAGGGATGGGTGAGATGGATGTGAGTGTTGATGAGAAATTGAGATTGTAGGTTGGACTGCAGCATCGACTCGTTGGAGGGGGACTATAACATCCCAGGCTTAGGTATCCGGTCCGTTATCGAGGAAAACTGGTCTTGACAACTTGTTGGGTTCGGGCTCCAATGGACCCGTTAACAACTACCCAAAATGCTTAAACCCAAGTTGTCAAGTAGTAATCCCCATCACTTATAAGTTATAACCCACTCTCACACTTTGTGAGTTTTAGATGTGGGACTATGTTTGGGGGTATGGATGTTACAACCTCCTCCACTTATATTCGCAACGTCCTCGTTGTGACATGGCCCATCACTTATTCCTAGTGACAGTGGCGGCTGCACACTCCCGGCTTAGGTCCCTTCGGGTAGCCTTCCACTATTAGAGGGAAATTAGCTCTGATACCATTTGTAACGTCTCGGGCTTAGGTCCCCAGTCCGTTATCGAGGAAAACTGGCCCTGGCGACTTGTTGAGTTCGGGCTCCAATGGACCCGTTGACAACCACCAAAATGCTTAAGCCGAAATTATCAAGTAGTAATCCCCATTACTTATAACCCACTCTCACACTTTGTGAGTTTTAGATGTGAGACTGTTTGGGGGTATGGATGTTACAGGGACTTACATGAAGAATGGTGGGTGGTGTTGCTAGTGCTTGCCGCATCTCATGGGGTCATATGCCTCATATTGTTGGGATCTTGTTGTCTATTTGCTAGAAGAAAAATTTGCTTCAAGACAAGTATGATCATGATTATGGGGGGGTTTGTTTCCTGGCTAGCTATCTTCAGTTGCTATAGGAGATTGTTGCTGTACTGTTCTAGGTGCTGCGAGATGCTTGGGGGGGTGATGTTGTTGCTCTTGTCATTTTGTTTTTTTTGTAAGGTCTTGGATCTGTGGAGCCGCTGAAGTTTTCTGGTATGACAACATTCTCAACTAGCATTAGGATTTTATGGAGGCCAAGGCTGCATGATAGGAGAGTTGCCTTCTAATATTCCTAATGTAGTCCCATTGGGAAAACCCTCACGAAGTGGATGTGGGTTATAAGAAATGTAGAATACATTTAACAATTTAGGACTTAGCATTTTGAATGGTTGTTGTTGAAAACTATAAATGCGGAAGCTCAATTAGAACAAGAATAAATTAAGAAGAAATATAAATCATGAACGCTCAAGATTTAATGTGAAATCCTGCTCCCGAAGGAACGATATGAAAACACGGGAGAAGGCCTCAAAGGGCCGGATCTTCTTATTAGAATTTCTCAATGAGTACAGGGGGTGTAAGGCTTGTTATATAGTTCCACAGATAGTCCGAGTTCCATAGATAGTAGATGTGCGACTAAACATGAGTGGATGGTAATTGGATCCTGGAGAGATCCAATTATCCCTCTATTACATACTCCAACACTCTCCCTCAAGGTAGAGCTAAGATAGCTACATCTTGCAACATAAAAGATAAAGTACACAACTCATATGAGAAGAATATGCCCGCTGCTGATAGAAGGCCTCGCTCGATGATGGGTCTGCGACACTCAGGTCATCAGGACGTACCTTTGTCGTGCCTGTAGTAGTCGCTGCAATACCAAGTCACCGGGACGTACCTCTGTCGTGCTTGGAGAAGAGTCGCTGTAAAAGAAGAAAGTCTAATGTGAAGTAGTAGTCGAGGATAGAGACACCTCGATAAAGCATTCGATGCTTGATGAAGATTGCTGATAGCATTATAAGTATGGAATGCTAGTCTATCAGTTGGAGACAGGCAATAGAAGTCTTGTATTACATTTCAAGAAGAAGAATATGCCCTCTCACCCCCCTTTCTCCCATACTTGATAGAATAAGAAAATGGATCATCAAGTTGGGAGAAATAAAAAACATGCATTTTTCTCTTTTTTATGCTTCTTTTTCACTTTTTTACACAAATAATTCTTCTTCATCTTCTTTTTTTTAGCCCTCTCCTTTTTTGGGCTATTCTTTTGTTTTTGAAATCGTTCATCATTTTTTAGATTTCCCTTTTTCGGAATCATAATGATTTGAAGGATTGTGTGGTTGAGGTGCAAAGATCTAGGGATCGGATTATATTGCTAAAAGCGGTGCTCGAAGAAGAAAGTTTGAATATTGTTGGAAAAAGTGAGCAATCTATTATTCCAAGAAGCCCTAGGCTCTCTTATATAGGGAGAGACCTCACAGGTAAAATACATAGTAGTCCAGAGAGTAAACAGAAATTACGAAAAGGTACAAAACATAATAATATAGATCTCTACACTCCCCCTCAAGGTGGAGCATATATATCTATCATGCTCATCTTGGAAGAACATCTCTGGAAGGGTCCTCTGAGCAACGTCTTGGTGAATATGTCAGCAGTCTGATCCCCTGAGCTCATGTGAGATGTAGATATCAATCCTCTCTGGACCAAGTCTCTAATGTAGTGGCAGTCAACTTCAATATGCTTTGTTCTTTCATGGAATGCTGGATTGTTGGCAATAAACAATGCCGCCTGAATGTCACACTGAAGCTGCATGGGTAAAGGTACGGCTATATGTAGGTCCTCTAGCACAGATCGAACCCACATCATCTCCGTGCTTGCTTGCGCCATGGCCATATATTCAGATTCAGCACTAGACCTTGCCACAATTGTTTGTTTCTTGCTTTTCCAAGAAACTAGAGAGCTCCTAACAAAAACAACAAATCCTGAGGTCGACTTTCGATCCTTAGGACACCCTGCATAATCGGCATCTGTACATGCTGAAATAGATAAATCTGTGCCCTTTAGAAATAGCAGTCCTGAACCTGGAGAAGATTTTAGATACCTCAGTATCATATATATGGCATCCATATAAACTTGTTTTGGCTGCTCCATAAATTGACTTACCAGACTTACTGCAAAGGCAATATCGACCCAAGTTATGGTAATATAGAGGAGCTTACCCACCATTTCTCTATATCTCCACTTATCTACTTCAGCAGTGTCATCATCATACAACTTCATGCTTGGATCCATGGATTACTCGATGGTCTGTATCCAATCATGCCTGTCTCAGTCAAAAAATCTGTAATGTACTTCCTTTGGGTCATCACCAGACCCTGTGCATTCCTGGCAAATTCCAATCCCAAAAAGTATCATAGGGTTCCAAGATCCTTCGTGACGAACTGACGGCCCAGAAATGCTTTTGCCCTCTATATTCCCTTAACATCATCTCCTGTCACCAGAATATCATCAACATAGACCATGATGACAACCGTACATGCAGAAGACTTCTGAATAAACAACGAGTGATCTGCACTTGATCTTTTGAACCCTTGTCGTTCAATCAGATGGGAAAGCTTCTGGAACCACGCTCTTGGACTCTGTTTAAGGCAATAAATTGCCTTGTGAAGTCTACACACCATATGCTTCTCCCCCTCAGCAGTGAACCCTGGTGGCTACTGCATGTAGACTTCCTCCTGCAAATCTCCATACAAGACAACATTCTTGACAACAAGTTGAGATCTAGTCTGGTCACGTACCACAGTAACCGATAAGAGAATACGAAGAGTAGAGTGACGAGCCACTGGAGAAAATATATCCATATAATCCACACCATAGGTCTCTGTGAAACCTCTCGCAACTAGCCTTGCCTTGTATCTATCTAGACTGCCATCAACACGGTATTTAACTGTGAATACCCATTTACAGCTAACAATGGATGCATCAGAAGGAGCATTAACCGAGCTCCATGTCCCACGAGACTGTAAGGCACACATCTCTTCTTCCATAGCTAGTCGCCATCAATCAATCTTCATGGCTTCTTGATACGTCCGTGGTATGTCCACGGAAGACAAAGCTGTAGCAAATCTCTGAAAGTCGCCTGTTAGGCGATGAAAAGACACCTGGGAAGCAAAAGGATAAGACGCACACGCCCGCTTCTGCTTCCGGATAGCAATAGGAATATCAAGGTCACGGTCCTCTGTACTGGATAGTAGAGGCTCCTCCTGCAATGAAGAATCCTGCACATGTACCATATCTAACCCGTCAGTAGTAATGCCATCTGAACATACCTAAGGCGTTATGGATGCCTGACGTATAGCCTGAGCAGGACCTGACCGACGCGTATAGAATTTTGGTAAAGGTGGAATAGGAGGTTGTGGAGGTGGTGGAGGTGACGTAGCAACTGGAGCAAGAATGGACTCAGGTGAATTCAGACTTGGAGGCGGAGGAACATAGACATCATCATTGGTAGTGGATGGGACCAGCCTGTTGCCTGCAGGGGAAAAATACATAACAGAATCAAAAAATGTGGCATCAACACTGACAAAATATATCTTGTTTATGGGGTCATAACAACGATAGCCCTTCTGATCCGAGAGTAACCTACAAGGACACACTTGACATCTTTAGGAGAGAGCTTGTCAAGTCCAGGAGACAGGAGATGAACAAACGTAATAGTACCAAAGACACGAGGAGTAAGCGAGAATAATTCCTTATCAGGAAAAATGATAGAAAGAGGAATTTTCTCACCAAGAACAGATGACGACATACGATTGACCAGATAGCAGGCTGTAAGAACAACATCCCCCCAGAAGGTGATAGGAGCACACCTCTGAATAAGCTGTAGGGTTCGAGAAATGTCAAGAAGGTGGCGATGCTTTCTTTCTGCCACGCCATTCTGCTGAGATGTGTAAGGACAAGTGGTTTGGTGAATAATGCCCTTAGACGAGAGAAACTGGAAGAGAGACCGCGTGCAAAATTCAAGTGCATTAATTGTACGAACATATTTGACAGTAGAAGAAAAAACATTCTACATTTCATTAATCAAGTTTTTAACAACATCCCCTGCTTCAGATTTATTCTTTAAAAGAAAGACCCAAGATACACGAGAGAAATCATCCACTACAACTTGATAGAACCTGTGTCCCTGATGATCAGGTACACAACTTGGACCCCAAATATCAATATGAAATAACTCAAATGGGGAGCTATTGCTCCGACTCTGACGACCGGGGAAGCTAGACCGATGATGCTTTCCCAACTGACACGCTTCACAGCGAAAGGAGGAACCGGGAGAGATCTGAGGCAGTAGATGTCGCATTTTCTGGAGTGGGAGATGACCAAAGCGAAGATGCCAGATGTACGGAGATACTGGTCCGACAGAATGAGAAAAGACGACAGCATAAGAATTCCGGACCAGCCGATACAGACCATTCTGCTCAGAGCCACAGCCAATCACCCTGCTCGTTAGTATGTCCTGAAAAAATATGAGAAGAAGGGTCAAATATAGCACGACAGTGCAAATCCTTCGTAATCTAACTAATAGACAACATATTCATAGAGAACTCAGGAGCATGGAGAACATTCTGTAGACACATAGAAGGAGATAGGAAGACCTCCCCCTGTCCAACAAGGGGGGAATGAGTACCATCTGCGATCTGTACTGAACGTCCATGGGGAATGCCCCTGTAGGACTCAAGTCTCTCTCAATCTCGGCAGAGGTGATGTGTGGTACCAGAATCTATAATCCAATCAGATATATCATGACAAGATGTAAAGGCAGTAACACTACATGAGGTACTAGCAGCAGAGGAACTAGCAAAAGCTGTGGCATCAACATCTGATGATCCACCAGAAGAATCAGTAGATGATTGTGGCATAATATCACGTAGACGTGCCACAAGCTCCTCGAATCGGTTGTCTGCATTGGATGCTGACTGGGGCAGAGCATGCTCGGCTACACGCGCCGATGCTGGAAACCCATGCTTAGAGTAGCATGTATCCTCCGAGTGGCCTGTGCGGTGACAGAACGAACATGGCTGACGAAAGCGACCACCCCTACCACAGGGTCCACGTCCACGACCAGAAAACTGACCACCTCTCCCACGCGATACTACCATCGCCGATGAGGGTGGAGTAGATGTGCTGGAAGAAACTGATATGCGACTGAGCCTCCGGTAAACATCCTCCATTGGAGGAATGCATCAGCCAAAATCTGAGAGCGGGCTGCCTCGTACTCAGGATCTAGGGCTGCAAGTAGAACGCCCACCATGGTAGCATTCCGAAATGTCTTCTACTGCTCAGGAGTCGCTGTGAGTGGTATGATACTGTATAACTTCTTAAACATCCCTCTCAGGGACGTGTACACTGAGTGAATTGGTCTGCCGTTCTGCTTCATCGTGAATATATCATGCTGGAGCTGTAACATCTTGGTCTCATTCCGCACTTGGGAATACGTTGCAGCCAGAATATCCCACAATGCCTTGGCAGTGGGCTGATGGAGGACATCATTGGCAATCTCCACCGATAGTGTGCCTGACAGCCAAACCTTGGCATAAGAATCATCAACCTCCCACGAGGCATATATCCCTGTCTTCTCTGCCGGCTCTTCCTCGGTAAGAATATGCTTCTTACCGTTTGACTTCATGAGGCTCATGAACTGCATCGCCCGGAGCTCATAATTCGTCCCATCCATCTTCACTATTGGCGCGAGACCTTTGAACGCGCCTATGGAGGGCATATCAACCTTGGATTCTGACATATCACCGGAGATGAAAAACAAGATTTTGTAGACAAAGAGACAGGTGTCTACGCGAACTGCATAGAATTTGAGTGCGTATGTAGACGTTACACACCCAAATCCATGGATATGGCGAAGGAGGCGGCTACGACAGAAGCTGCAGGAGGGGGTCGACGTTGGCTAGGGTTAGGCCGGCGAGATGGCGGCGCTCGGAGCGGGGGCTGGGACCGGCTCTGACAGGCTGGGACCGGGAGATAGGGCCGGACTCGGGAGACTGGAGGCGGTCCTGGGCTGGGAGGCGGGGGCGAGCCGACGACGGCGAGAGAGAGAGAGAGAGAGGGAGAGGGGTGGGGGGCGGAGGCGGGTGGAGCCTAGGGTTTTGGCTCTGATACCATGTTGGAAAAAGTGAGCAATCTATTATTCCTAGAAGCCCTAGGCTCTCCTATATAGGGAGAGACCTCACGGGTAAAATACATAGTAGTCCAGAGAGTAAACAGAAATTACGAAAAGGTACAAAACATAATAATATAGATCTCTACAAATATCATCTTAGTTTATGCACCAAAAATTGGTTTAGATGATATAATTAAATAAGCTTTTTGAGAGGATTTGGACAAGATTATGCAAGGAATACCACAAAAAGAGATGATTTGCCTAGGTGGAGATCTTAATGGACATATGGGAAATGATGCTTCAGGGAATGCTAGTGTTCATGGAGGACATGACTTCGGGGATAGAAATGAAGAGGGAAAAGTCTTGCTGGATTTGTAACAGCTTATGATCTTTTCATTGCAAATACTCTCTTCAAGAAAAGGGAGGAGCATTTATTACTTATAAGAGTGGCTCAACTAGAACATAGATAGACTACTTTGCGTTGAAAAGAAGAGATCAGTTGTCGCAAAGAATGCAAAGTAATCCCAGGAGAGAGCCTGATCACGCAACATCGCTTGTTAGTCGTGGATGTACAAATAAAAGGCTAGTAAAGAAAATGAGGGCTTCCAAGATCACTAGAACTATATGGTGGAATCTTCAATTGAAGCAATCAAGCTTCAGGGAGAAGGTTTTAGAAGACTTATCTTCGGATTTTAACAGAAGTGCTAATGATATGTGGGAGACGGTAGCATCTTGTATCAGAAGGGTAGACAAAGAGATGCTAGGCGAGTCAAAGAGAGGGGCTCCAAACCAAAAGGAGGCTTGGTGGTGGGGTGGAGGGGTACAAGAGAAGCTCAAAATTAAAAGAGCTTGCTTTAAAGCTATGTCTAAGGATTAGAACATGTGAAACTGTCACAAACTACAAAACAGCTAAGAACGAAGCAAAAAAGGCGGTAAGTTAAGCTAAGTCAAAAGCTTTTGAAGTTTTGTACACAAATCTCGATTCTAAGGAGGGTCAGAAGGATATATTCAGTCTGGCTAAAGTAAGAGAAAGAAATATCAAATATCTTTCTCAAGTGAGATGCATTAAAGATGAGGACGGTCACGTGCTTGTTACGGAAGGATATAGAGACTAGATGAAGCAATACTTCCGTAAGCTTTTCATTGGCGAAGGAAATAGAGAGATCACTTTGGGAAATCTAGCTAGTAGTGAAAGTTACTTGAATCGTGCAAGCTACAGACGAATACAAAGGACGGAAGTAGAGGAGGCTTTGAAGGTTATGAGATATGAGAAATGTGTAGGACCTGATGACATTCTTGTAGAAGTTTGGAGAGTTTTAGGTGAGCTTGGTTTGACTTAGCTTACAAATTTATTCTATGTTATTTGGCGAAGAAAGAAAATACCTGAAGAATGGAGGAGAAGCATCATGGTGCCTCTTTAAAAAAAACGAAGGAGACATTCAAAATTGTTTACATTACAAAGGTATCAAGCTGATGAGTCATACTATGAAAATTGTTTAAATCAATTCGGATTCATGCCAGGTCGTACAACTATTGAAGCCATCCACTTGCTGAGAACAATGGAGATTTACATAGCTAATAGGAAGAACCTCCATATGATTTTTATTGATTTAGAGAAGGCTTATGATTTTGTCCTACGGGAGATATTGTGAAGAGTTTCGGAGAAGAGACAAGTACCTATCTTATACATTAACCTCATAAAAGACATGTATGATAAGGCTTCATTTTGTGTAAGAATATAGTATGGGAATACTGACTATTTTGACATCAACACTAGTCTGCTTCAAGGTTCAACTTTGAGTCCATTCCTTTTTACTTTGATTATGGATGAGTTGACAAGTCACATTCTGGATGAGATATCTTAGTGTATGTTATTCGCTAATGATATTGTGTTGATTTATGACACTAGAGATGGAGTAAATGAGAAGCTTGAGGTCTGGAGACATGCTTTGGAGACTAAAGGATTTCGTATAAGTAGGGCTAAGACTGAATATATGGAGCGTACTTTTGATGGAAGCAACGATGAAGAAATCGATGTTAAGATTGGTGATGATACCATTCAGAAGAGAGATTCTTTTAGATACTTGGTATCTATTTTGCAACATGATGGAGAAATTGATGGAGATGTTACAAATATAATAAACACAGGTTGGCTAAAGTGGAGAGGAGCCTCTACTGTTCTCTGTGATAGGAAAATTCCTTCGAAATCGAAGGAAAGTTTTACAAAGCAGCTGTAAGACCTGCTATGCTTTATGGATATGAATGTTTTCCTGTGAACCAAAGACATGCTGAGAATGCCAGTAGCAGAAATAAAAATGCTACGGTGGATGTGTGGACACACACGTAAAGATCGGATTTGGATTGCTGCCATTAGAATGAAAGTGGGTGTACCTCTGTTCGAAGATAAGATGCGAGAAAATTGCTTAATTTGGTTTGGCCATGTGTAAAGGATGTTAGATGATGCACCAGTGAGGAAATGCGAGTTTTGGAATGTTGAGCCAACTGAAAGAGGGCGTGGAAGGCCTAAGATGTGTTGGAATGGGACTATACGAAGGGATCTTAGTTTTTTGGATCTAAGCCCGAGAATGATCCAAGATAGATCTGAATGGAGGCTTCCATGTAACCGACCCTACTTAAAGTGGGATAAGGATTTGTTGTTGTTGTTGTTTGTTGTCCCTTTTTTTGAATCAACCACTTTTTTTACTTCCAACAACACATGAGTTGGCCCATCAGGACTCTGTTTTTAACGCAAAGCCCACTAGGGCACATATGCTTCACTGTTTCTGCCCTTTTTTTAATACAGAGTAGAGGAAGAGATATGGACTGACCACAAGAGCCACTAGGGTTCCCCTTTGGGAACCTCTTTCCATGCTGCCTCGATAGGGTTCTCCTCTGGAGATATGCGTCACCTGCGGGATCGTGGAGGGTCTTCACCGTCTCTGAACAATGAGGGAGAAGTTAGGGAGCACACCATCATCCCTGGTGTGAGGAAGAAATTGCTCGTGCTCCCTTCTATTTCGTATGCCAATCGTGGAGCATTCGGATTGAGGGGTACCACGTGGAGGCGTGATGAGGGCACTAGAGGACATGTGAAGAATGCAACAGAAACAAAGAAAGACAGGGAACAGATTACCCACTCCTAACTCCTAATGGCCAGAGCGAGCCCTTTCATTCTTCTTCTTTTAATTAAGAATTAATTAAATCTCCCCATAAGAGTTGGCGATCAACGCTGGCTGGAGCAACATCATGTACGAGCTCCGCTGATGGGACATCACCGCCAAAAGGACATACAAGGGCGCTTTTGTGAAGGAGTTGCGCTGTTGGCATGGCGGAAGAGCTCCGCTTGGGCAGAGATGCTGCTGTCTACTCACTGCTATTCGATGGAGGTCCTGGAGTTGAAGAATCTTGTACCTCTTCTTCTTAGGATTCTGCAATCGGGAACCCTACTGTTGTAGGTTGAAGGCGATGGTTCCATCTTTGCTGTTGCTGCCAAGGTGCAACCACAATGTTCTGCACGGAGAATGATGATGCGGAGGGGTTGGAGCATAGATGAGGATCGACATGTAGATGATGCCTGGTGAAGGAGGCACTCAGATCGAGCCCTTGACTATTGCAGATGCACAAGGTTCTATTTCGAGAACCCTAGCCGTCTATTGCTATTGGGTACGCCAATGGCCTGGGTACATAGTCGTCGAATGCTCAAATTCGAGCCGTCCTGAAGAATTAGAGTTCCATCAGGAGCCCTAGAACAAAATACATAGAGTGCCTCCTTTCTTCTCAAACAAATGAATGAACATGGATAACTAATCGAACAAAATCAAAGCATAGAATCGAAATGCTTCGATACCATGTTGAAAACTAGAAAGGTGGAAGCATAATCAGAACAATAACAAACAAATAAGAAATATAAAACTTGAATGCTCAAGATTTAATGTGGAACCTTATTCCCGAAGGAGTGGGATGAAACCACAAGAGAAGGTCTTAAAGAGTCAGATCTTCTTATTAGAATTTCTCAACGAATACATAAGGTGTAGGGCTCATTTTATAACCTTACAGACAAACCGGAGTCTCAAATATAGTATGTGTAGAATTAAACGTGAGTGGGTTGTAATTGGATCCTGGAGGGATCCAATTACCCCTAATAAGTCCAATAGAACGTCAATCCAATAAGTTGTCATATGCAATTTTCTTCGATGACAACTTAAGTCTAGGCTCTAGATATGATAAGTGGTAGTCAAGATCCCTTTAGGGTTACTTAAGAAGTGGAATCTCTCCTATACAGAGTCTGGAGGAAAATGTTCCTAAAGGGAATGCAATCAAGGATGTTGCTTAGAAGATGAGTGGCCCATATTGCTATAATGACACATCGAACAAGGTTTTAAAAAATGTGAGGCGTATCGAGGAGTTTCTCCGTTATGGAATTGAGGCGTAATCCTCCCTCTATAGAGAAGAGGCGTATCGAGGAGTTTCTCCGTTATGGAATGAGGCGTAATCCTCCCTCTATAGAGAAAAAACTATCATAAAAATTAAGATTAATTATACATATATGTTTGCAGGATCCAAAAATGAATAACAAATCCATGTCATTTCAAGGTTACTTCCATGTTTCCGACTTAAGTCCTCACTGTATGAGAGGTATACTATATCAAATCTCTACCATAAAATATAATAGAATTACTTTCTATGCTTTGGATCTTGAATCTGATGTGAAAAATGCCAAATTTAAATGGAATTATTTTCTGTCCTTGTTGCTCAAAGTGAGCTCAAACTAACAAATCTAAATAGAATCCAATGTGCATCAATAGAGTTATTTTCTATTTTGATTTGGCATTTTGCACAACAGCATGGACAGATCCCACATATAATTACAGGACCCATATCTAAATAGAATTATTTTGTACTAATTGAATCGGTTTGCAAAATGCCAACTCTAGAAAATATTTGCTGTGCCGCTGCCATTGGACTATTTTCTACCCTTATTCTTTGGTGAATTGCCGAAAAAATTATGATTTGGTGACAAACAAGGGACTGAAAAGAGCAACATCTAAGGGAATCTGGATAAGTTAAAATATAAGTAAAATATGCATACCAGTATAATCGACAAGTCAGATGATATGCAACAGGACGTTGGCAGTAGCATTGGACGAAGCTGCTCAAGGCAGCAGGTGATCAACAATAGGGTAATGAAGGGCTGCGACAGTTCACGAAGCTTCTCAAGGATGTAGGCGATGAGGAAGTAACAACGAAAAATGTGAAGGGCTTGAAGCTTTGACTCTTAAAGGTCTTAAAAGAGAATGGTGGAAGCGAGACTGAATATGCTTCGATGCCTCGTGGCACGTATTTAAATTCCATGGTAGCGAATACAAGTGATTAGGTTCATAGTTGTGAAAATCGACAGACTGAACCGACTAGTCAACCCGATTGTCGACTCGGGTAGGGCACCGACTCGACTAGGGCCAACCGGTCTATAGTCGGTCAGGCTGACTAGTCATCGTAGTCGGCTGAGTAATAGGCCGATTTCTTAATAGGATTTTTAGCCTTATATTGTATACAATATACCCCTACCTGATTACCCATTGGGGCATAGGTAGTAAGCCCCTTTCGACTTCTTCCCCTTCATGAAAGAACGACCCCCCTAAAACCCTCCTCTTTTCAACCACAAACCCTCGATTTTGCCGTCTGGAGCTTCACCGACCATCATCTGCACCTCTGCCGCTCGCTGCCACCTCTTATGATGCGTCGCCATCCCTTTCCGTGCCACGTGCGACATCTCTCTTCTCCGCAGTCCCTCTCTAGCTCGTGCCTAACTCGGTTAGTTTTTTTTTGTATTTGCGAATTTATTAGGCCTTTCTTATGCTCATTTTCACTTGTTTATGCTATCAGCTATGCTAGAATTGTTAGATTTGGTTATGCTATGCTACATTGCTATGGCTTCTCGTATTTTCTATTTCCTTCTTTGTATTGTGTTGTTTATTAGGCCTTTGTGTTTATTAGGTCTTCTTGATGTTCAATTCTGAATTCATTTTTAGTTTATGTTGTAAATGGAAGCACATATCATCATAAAAAATAGAGTACCCTTGATCATACGGTAGGGTGTGGTGGCATGGAGGGAGGATATCAGACGGTTCTTCAACTGAGTTAGACAGTACACATAGTTAGGATATAAGGCATATCAATAGTTTATGCTATTCAATTTTGTATTATTCACGTCAATGCTAATGCTATTGGTACCATACAAATATATAGATAGGGGTGATAATTTTTTTATTATGTGTAGCATTCTTATTATGTTTATCATTTTATGAATGTATCATAGTATTGAAAATGTCTAAATCTATGCAAATATATAAAAAGACATGTATATATATAATAAAAAAAATCAAAATCGACTAAAGCTGATTAATTCCGATTAGCCGCCCAACTATTGGTTGATCCTTAGTCAATGACCCGATTGATGGAGTATCCACTATCGACTTCCGCAACTATGATTAGGTTGTAAGCTTGTAACCTTGAAACGTAAATTCACCCAAAAAACTTAAATAAGAAGTGGGTATGGATTATTGAGGTGAGGAATATTACTTGACAACTTGGATTTATGCATTTTGAATGATTATCATTTAATCCAACTGGGGTACAAATCCAACACAGGTTAGTGTAGAAAATGCTCTGATATCGTATAGAAAAGGATCTAATTCCACGTAGAAAATGATAATGCAGAAGCATAATTAAAGATAAAGAGTTAAGAACACACAGATTTTATGTGGAATGCTATATCATAAGGAGTGGATGGAACCACAAGAGAACTGCTTCTAAGGACTGATGCGTATATTGAACTCTCTCTCTCTCTCTCAAAGGTTACATGTAGTGTGGGGCTTTTTTATAGCTCCACTAGTATGACCAAGTCTCACTCATAAACGATGTAGCGCTAAACTTGTGGATGTAGTAATTGGACCTTAGAGGAATCCGATTAACTACTATGGATTTATACTCTAACACTCCTCCTCATGTTGGAGCTCAAAATGCTTAGCTTGGGCAAATAGAAAGAAATCAATCACTCACACAATACAAGACACTACTTACAATATCAACTCAACGCATACTTTACTGCTCGTCTGTTGAGGATGCTGCTTCTCATGTCGTGCTGGTGAAGAGGAATTAGAGGGCTGGAGTATGATCCGTATCACCTGGTCGGAGAACATGTGCTCTGTATTGTGTCTATCAGAGTCAATAGAACTGAAATGAGTCTGCTCGTCGGAGAATGTGTACTCTATATTATGCAGTCACCTGAACTGGATTGAATTTCCTCATCTGAGAACGTGTACTTTGTACTGCACACAATCACTTGAACCGGGATGAGACTCCTCATCGTAGAGCACTGGCCCACAACTGCTCCATCTCTCTAAAGAGGCCAAATTGAAGAAAGCCGTGGAAGTATTCTCGTTGAAGTCTACATATGCTGGAGATGAAGACTGAACCAAGTCTCCTCATCGTAGAACTGGTTCTCTCCCACACTGGCTCAGAAAATGAGATCTTTACTGTGGAGTCCCTCTGGATCTCTCCGTATCGAGCCTCTACCACATGTCTCTGTCATATGTGGTCCACATGAAAACCCTGAGCCAAAATCATGAGTATGTGGACCTCTCACATAATAGTGCTCCTTTTTCCCATATTTGTCGGGAAAAGATGACATTGATCAAGTTGGGAGAAGAATAGAAGTGGGGAAAAATAATTTCTCTCTCCTTTTTCTTAGCTTTTTACCTTTTTAAGCTGTTTCTCTTCTCTTTTTTTTTTCAACATGTTGTTCCACTTATTTTAACTGATCTTTCTCTTCTCATCATTTTTTCTAGGACTTATTTTGTATGATAGTCTTTTTTCGCTAAAAAATCCATTGCCTTTTTGTGAAATCACTTCGGCCCAAATTGGCCCATTGGGCCTAGAAACCTCTCGGTTTTTTGCCACCTCCCATCTTTTAATAAGGTTACAGAATTCCGTATCGGCATGTCACTGACTAAGGATTAATTGACAGTCGGGAGAGTAATCAGATTTAGTTGGGCATTAGTCAGTTTTGATTTTTTAAATATTATAATATATAAATCAGTTTTTACATCATACACTCTCATTTATATTAATATATTTAGCAGTTTTTTTTATTTTTAAGACCTTAAAAACTTATAGTAAGAGAAGAAAAAATGAAGCAAGTTAAGAACAAAATGTTTGGTATATAGTACGAGCAAATGTTCAAAAATAAGAAACATATGCAACTTGTCCAAAAGAATAACAGGTGGAAAGTGAGATGAGTGTGACAAGTCAATGGATTCAATCCTCAATGTCATCATCCAAGTCCAGCTCATCATCATCATCATCATCATCATCATCTTCTTCTTCTTCTCCTTCTCGTTCTCCTCCTCCTCCTTCTCCTCCTCCTCCTCCTGCTCCTCCTCCTTCTCCTCCTCCTCCTGCGCCTCCCCCTCCCCTTCCCCCTCCTCCTGCTCCTCCTCCTTCCCCTCCTCCTGCTCCTCCTCCTCCTCCTCCTGCCCCTCCTCTTGCCCCTCCTCCCCCTCTCCCTCCTCCCCCACCTCCTCCCCCTCCCCCCCTCCTCCCCCTCCTCCTTCTCGATTCCAAATTCTCTTCAACACCACTAGCATGTGCTACAACACCCCATATCAATCCAAAACCTGAAAAAACCTCCTCATCATGAGCATGGACATCTTCGGTCCATTCAACCATGCGTGCACGATCACTAGATGAGAGAGGATCTCTTTCTTTCTCAACTCGACGTTCCTGTTGATTGGAATTGAAATGCACGTGCACAAGATCGTTCAACTTCTTCATCTCCAACCTGTTTCTCTTCTTCGTATGGATCGGGAGACCAAAAATAAGTTTTTAAATTTATATCAGTTACTAATTTAAATTTTACTATTGCTAATCGAATCGAGTGTGTGGAGTGGAGTCATTACCGAATCAAATGAACTCCAGTTATGCTCACATCTGAAAGATGAAGATGTCAAGATTAAAATCTTGATGGCTGTGGCTTTCAAATGAGGCATGTCATCTCCATGATTATACTACCAATTAGGTATTGAAATGGATAATTGATCAATATAATAAAATAAAAATATGATTGACATGAATAGAAAACATTGACTGAAATAGCTCGATCATAATTGCCATCATAGGCCAAGTCTGTATGCTGGAAGCTCGTCCTTGATAGTTGCATCTTATATATCGAAATATGGATAAAATCTTTCCATTCACTCCTTAAACCCTCTCCTCACCACAACATCCGGATCACCACGAGATTCAATGTAGAAGAAAAGTGGGTTCCAGTAATAATCTGCTAGTTGTAATGTAGTATCGAGCCTCCCTTTGGTCTTGAAGGTAACAACATCCACAAAAATTTGTAAGATGACTTCACGCCATTGAATGATGCAATTATCTCCCGCTTGGCCTCTTCAAGCCATCCGTAGACAAAGCACATGGATGTGCATCGATCTGCATCAACCACACACAATAAACAAACCAATGGAGTGAACACCGTAAGCCTCTTCGCCTTTGTGACTGCACTCCTAACCTTTGTCTTTGTGCTTATCTCCTCCAAAGCAAGATCAATGGAGTGCGCGTCACATGGAGTCCGCCAAATCTACGGATCTTTGGCGAGCAGCGATCTTCCTGCTGCTACATTCACCGAATATAGGGTGTGAGCCTCCCCTTTTCGTTGAATTTAAAAGAAACACAAAAAAGTTCACTTCATGGAGATGAACAAATGGAAATTAAAATTAACAGACAAAAGAATTGAAAAACTTTTCTTTCCCATGTATTACGGTAGGTTTGCACTCTTTTTTATGTTATGTAATCCTTGCCAGGTGAATACCATCCTTTGCTTTTTAGACTCTCAGAGTTAAACCAACATATTTGCTAGCACTTTGCCCCTCGCTTTTCGAGATCATGTTTTCTTGCATGTTTTTTTAACTCCCAGTAATACCTCTATTCATTGTGTATTTCCTTTTTCCATGGAAAGGAACACTCCTCCTGTTGCCACGATCATGAGTGCTTTTGCTAAGGTCATGGATTGAGGGCTGATGTTGGAAAGAGCAGAGAGGGGTTTGGAGGGGCGTGCTTCAAGGATTCTGACTAGTGCAGGTCGCTTAGTGCTTTCACAGTATGCATTGGAGATGCTTGCCTAATTTATCTCTGCTCTAGATGCCAATGGAGGTGCAGAAGAGATTGGATGTCGTGAGAAGTTAGAAGACAAGTCTTGTGGAAGGATTTGTGACGGAGGCTCCAGATACCTTTGGTGTCGTGGAATATTGTCTGCAAGCATTTTGTGGAGGGGTGGCCTTGGTTAAGTCCAGTTAGCAGTGGTCAAAGTGTAACCATCAAAGTGATATTTACGACTACTTAGAATTGGGATGGTTTATATCTCCTTGATCAACATTCCGCCATTATTGAATAACTTTGGATCCAATAAATATCGGATTTCGGTTTCGTTTCAGTGAGTCTGGAAATTGAAATTCAGTGGAATTTCGATGGAATTTCAGTGAAATGGCCGGAAATTGGGGAAATTGCTTGAAAACTCATTTATTTTAAAAGTAAAGATATCTAATATGCTTTAACTCAATAAATGAGATAGAAATATAGTTTTTTGCTAATAGTATGATATTATTATGATATGTTACATTATATTTCCTTCCAATCGTTCCAACAGTGAAAAAAGTAGTATGCTGCTCAGAACCAGAACCGGATTTAGAACTGTAATTAGAAGCCATTGGTTTTTCCTCTTGAACATGAAGAGAATGGTGACATGTGAGCACCTCTTCAATAAGAATGACGTGACAAATATGATAACTACTAACTATATATCAAAATAAAGAAAAAAATAAAAAATATAAATATCTCCAATTAAAACTTTAATTTAACTCTTAAATCTTGTGTCTAACTGATTTGGTTTGGATTTAGATATAAAATATAGAAACTAATTAAAGAAACTTCTTTAACTTTGTAAATCACTGTCAAAACTCAATACAGTTGTTTCGTCGAATAAATAAGTGAAAATTCATTAATATATGTAAATTTCGATGAAAGCGAAGGGTAGATTCCCTTATTTTTGTTGTGTCGCCGAAACGACATGTAATTTCAATGAAATTTCATCGACATTTCGATGATATTTCGTTGCAATCATGGAAAAAGAAATAAGGGAGCGTTTCGATTTTGGTGACCTAAAGAAATGGAAATTTCGGAAAATTTCGATGGAATTTCGTTGAAGTTTGAGGTCATGCTTGGATCTATGGGATAAGGGCAGACTGCCATGCTGAGCATTACTGTTGTTGAAAGTTGTTTTTTTTTTGAAATATGAGAGGAGGCACTCCTGATAGGTGCCTGTCCAGATTAAAATGTTTTGTTTATTTATTGTTTGTCTAAAAACAAGTTGCAAGCATGCTGGACAATGTTTACTGTTTGTGAGCATATACGTTGTGACATTTTCCACGTAGAATCTGGCATAGGAAAACTGTCGCGTTCCTAGCATGCCAGATTGCCAAAAGGATCATGAACAACATCACTCCCTTTCCAGTCTGGATCAATGCATCGTCTCTCCAAAGCTATACCAGATATCCTTAATGCCAGACGTCTCTGTCCCAGATATTCCCATGTTCCATACAAAGTTGAATCTGAATTAAATGCAGAAAATATCCTCCTCCTTCCTAATGAAAACCAGACACCCCACATCTGTGCGTGGGAAAAAAACGAGCTCTGAAGTTGCAAATCACGGTCCTCTCCCTGCTCAAAAGCCACATACGTATCTTCACTATAAACAGGACCAACACTTTCCAAATCGAACGACAGTATCTCATTAGTTTAGCATCCACCTGTAAGTCATGTCTAGCGAAAGTATTATAGGCCTTTTTAACAGAGACTTACCTGTCCCCCAAGGTCCATTGATGCCGAGATTCCCTTAAGGGCCTCTTTATACTCTCTAATGTCTTCAGGAGTTGGATGAAATCCTTCATCCTTTGGTCAGAGAGATCTTATGGAAAAATCGAACGCCAAGTCCCTGAGCCATTGCCTGCTATCACCCAAAATTCTTGTGCCATTGTCTCTTTTCCGTTCACCGGGGAAAAATCACGAGGAATACATCGCACAATGCTCCAGAGAGAGAGTCTAGTTTTTTTGTCCAGAATATGAATGATCTCCCATCCCAACCTAGGAAATGATGTTAAGGTGATCTGCAATGTTATTGATAATTTGATATAAAGACCCATCCTAGGGAACGACTGGGATTTTTTTTGGATTGATGTTGGGTCAGTACGGGGCATGTTAGATTGGGTGTTTCCATGCTTGGACTTATCATGTGCTCCAGTTGGAGACTCTGATGCAGTGTTGTGGGGGAGAACTGAGAGTTTGGTCTTCACGTCTCCATTTTTTGATTAGATTTTGATGACTCCTCGGCCTCATCAATTCCATAAAGTTCATGAGGCCAGTGAGCAGAAGGGCATATTGTTGCAAGTGCGCAGAGGAGCGCCTCTCGGTGTCTTAGACGTACAAGTCTTTATCTTCCCTTCCACATGACATTCCTTGTATGCCAATAATCAAGGCATATGGGGGACCGTGACATTATGAAGGTTAGGATTCTACTATGGCTGTTGAGGAGGGAGATGCTAATTATGAGAGATAATGGAAACATTTGGGCGCTTGGCTTGGACCTGTTTCTGCCGTCCGTGCAATTTATGGAAGAAAGATCAGTGTCCTTTTTTATTTTCGAGATAGTCTGGTCTGGTGCTGACATTCATTGGTTGGGTAAGTCAAAGTTGGGATGCTTTCTGAACTTCTTTTATGGAAAGGATGAAGGGGTGGAGCAGTTGCCTCATACTAGCTTGGAGCAGAGAGCAGCGCCTCACTGTTGTCTGGGGACTTTGTCTATGGAGAAATGAAGTGGTTTTTAGGACTTGTCATTTGTATAGGAAGAATATGCTGTATCCATGGTGCTATCAGGGAGCTCAGCAGGGGCGATTGTTTGATTGCTCCTTTTTTTTAATGTTGAACTTGTTTGATTATATCTGATGACTAAAATCCTAAAAAATATTATAATTACTCAAATACATGTCGCCATATTAGGTACTGCTATTCTATGCTCTTGTTAAGACACCTGATATTTCTCTTGATGCAGGAGTTACTTCGGCATTGCTGTTTTCTTCTTCTTGTAGTTGTATCAACCCCGCTGGTATACTGTAACATGTACCTTTCCTTGACTAGATATGAGCATTGGAGATAGTTTGTGCCGAAGACTCCAAAAGAAAATGATTTCTATAAACAACTTCCGCATACGATGTGACATGCCTGGAAAATAACTCAGTTTGTCTGCAGCTAAATTGCCCATGTGAGGCCATCGTCTCTATTTGTGCTTTGGCATGAAGTAATGGAGTCTGAGGTGCTACCCTCATGAAAAGCTCCTCTTAAAGGAAATTCGGGAAGGACCACCCATGGTTGGCCCAATGAGAGCATTAATTCTAGGCCAAACTATCATTATGTTGTGTGACTTTTTGTACACGCTCGCTCTAATGTAGCCATCATCTCAGTTCAAGGGTTTCTTTGAGGCCAAGTTTATATCTTAACTAGTGTTAGTCTGATTCTATGTGATGGAAACTGATTTTAAACTACTTGTTTTGGTGTAGAGAGGTCTGAATTGGTTCTTATTAATTGTTTTTCCCTTGACATATTTTCGAATGTGGGATTATCCTTACGTAGCTGCCTCTTTTCTGTCTAACTTCACATGAAGGATAGTTATAGTTATATATTTTACCATGAAAATAAGTCAATATCCAATTATTGGTTCACTGTTTCCTTTTCACTTTTTCCCTGTGTTAAATTGCTGAGAATTTATTCTCTCTTGTAATTTTTGCCGAGGTTGATATTTGATAATCCAGAAGATGGCGTGAGGAAAATTGTACTTGCTACCAATATGGCGGAGACGAGCATCACAATAAATGATGTTGTTTTTGTTGTTGATTGTGGGAAGGCAAAAGAGACATCTTATGACGCTCTAAATAATACACCTTGTCTGCTGCCATCTTGGATTTCTAAGGCTTCAGCTCAGCAAGTGAGGTTTCTGTCTTCTTGTACTTCTTATTAACTAATTCTTTTTTCCAAGCGTTTAATTTTATGTGCATGATGCCCATATTTATGTGCCCTTGCTTGTTTGTGCATATTAAAAGGACACATACACACGAATATAGGTGTTGCCTTATTTTTATCTATTTTAAAAATGTGAATACATATATAAATATTGACCAAGATGAAAGTTGTGTTGCCATATTCTTAGAAACATCCTATGGTGGTGCGATCGGTGTTGTGGTGACAACCAATTTGTGAAGGCGTGAGAGGGGGAAGTTAGTCTGATTTGTTTGTTGCAGTATATGCTATTATAGAGTTGAGTGCTCCACCAAGGGGGTCTTAAGGAGAACGGAGCATGGTGGTGTGAGTCCAACACAAGAGGGGGGGATGGGTGAATTGTGCAATATACAATTATCGTAATAATAATATTGAATTAAAAAAGTATTCACAAACCACAAAGGTAAAGAAAATTAAGCCACACCACACAATGATTTTTACGTGGCAACCCAATCGGGTGAAAACCATTACCCGAAAACATGTTCTAGGATTTCCCCTTTGCTCTCTCGACTAAGTCTGTTTCCAATATTCCAACGCTATTTTAACTCGGGAATAGCAAAACCTTTCGTACAACCTGCACCATTCCTCGGACAATTCCCAAAGGAATCTCTTAGAGAAAGGAATCCACAGCTTAGATACAACAACAACAACAACAACAACAAAGCCTTTTCCCACAACTTAGATACTTATATAATATTCCCAACAGAAAATAGTTTAGCAGTGAAACTTGAATTCACAAGCTTAGATTTTTAACGCAGAATTTGCTCGATGATGATGATCTCGATTGAGCATAAAGAGCACACAACTTTAGTAGCTAGGCATTTTTGGATTGAAGATATCTCGAGAGCGCAGAAACACTGTACGAACTCGAATCGCACAAAAACCACTCTTTTTTTTCTTTTGAGAGTAGATAATGTTTCTCGTTGGTTGTATCTCAAAAAATGAGCCATAATTTCCCTTATAAAAGATTGGCCTTAAAAGTGTCGTTGGTGTGCAAAAAGGGAAAATCCAGCGTTCTGATATGCAAAATCCATGAAATGATCGATCATAAGAAACATGATGATCGGTCATGTCAAATAAGATAATCGATTAGATTTAACCATTGGTCTAAAATTCAAAAAAGGATCGATCATGGTCGAAAGTATGGTTTGTCAGGGTTGATCGATCATGATTAAAAATATGGCCAGTCATATTAGGAAAATCAATAATCAGGAGTTGATCAATCAGGGATAAAAAAGATGATTGATCATATATTCAAGAATCAACTTTGAGATATTTATGATTCTGGCTTAAGTTTGCTTACTGATCAAGAATATGTAAAAACTACAAGATTGTTTCTCATTATAAAACAAAAACTATGTAAAAATTCACATCAGTCTTCCAAAACTTTAAGTCTTGTGCTTTTGAAATTGAGTCTTTCTTTGATTCTTTTTGTATCCGATCCTTGAACCTTCAAGCAGAGTCTTTTAAGGGTGATTTAAGCTTTCAGTCACCTGTGTCACGATTGCTACAACAAGACTGCGAAGAACTAGCTTGAGAACCTCGAGATGACGATGACGAAGTGGGGGATGATCTATGCATAGGAGGATGAGGCATGACCGAGTAGTAATCGGGAAAGATACCGGCACAGTGTTGTCAAAAGCGCCCTAGGTGCTCGCCTAGGCGCTCAGGCGAGGCGAGGTCTTGGCGCTTCGCTCCTTCCCAGGCGAGGCGAATTTGGTTAGGCGCTGTCCAGGCGAGCGCTTCAACGGGAAGCGCAAGGCGTGAGGCGAGCGCCTAATGAAACAACCTGATGCAACATTCTCCCTGGACTTTTTTTCTCTGCTTTGAGATGACCCGATAGGGTTTAATCGATATCTTCCAAATGAGCCGATAAAAAATCCTTCCAAAACTCTTCGCATGCATCGAGAGACATCCCTGGACCATTTTTTCCCTGCTGCGATCACCCAAAACTCGTCCAAGTTCACCTTGGATCCATCAGCTTTCTCTTGTAGCTGCTCTTCCGCCACTACAGCCTTCGCATCTTGGCTCAAGCAGCTCGTCCACGATTCCCACAGTTCCAGCAGCTTCCTTGTCTCTTGTAGAGTCATGGCCACCCATTTCTCTTTTAGGTTTGTCTTATTTATTGGCCATATGTTGTACAGTAAGAATGTTTTAATACTTTGGGCATAAAATTAGGTCGGTCGTATGCATAGTACATAGTCATATGTTGTACAGTAACATAGGTTAGTCTTTTTATTAAAAAGAATGGTTATATGTTGTACAGTAACATATCTTTTTTATTTGTTATAAGTTGTACATCAATACTATAACATATGTTGTACAATAACATATATATATTTTAGTTGTCATATGTCGTACAGTAACTTATGTCTTTTTATGTGTCATATGTACAACTGTAGCATGCCTTTTTATTTGCCATATGTTGTAGATTAACATAAGTTATACTGTAATATATGCCTTTTTTATTTGTTATATGTTGTGCATTAGCATATGTCTTTTATTTGTCATATGATGTACAATAACATAAAATGTAGCTAATATACAGCATAGTTTATATATTATATTCTTGTTACCAAAAAATAAAATTTGGATATAATACGGCACAGATTTTATATTATTATATTATTTTGTAGTGTTATGTAACTAATAACTATGTCTATAATATATACTATTTATATGTTTAGTTGAACGATTATGTATACTATTATACTTTTACATGAAATGTTTGAAGTTTTTTGCATTTCTTGTTTGTGTTAGAATGATTTTCTAGGCATGATGATGTTTATGTTAGAGTGATTTATACACAGTATAAGTTATGATTTTTTTATTACGATTGTACATATATATATATATATGTACACACATTATAGTTTAGCGCCTTGCTTGTCTCGGGCGAGCGCCTAGGCGAGCGCCTAGCGCCTCAGGCGTTTTGGACCTTTGGCACCTTGGAGCGCCTCACGCCTTTGATAACACTGCGGCATACATATCAACACCAAAATAGATGCCCTTGCTCTGATTAGATTGGCTACCTAAATGTAGCTGTTGTACCCATACCCATAACCATACGATGGGTGTGCCTATGCCTGAGGAGGAATCCGGGAGGAGGAGCATGAAAGTATTCTGAGAACTCGCCAAATGATCTCTCATCAAGTGATCCATATCCACCTAAAGGGTTTGATGTTTCTCCACGATATGTGCTGTATACGTCCGTGCTCAAGGAACCCATATAGGATATCAAATCCTGTATGTTGCTGTCTGTAGCAAGGCCTTAAATTTTGCCTTCGGTCACCATTTTGGTGAGTGATTGAAACAAAATTTCGACCGAAATTCGGTCACAATTCGACTGAAATTTCGATCATTTCGGTTAGTTTTTATACTAGAGCCCCCCAAATTTCGGCCGATATAGGCTATTTCGGTCACCCACCAAAATCGAAATTCGGCCATATTTCGCCGAAATTTGATCCCATGGTCTGTAGTACGATGGCCATATATGTATCCTGCATAATCCATAGGCTCTGCAGGACCCGGACTCGGACTTGGGAGAATAGTCTGTGTACGTTCGTTTGTCGCTCCATATATTCACGATCTGCATGGAGCCCTTCCTCGAGTATTCTATAATATGGACCATGACTACTCCCTTCTGATCCCATTGAATATGTTTCCCCATTAAGACCCACCACCATCGTCAATGGCATCATCATCACTATCATCTCCATTGTCTTCCTTCGATTTTGATTTGGAACCAATGGAAAGAATGTCATCAACAATAGTATCAAGTTCTAACCCTCCATGAGGTTTGGTCATCCGATCGGATCATGTCATGTGGTTGTCAGCATCTGGTCTGCTCCCATTTGTTGACTTATGTTATGGTTTGGCCTTCCTCCCAGTTGATCGAGCACTGGAGCACCATTAGAATCCATGCACTTTTGAAGAACATCTTCATATGCATTGTTATCATGCATTTTGAAAATATATGCAAGATTGATAGGGTTTGTGTAGTTAACTCTATCACGCCCCTCTCTTGCATATTTCATCTTTAACCTTAAGTTGTAGTGCACATAGAAGAGATCATGGAGCTTCTGTTCTCTCAACCTGTTCCGTCGTTTGGAATGAATGAGGTTGAATATACTCCAGTTTGTCTCGCAACCCCCATGAGATGTAATTTGAGACATTACTTTTATGGCTACCTTTTGTATGTTGGGAGCTTTAATCCCGTATAGTAACCACCATTTAGTTGCGAAAATTCGAAGGAGAGAAATAAATAATAATAAATGGTAATAATGTGTTATAATGAACAGTGTTGTAAAAGTCGCCCGACTGGCCCGACTAGTAGGTCTGACTAGTCTAGTCAGTGGGGTGGCTGACTGAATACCGACTAGGTACACTAGTCGATCAAATTTTGCTTTGGAGATACCATATTTTTTATGTTTTGATGTTTTTATAAGCAAACTTATTATAATATGCTTAGTATTTAATTTAAATTCAATTACTTCTTTTATTTTTCATGATAGTATAAAAATGTACAAAATCTATGTAAATATATGTATAAAAGTGAGTTATATATTTAAAATAATCATAAAATTCAAAGCCGATTAAAGTCCGACTAAATCCGGCTAGTCGTCCGACTATCGATTAATCCTTAGTTAGTGACCCAGCCGACCGAGTACCGACTACCGACTTTTGCAACCTTGATAATGAATGAACTTTTGCATTCTTACCAAGGAGAGTATTGCCCCGCCCATTGACCGCAGTAATTCTATTGAACCATCCCTAAAGAACTTCACATGTGTTTATTGAAGTCATATAATGCCACATAAAGTTTCTGTTGAATATTTTGTCTAACTATTTAGAAACATAAGTGTACCCACTTAAATGGTTTGGTGGTTATGCAAGTGCCTACCACCCAAAAGACCAGGGTTCAAATCCCCCCTTGTGGGGTTTGTGTTAGGTCGTCGACAACCAAACATAAAAAATAGTCGAATATTTCAACATTGATTTTAGCAAGAATCCATGCATCTGACCTTACTTATAGTGGGAGAAGGCTTTACCATTTTATTTACAAATGCAAGTCCACATTTCCTCATTGATGCACATTGTTTGTGTTTTCTCGTCCACAATTTGAACAACTGCCTTGGGATTGAAATAATAAGCTGAACACAAGCATGCATAAGTCTTAGATTTTAATCTAGCAAAAGTGGTATCAAAAAATAAAGAATAGATTTACTGTATAGTAGTTTTATGAAGAAGATGCGAGAGAATCTTGGATCAACGTTCGTCTATGATGTCTAGCCATGCCTCATGTCATCCTTTCTGAACAACTTCTCTGACCTTCCCTTTCATGCAACACACTGCTTCATAGATAACTCCCTTGGTTGGCTTCTTGTCACAATCTACGATCCGCAATGCAGACATAAATGGATTTTTCGTGACTCGTGCCACATCATCCCAGAAGTGAAGATCATTGATCAATGTCTCCACCTTCCTCCCTCTTGTCTACGCTTTGGGTATCTTGAACCATTCACCTTGAGTGCAGATGGATTTTAATCTGGTTTTGTGTGGTTTAGGATTTGCAGCACTATAAAATTGGTTGCAAAGCGTGTGATGCCAAGTATGACCAGTTCGCCATTGCACATCCGCCTCATCAAAGCCAGAACTTTTTAGTGGTTGCAAATGTATGTGGTGTCGTCTGTGCTTGCTCCACCACCTTTAACACTAGATTCTTCTTGTTGATTTCCTTCATGATCAAATCAATGCAATTTGCAGCGCACGGTGTCCAAAAAATGCCGCGGATTCTAGAAGCCATGGCCATTTCACCAACTTTTTTGAAGTTGCTACCATTGACTGTGCCTATCTGGACAACATTCTCCTGCCCCTTCAGTAATCTCAACAGGTACTTGTGGTGTTTCATGTGGGCGGATGCATTGACGGATTTAAAAAAAGTCATCTTCTCGTTGCATCAAGTAAGGAAGTTGATTATCTGCTTCCTTCTGTAGCTCGTCCAACTATCGCACATCAATGTCACCCCATACTCTGGCCATCTCCTCATCAGCTCAATGATGTACTTGTTCATCTCCTCCTCCATTTCGAGATACTTGTTCATTATATTATACGATGTGAGAGCCTTCACTCCCATCTTGCAACAATGATCTCATTGATGACATGTTGCAAAAATGGTCCACTAGCAACGTTTGTCAGATTGCTTTCCTAAAAAAAAGTTGTTAATGGCCTTGGCCACTCTCTCCATTGCATTTATAAACATGACCTTTACTGTCTTTTGCTTCAAATCCTTGCCTTGCTTGTATTTGTTGAGGGAAGGAGTTGTTGTAATTCCATAGCACCTTAGGACTCTCTTATAGAGAAGAGAGGTTTAGTAAGAATCAAGAAATACATAAATAGAGAAAAGAGTAACATGAAACTGTCAACACCTCCATCGAGCTAGAGTATAGATGTCTATAATGTTCAGCTTAGAACTACATCTCTGAAAGGGTCCTCGAGCAAGAGCCTTGGCAAATACGTACGCCGTTTGGTCTCCTGAACTAACATTAGAAGTGGTGTAAAACCCTTTTTGATTCATATTACAGGTGTACTGACAATCCACGCCAATACGTTTTGTTCTCTCGTAAAAGGTTGGATTATTTGCAATAAAGAGAGTCGCCTGATTGTCACACAACAGCTACATGGGAAGAGGTATATCGACGCCCATATCAGAAAGAACAAACCTGACCAACATCATTTCATTACTACACTACATCGTGACCCTATATTCAGATTCAATAATGGACCTCGCTGCCCCTATATGTTTCTTTCTTTAGCATGATACTGGAGAGTTTCCCACAAACACAACAAATTCTAAGGTAGATTTCTTATGCTTGAGGCAACCTGCATAACCCGCATTTGCACTGACTGTGACATGCAATGAAGTTCCTCTATTAAATAATAGACCTATTCTTGGAGAAGACTTCAAGTATCTCAAAATCATGTACATTGCACTCAGGTGCACCTGTCTTGGTTGCTCCATAAACTGACTGACCTTTCTTAATGTGTATAGATATGTTTATGCTTTTATGTTTATTTCCTATTCTTCTTTTCTTTCTTCCCGTCTTATGTAATTTACTCATATGCCTCTCCTCTATATAAGAGAGCCTAGGGTTGCTTGGAACAATATCTCTATTATTTTTCCCAACATGGTATCAGAGCGGCGGTCCTAGACTTGAGCTTTCATACCCACTAGCCCCACCTCACCGCCGTCTCTCTCCCCTTCTCGCTTCACCGTGCCGTCGTCGCCCCTTCTCCATCGGATGCGTTGCTGCCCGAGGTCAACCTCCACCTCTTCTCCATCGGGTGCGCCGCCGCACCCTCCTTAAGATGTTGCTGCTGCACCTCCCTTAGTGTGCTGTCGCCACATCTCGCTTTTCTTCGGAGGGTTCACCGTCACATCTCTCTTTTTCGGAGGGATCACCGTCGACTCTTGGCTGATGGGATTGGTTGCTTTAGTTTACACATGCAACCAAATCCCTTTATGTCTATGTAGACAACAATTTTCTTATCTACAACCCTAGTCTACTCTAACCAGCAACATGCCAGAAAGTGAAGTTGATATCCCCACCACAGGCGCCTTCCGTGGTCTAGCGCTGATATTCAAAATGGACTGGTCAAATTCTGGGCCATGCAATTTATGAGCCTTATAAAGTCCTTGGGTAAGAAGCACATTATTATCAAAGAAGAGCCGGTGGAAAAGACATGGACACATGCCTCCTGGGAGGCGGATGATGCCTATGTACAGATTTGGCTATCTAGTACATTGACGCTAGATATAGCCAATGATGTTCTGCATCAACCCACTGCTAAGGCAATGTGGGATATTCTCGTTGTAACCTATTTACAAATAAAGAATGAGACAAAGATCCTACAACTTCAACATGGTATTTTCACCGGATCAATGTTTCGTTCCATGCTCCAATGACGAATTCCTCAGCTATGACAACCTCCTATGGAAGGGTATGTGCCTCTCAGTTTCGAGGCCGTGGACCCACGTGGTAGAGGCAGTCGTGGTCGCCTGTCATCCTGGACCTACTGCCATCGATCTGGACATACAGAGGACACATGCTATTCCAAGCATGGATTTCCAGCATCTGCACGTGTTGCAGAACAGAGTTCAGCTCCAGCATCTGCGTTTTCCTCTGAGCAGAGATATGATGATCTTGTTTCCTATCTAGGGGATATTATGCCACATGCTGATTCCGGGGATCCATCTAGTCCCGACGTGGCAGCCTCCGCTGGAGCCAGCACCTCGGGTAGCATTATTGCATCTACTTCTTGTCGTGGTCTTGATATTACAGAGTGGATTATGGATTCCGGGGCAACACATCACTTGTGTGGCAATAGAGATACGCACACATCATATAGGCAGATTCCTCTTGGGCGAACTGTCATGATAGCTGATGGGACTCATTCCCCAATCACATGACGGGGGGAGCAACTTGACACCATTCATATGTCTGCAGAATGTGTTACATGCCCCCATAGTTTTCTATGAACTTATTGTCTATTAGTCAGATTAATTGAGATTTGAATTGTCGTTCTATATTTGCCACATCGTCTCTTTTTTCAGGACATTCTAACTGGTATGGTGATTGGTTGTGGCCATGAGCAGGGAGACCTCTACTGATTGGTTCAATCTCCTTGTGTTGGATTATCAACTCAGTCCACTAGCTCTGCATCTCCATTCACATGGCATCTGCGTTTTGGTTATCTTCCCCTCCGGAAGTTACGTCTTGTCTTCCTCAGATTTCGCCTCCAGCATCATTTGATTCCGAGGCATGTCAATTTGGAAAGCATCATCGATCTGTCTTTCCTAATAGTCAGAGTCAGAGCAACCGTTCTCCTTTTGATACATTTGGGGTCCGAGGTGGGTTCATGATCATCAGGGATACTGTTTTTATTTATTAGTTGTGGATGATTTCTCTCGTTTATCATGGGTGTTTCTGATGAAAAATAAATCTGAGGCTGGAAATTTGATCTAAACCTTTCTTAATGAAGCTATAATGTATTTTCCTCTAATGTCAAGATTGTGAGGACTAACTATGCTTTGGAGTATTGTACTCGTGATCTTACTCAATACTTCTCTTCTAATGGTATCATTCATCAAAGAACATGTGCTTACACGTCCCAACAAAATCAGGTCGCTGAAAGAAAACATCGCCATATCCTTGATGTTGCTCGTGCCCTTCTTATATAGAGTCATACCCCTCACTCGTTCTGGAGGGATGCCGTTTTCATATTATGCTACTTATTAATCAGATGCCGTCTTCTGTCTTGGGAGAGAAAGTTCCCTTCTCAATTGTATTCCCGGAGGAGTTGTTTACTATCGATCCTCGTGTGTTTGGGTCTGTGGCCTTTCCCCACAATTTTTCTCCTAGGGTTGACAAGCTCTCTCCTAGAGCAGTCAAGTGTATATTTGTGGGATATTCTCGAACTCAAAAGGAATATAGATGTTATGATCCTGTGTACAGAAAATACTATATCAGCGTAGATGTCACATTTTTTGAGTCCATAATGTATTTCTCCTCGACATGTTATCGCCTAACTCCATCAGATTTTGACACTGAAATATACATCCCACCTCCACCTCTATCCTCACCACCACCTTCACCACCATCCTTACCACCATCTTCACTAACGTCGTCTGTAAAGCCTTGAACTTCACATCTCTCGGATCCTATATCATAAGATCCATCTCATCAATAGAAAACCAACGGAATTTGTTTCGTGTGAATCGAACTTCGTTTCGATTTATTATTATTTTCGGAAGAAAGAGAAGTAAGGAGGATTAAGATGTCATTAACTCGTAATGACTGTCATTAAGACTAATTAAGCATGATTAAAGAAATTAATGACGGATTGAAAACCACTAATGACCATTAACGGAACTAATCAATAGTTAGCAGAAGATAAGTCTAAGATGCAAAAATTAAATCGTGATTAGTGAAAGTTAATCACAATTATTGTTAATTAAGCGTCATTAGCGAATCTAGAATCCTCTGGAAAGTTCTAACTTAAGCCCTAAGTTTCGGATAAGTTTTGGCCAAAACCATGGACAACTAACTGCGGTTAAGGTCTAAACCATGGTTTTCTAACTATGGTTAGCGGTTTTCTAGAGCCTATAAATACCCCCCACCCATTCATTTTTTACGATTTCCACTACTACCACCACCTCAAGGGCTAGGGTCGAGAGGTCTGGAGGAGAAGTAGGAGGCGAGGAAGGATCGCTAGCGAAGCGTTGCCGGGAGAACAAGGAGGAGGAAGGTACGATTCTCTCTTAGTTTGCTTCGTGAGTTAGGTTTTTGATTCATTGTTCAGTTCCCTTTCTGTTTTCCTTTCGGTGATTTTATAATGGAAAACTCTATCGAAATTTTCTTAGAAATATCACTCCGTATGAGGGAAACTCTGCCGAAATTTTCTTAGAGTTATCACCCCGTATAAGGGAAAACTCTGCCGAAATTTTCCTAAAAATATCACCAAGTATAAGGGGAAGCTCTACCGAAATTTCAAGAGAAAATATGTTCTTCGCGTTCTTCGTGTGTTCTTCGCGTTCTTCATGCTCTTTGTTCGTTCTTCACGTTCTTGGTACGTTCTTAACATTTTTGATACGAATATGAAATTCGATCATGTCAGGAGCTTTAAATCATCATGTTGAAAAAGAATCACGATAAAGCCTTGCATACGCGAGAGAGAGCTCGATTAGGTAATGAAATACTTCCTTTTGTATTGGGTTTTCATATGAGATTACTGAAATTCCTGATTTTATGTTCTTCGCTATAAATAACTCTAATTTGGCTATTTTTTAGAAAAGTATGAAAAATTGTTTTGTGATTCCCACTAAAATAAGGTTGAAGCATCGAATTGATGCAATGGCTTGGAATGATATGGTTTGGGAGTTAAAAGAGCATAAATTGAGTATATAAATATATGAATTAATATATGTGTAAGTCTATACTCAGTATTTATGGTTACGCTAATCTAAGGTTTAACGGGGGAATTGCATCATGGGAGTTGATGTGTTTTGAGTTGGATCCTGAAAAGGATCGTGTGTCACGTTAAGGATGACTGAGAGTAGAACTATAGGTCAGGCATGCAACCTGTAGGTTTGTCGGAAGGAACCCGTATTAGTGTTTCCCTACCTATGTGGTACACGGTTGCCATGTTATGATAAGTGCGCACGAAATGAATAATTTGCAACGCGTGGTATCGGGAGCCAATATCTTTGGGTTGAACGACGGAAGATGTGGTCGTGCCATGTGGAGGCACGGGTGGTTGGATAGCGGCTGTGTCACGATAACATGTAATTAAAGCCGCTAGGTTATATGATTAAATGTTAGCCTGAGGTTTTAAGCAACCGAGTCCTCGAGGACGGTGTGCTCCTTTGTTTGCCAGGCTGAGGGTTGAGACCCTGACTAATAAAAGAAAAGGAAATTGTCAGGGTAGTATTGGAGGATTGGTTGAGGCGACGTGCGGTGGCATAAGCTTACCAAGATCAACGCAATCTCCAATCCCGAAGTGTCCACAGCTTCAGAGTTCTTATAGTGGTGAGGTAATTCCCTGGACTAGTCCCTGACGTGGAATAGAAAGGAATAGAACTTAAATTAATGAGAAGGAATGAAACTTTTTGTGATAACAAGTTTTGAAAAATTACCCATTTGTTTGCTTTTCTCTTCTTCGTTACTTAGCATTCGCTAATTTTTATCCTATGATTTATGAAAACCCAACATGTGTCAGTGAGCTATCGAAAGGACTTTAGTAATCCAACCGGCCACAATAGCTTTTCTTTGTAAGGTAGTTAGTAATCTTTCTGTATATTTCCTTCCAGCTGATGTACATGTAATGGTTGTAGTGGGAAAATAAATCATGTGAACATTATTTTTGTGAATGGAAAAGTGTTGAAATACTTCCTTCTGGATATTTTTAATTGCAGTCTGTTTCCGAATGTTAGTTGTGATTGCTGAATAATCTATTGCTTAGTAACCATATCCGGATATGAGAGGATCCGATGGCTCGGAATTGGGGTCGTGACATCGTCTCCTGTCACTCAACCTATTATCCCAATTCCACCATTACCATTTTACTACAGTCACCGGCTTTCTGCTCATGTTCATAGCACACCATCTAGTACGCCTGAGGTATGTCCTGAATTCATTTTTTTAACGATGAGTCTGGAGATGTGTTTCAACTGGGTGAAGTACATGTGGCTATTGGGGATATTACTAGTGACCTTGATGTGCCATTGCTATTTAGAAGCAGAAGCGTTCTATGGCATATCCTATTGCTTCTCAGGTGTCATTCGACCGCCTTACATGCGAATTCATGCGTTTCGCTGTTGTTCTGTCTACTTTGCACGTCCCACAAAATTATCAAGAGGCCTTGAAAGATAGTCAGTGACCCAAAGCCATGGAGGAGGAGATGGCTGCTTTACAGTCCCAAGGTACTTGGACCTTGGTACCTGCCCTTGGTGGGTCGTCGGTGGTGAGCTGCAAGTGGGTATTTACTGTGAAGTATCATGCAGATGGGAGCCTTGCTAGGTACACAACCAGACTAGTCACACATAGTTTTACTAAAACGTATGGCGTGGATTATCTTGACACCTCTCCTGTTGCTCGTCATTCTACCCTACGTGTTCTTCTAGCCGTTGCAGTGGCACATGATTGGCCTTTATTCCAGCTTGATGTTAAAAATGCTTTCTTGTATGGTGATCTTCAGGAAGAGGTCTACATGCAGCATCCTCCGGGGTTTGCTGCTGAGGGGGAGTGTCGGTAGGTATGTAGACTCCATAAGGCAGTATATGGCCATAAGCAAAGCCCAAGATCTTGATTTCAACAGCTGTCAGCTTTGTTTGCAAGGCCGGGGTTCAGAAGGTCGAATGCATATTATTCTCTCTTGGTATAAAAGACCTCCATAGGTTCAGTGGTTATTTATGGTATATTTTGATGACATACTGGCTACATGAGATGATATTCAAGTGATAAAAAGGGTGAAAGAATTTTTAGGCAATCAATTTGTCACCAAAGATCTTGGCGCCCTGAGATACTTTCTGGGATAGAGTTTGTCAGGAATCAGCAGGGTCTTATGATGACCCAAAGAGAGTTTGCCACTGACATGCTAAGTGAGACATGCCTGCTTTGATATCGATCGGCTACTACACATATGGATCCAAGTATGAGACTGCATGATGATGATACATACGAGGTGGACAAGAGAAGATATAGAGAGCTGGTGGGAAAGCTTCTCTATGTAACTATTATTAGACCCGATATCTCCTTTGTAGTTGGTCGGGTTAGCCAGTTCATGGAGCACCCATGTCAGGTACATATGGATTCTATACATATGATACTAAGGTATCTAAAATCATCTCCAGGTGCAAAGTTGTTATTCTTGAAAGGTGAAGATATTATTATGTTCGCTTGTGCAGATGCAGACTATGCAGGATGTTTTAAGGACAAGAAGTCCGTGTCAGGTTTTGCTATATTTGTTGGAGATTTAATTGTTTCTTGAAAAAGTAAGCAACGGATTATGATGACCAGATCTAGTGCCGAATCTGAGTATAAGGCTATGTCACAGGCAAGTACAGAAATGATGTGGGTTCGAGCAATATTAGCAGATCTACACATAGATGTGTCTCTTCATATGCTACTGAAATGCGATAATCAGGCTGCCCTATCCATAGCAAATATTCCTGCATTCCATGACAGAATAAAACATATTGAAGTTGACTGCCACTATATAGGAGACATGGTTCAGAAAGGCTTCATTTCTGCTTCTCACGTTAGTTCTGGAAATCAAATGGCATCAAGGGTTTAAATATCGATTTCGGATATCGTATCGATACCCTGTCGATACGATATTTCGCCTATATCGATCGCTATTTGTGAAGAAATGACCGAAAACTGCCCTCATATCGCCATTTCGCTCGAGATTTCGGTTCCTTGTCAAAACTGAAATTTCGCCGAAATTTCGTCGAAATTTCGCGAAATATGAAACCATGAATGGCATACATTTTCACCAAGGCATTGCTCAGAGGACCATTCCAGAAGTGTTCATTCAAGCTGAGCATGATTGATATCTATGCTCCATCTTGAGGGGGAGTGTAGAGATATGTTTATGCTTTTATGTTTATTTCCTACTCCTCTTTTCTTTCTTCCATCTTATGTAATTAACCCATAGGCCTCTCCTCTATATAAGTAAGCTTAGGGTTCCTTGGAATAATATATCTATTATTTTTCCCAACATAATACAAAAGAGATATCAGGTGTGGTAATTGTGGTAATTGTAACATAGAGAAGCTTCCCTACCATCTCTTAATGCCTTCTTTTATCTACCTCCTCAGTGGTATCATCATGCCATTTTTTGTTTGGATCCACAGGTGTGGATGCTGGTCTGCAACATGTCATTCTTGCTTCTGAAAGGAGGTTGGTTATATACTTTCTTTAGGTCATGACAAGGTCCTGTTGGTTTCTAGCAATTCCAGACCCTTAAAGTAGCGTAATTCGTCCAAGTCTTTGGTGATAAACTATTGTCCTAGAAAGTTCTTCACCTCACCATAGTAATACCTTAAATATTTGGATGGTCTTCTCAAGGAGGCCCATCCTACCGTTTATAAAAAAGTAATACCTTTATCATCTCTAGTAACAATAATGTCGTCAACATTCACTAGGATGAGAATAGTATCTCCTGAGTCCTCTGAAGAAAGAGGGGATGATCTACAGTTGACTGTATAAACCCCTTTGTTTGAATAAAATCTAACTGCTTTTGAAACCAGACCCGAGGCTATGCTTAAGGCCATAGATAGCCTTATAGAGCCAGCATACATACTCCTCCTCAGCAGCAATGTATGCTGCATATATACATCTTCCTGTAGATCACCATATCCATATGGAAAAGCATTATTGACATCAAGCTGGAATAGAGACCAATCACGTATCACATCAACTGACAACAGAATATGTAGTTTGGAATGTCGAACAACTGGAGAAAAGATGTCGAGGCAATCCACCACATAAGTCTGTGTAAAACCTCTGGCCACCAAACATGCCTTGTACCAGTCTACAGTACCGTCCACCCTATGCTTGACAGTGAGTACACATTTGCAACTCACAATGGATCGCCCTTTTGGAGCCGAAACAAGAGTCCATGTCCCACGAGACTTGAGCGCAACCATCTCTTCCTCCATGACAAGTTGCCAGTGGCTCTCCTTGAGTGTCTCCTCGTATGTATGTGGGATTTCAGCGACACATAAACCCATAACAAACTTTCCGAAATCCTTCGAAAGGCATACCAAAGTCCTGTTTTCGACGAGGAGGTATCTTTCACAAATACGCTTGCCTTTACGCAGGACAATAGGCCACCCCAGATCATTCTCCCGTGATGGTCCCTGCTCATCCTGTATATCTTCTTGCTCATCATGTAAATGTTCGTTTCACCATTCAAACTAACATGGCCGTTAGTTAAAACTAAAATTTCAGAATTTACCAGGGATGTGCTTGATGTTGGGGAAGGCATTGGAGCATGTGCAATAGGTTGAGGTATATGTGCAAGAGGAGGTGGAAGAAGAACCTCGTCCCCAAACTCAGAGTGACTCAACCAGTCTCCTATAGGAGTATAGTACATGATGGACTCAGAAAGTAACATCATTACTAACATAGTTTTTTCCCTATGCATGGTCAAAACACCTATAATCCCTTTGGGTACGAGAGTACCCAACAAACATACATTTAATGGCCTCCCGACTCCTCCGTTCTCGAGAGTACCCAACAAACATACATTAAGGGTAACTCCCTCATCCGAAACCCGCTTTACGCTTTTTAGGAAGGGATTAGGGCTCGATCAGACCTCCCGACTCCTCCGTTCTCGAGAGCCCTAATCTCACACCGGTCTCCTCCGCCAGCGCCTCCACCGGTCTCCTCCACTCTCGCGAGCGCCAGCACCTCCACCGGTCTCCTCCGCCTCCTCCGCCCCTAACCAGCCTCGAATCGCGAGCTCCAGCGCCTCCACCGGACTCCTCCGCCTCCTTCGCCCCTAACCAGCACTCGGCTCGCGAGCGCCAACGCCTCCACCGGACTCCTCCGCCTCCTCCCGTCTCTTCCGCCTCCTCACAGGTACTCCTCTTCTTGTGAGTCTAAAATCTCATTATTCTTTAAACTCAGCCTTCGATAATTGTATATAATCTCTAAAATCTCATTATGTATCTTATTTTGTCATTGGAAAGTATAAAATGTTTAACGATTAGCGAAGTTTTGTATTTGCTATTTGGCTTGTACAATTGCTATTTGCTTTTATTTTAATCTAATTGCATTTATGTACGATAGTAAATGTATGAATGCACAAGCAAAATTTGTTGTCTAGAATCTATGTATATAGTTCATATAAATAAACAGTAGCCTTTGTAGTTAGCATTTTAGATAACAAATTATAATTTATAACTAAAAGTTGCCTCCTTAAATTTGCCAACTTCATACATTGACAGTTTTCACACCCAACTCACACTTTTGTGAATGATATATGCATACATAATTTGATTATGCAATTATTTATGCATAATTTGTCGATGATGTTGCTATCCACACTATCATCTTTGATGGCGGTAAACCACGAAAGTGAAAATGGTCATTTTTTAATCCAACATTTTTTGAAATGGATTTTGTACGGTGCTTTAAACGTCACAGGTCAAAATTTTAGTTGATACAATTATAGAATCTAATGATACAATCTCTACAGCATAAATTGCAAATGTTGATACAATTATAGAATCTAATGATACAATCTCTAAAATCTCATTATTCCTAAATCTCATTATTCATAGGTCAAACTTTTAGTTGATACAATTATAGAATCTCATTATTCTTGTAGTCGATATATTACATCCTTATTCCTTCACGTGTATCTTATTTGTATATGCATATTAAAGTTTTTGTTTATATTTTTATCTTATAATTATGATTGAATGCCAGGAAACTATGGCATCTAGACTACCATCTGACAGCGGTTCTTCTCCTACGCCTGGAACTGGAAGTGAGCCTCTTATTCAAAGAAGCGATACTTCAGAGTTTTTTGTGCCTCCTGGTTCTAATGATCCGGGATGGAAGTATGCTTTTTTAGAGAATCCAAGTAGCCCGAGCATGGTCACTTGTCGATTGTGTCGGAAGGTTGTGAAAGGAGGGATCAATCACATGAAGCAACATTTGGCTCACATTAAAGGCAATACATCATCTTGTCCCAAGGTATCTCCTGAGGTGAAAAAAGAAATTATGGACAACATGGAAGGAATTAAAGTGAAAAGGAACGAGAAGACACAAAGGATGAAAGACATTCAAGGGGAAGTCTGCATCAAGATGAATCAACCCTTGGTTGATGAAGAGAGGGATGAGAAAAGGCCCCGAACTTCAGCAGAAGATGTGCCTGCGGGGAATCTCCGCCAATCCACCATCAAAGATACCTTTGCCAAGGAGGAGCGTGCACGTGTGAATTCTTTCGTGGCAAAGTATTTCTATGACAATGACATTCCTTTCAATGTTGTCAAAAGTGACTCCTTTCTTCAAATGTGTGAAGCGATTGGGCAATATGGAAGGTCATATAAGCCTCCAACATATTACGAGCTTTCAGAAACTCTTTTGAAGGAACAGGTTAAGGAAACAACATATTTCTTACAAGCGCATCGTGATACATGGAAGACTTCTGGATGTTCCATTATGACAGATGCATGGACTGATAGGAGAGGAAGAAGCATAATGAATATTTGCATCAACTGTGAACTGGGAACTAGTTTTCTGAATTCAATTGACTCGTCTGCAGATTCTCATACCGCGGAGTACATTGCTTCCTTAGTGGATAAGTCCATTGAGGAAGTTGGGCCCGAGAATGTAGTCCAAGTGGTGACGGACAATGCATCTGCCAATATGGCTGCAGGCAGAATCTTGAGAACCAAGTACCCACGGATATTCTGGAGTTCTTGTGCAGCACATTGCATCGACCTTATGCTAGAAGAGATTGGAAAAGAATCGAAGGTGAAAACTGCCATCACAAAGGCAAGGACATTGACTGTATTCATTTATAGTCATGCCAAAACATTGAGCTTAATGAGACAATTTACACAAAAGGGCGAGATAGTGAGGCCGGGAACAACAAGATTTGCCACCACATATCTCACTTTGCAATCTGTGATGGAGAAGAAAGATAAGTTGAGACTTATGTTTTCTTCTGATGAATGGAGAGCTTGTAAATGGTATAAAACCAAGAAAGGGGAAATGGCTTCCGCCATAGTTTTGAGTCCTTCATTTTGGACTCAAGTGTCTTTGACATTGAAGGTCTTTTCTCCGTTGGTACATGTTCTGCGGATTGTTGATGGAGATAGGAGGCCGGCTATGGGGTTTATATATGGTGAGTTGCAAGATGCTAGAAAAGAGGTCATGAGCATTTTCAAAGATGTCGAAGCGTCTTACAAACATTTTGTTGATGCCATTGACTCAAAGTCAAAAGGAAGACTGGATAGCCCCCTCCACCTTGCTGCGTACTTTTTGAATCCCTATTTCTTTTATAGGGATAATGCTCAAATCCAAAGGGAAGGTCTCGCTTTGAAGGGATTCTTGGATTGTATGGATATTTTTTATCCTGATTTAGACATCCAAGATATCATCACCAGGAAGGAGTTGCCTTTGTATGAAAGGGCAGAGGGATCATTTGGCAAACCTTTGGCTATCAGACAGAGGTCAATCATTGATGATGATTTCAATCCAGGTATAATTTCTCATTAGAATTAATAGAATTATATGTTTAACGATTATTAACTATTTTTTCGAAAATAGCCCGTTGGTGGGGATTGCATGGCATGGAAACGCCACATTTAAAGGAAATGGCAATGAAAGTTTTGAAGTTGACAGCTTCTTCCTCGGGTTGTGAAAGGAATTGGAGCACCTTTGAGGCGGTAAAGTTAAAAAATTGGTGCCACATGTTATATGTTGTTTCTCATTAATGATGTGGTAGATGATATATTTATGATTATTTTGTAGATCCACACGAAGAAAAGGAATAGACTTGAATTCAAGCGACTAAATGACTTGGTGTATGTCAGATTCAATGCCAAATTGAGAGATCGTCATCTTAAAAAACGAAATGATCCATTTACCACAAATGATAGAACTCATTTGAGAGATTGGATTGGTGAAGAAGATGAAGGAGATGATGAAGTTTTCCAAGGATCGGGGCTTACGTGGAACTTAGTGGCTGATGCAACGGGTGCAGAAGATCTCGTGCAACATAGAAGAAGCCAAAGACATGCTACTGGTTCAACCTCATTGTCGAATTTGAACGAGGAAGAACTCCTATCCGAGGAAGAAAGTGAAGATGAAGATGAAGATAATATCGCAGTCGAATTTGATGATGAATAGATTAGAATTGCTTTGTACTTTGTACCTCATTATCGTTTGAACATTTCACTTTTCTTATGCTATCTTAGTCAGTACTTTTTCTCATGTTATTTTTTTTGAACTTCAGTTTTCTTTCATATTGTTACATATTTTGGTGGTTGTTGTTAATTATTATGTTTGCTAATTGCTCTATCGAAGTATTGATATTTGTTTGATGGATAAATGAAAGTCATCTTTTTTATATCTTATGTTGGACCACAATTATTCATAAGTTTAGTTCAGTTGTAGTCAAATTTGTATATATTTATTTATTTTTAAATAAAAAATTAGGAAACCGCGTAGAACCGCATATACCCCGCATATGCCCCCGCATACCGCTTAAGCGCTATTCAGTGACCTGTCCGAACGCATACGCATACCGCTTTCCTGAACCTTGGTGCCCCGAATGATCTGTTACATGCCCCACATTTCAAAATGAAAAGTCTCAAAAGGATTCTGACTACTATGACCTTGATGACTTGGAAAGCTAGAACGGTGATGCTTTCCAAGTTAATACGGTTCACACTGAAACATTAAGTTTGGAGAAATGTCAGGAATGGGGCGGCATATCTTCTGCAATGGAAGATGGCGACATTAGAGATGCCAAGTGTATGGAGAAATTGATCCACCAGAAAGAGAGCTAGCACGAGTATAAGGAGACTGGATCAACTTGTAAAGCCCTTCATGCTCACTGCCACATTCAGTTGCCCTACCCGTGAGTATATCTTGAAAAACAAGGGAAGCATGGTCAAATATGACTGCCACAATCAATTACCCCATCATGTAAATCTTTTGTAATTCGACTAATAGGCAATAAATTCGTCCAGAATTCAGGTATGTGAAGAATATTCTGTTGACGCATTGAGGGAGTTAAATAAATATCCCCAAGTTTGGTAATGGGAGAAAGTGTCCCATCAGCAATCACCGCTACTCTATCAGGCTGCACAAAGCTGTAAGAACTGAACTGTGATCGATCTCCACAAAGATGATGAGAAGTTCCAGAGTCCATGATCCATTCTTAAGGGTCTAGTCGGGAGCGACTAGTAAATGCATGCATAGTATTTGTAGTACTAGTGGATGCAGAAACAACAACATCTGATGGACCAATAGAAACACTTGATGATCTAGCAGTTGGGGGCATGATCTCCCTCAGTCGTGCGACAAAGTCATCAAAATGGTGATCGGTAGAATCAGGAGCAGTCTGAACTTGATCAACAACATGGGATGAGGGTGGAAAATCGTGCTTGGAATAGCATATGTGCTCTGAATGACCTTACCGGTGACAATACTGACATGGCTAGCGTGGTCACGAGCTTCCTCTGCCATGTGCGCCTCTCACATCTTTGAACTCCTCTCACAATACTAATACTCGAAGTAAAATCTGATGTGACCACACCTAATTCTACTATGAATCTTAATACCGTGTATAAGTGGAAATTCAAGAATGCCAACCGCTCCACCTGCCTACTTTGTCGAGCAAGTCTAAGGGCAACGAGGATGCTAGGTGCAATGTTCACCCAACTTATCCGTTGGGGTTGCGACCTTCATGGTATCTACCCAGGACCCTAGGGTGCATGCACAATCCCTTGCGTCACCTAATTCCGTCTATCCCATCACCGTAAAATCTCACCCATCAGTTGATTATCCAAATCGCAATAATAATGGTATCCTTTTTACAACATTGGTCGCTTGAACATGATCATATGCATTCCCTTTTTTTAAATACTAAATACATTTTAATCATTTTGAGTACTTGTATATCTATACCATAATATTACTAGAGACTCATTTTCGATCCATATAAGAATATTCGAGGTATTTTGAAAACATTAAATTTAATTCCATACATATTCGAGGTATTACTAGAGACTCATTTTCGATCCATATAAGAAAATCAATTCGGATTCATGCCAGGTCGCTCAACTATTGAAGCCATCCATTTGCTGAGGAGAACAATGGAGATTTATAGAGCTAAAAGGAAGAATCTCCATATGATCTTTATTGATTTGGAGAAGGCTTATGATTCCGTCCCACGAGAGATACTGTGGAGAGTTTTGGAGAAGAGACAAGTACCTGTCCTATACATTAATCTCATAAAGGATATGTATGATAGGACTTTATCTTGTGTAAGAACCCCAACAGGGAAGACTGACTATTTTGATATCAACATTGGTTTACATCAAGGTTCAGCTTTGAGTCCATTTCTTTTTACTTTGATTATTGACGAGTTGACAAGTCACATTCAGGATGAGTTACCTTGGTGTATGTTATTTGCTGATGATATTGTGTTGATTGACGAGACTAGAGATGGAGTAAATGAGAAGCTTGAGGTTTGGAGACATGCATTGGAGACTAAAGGTTTTCGTATAAGTAGGGCTAAGACGGAATATATGGAATGCACTTTTGATGGAAGCAATGGTGAAGGAATCGAGGTGAAGATTGGTGACGATAACATTCAAAAGAGAGATTCTTTTAGATATCTGGGATCTATTTTGCAACATGATGGGGAAATTGATGGAGATGTTACTAATAGAATAAATGCAGGCTGGCTAAAGTGGAGAGGAGCCTCCGCTGTTCTCTGTGATAAGAAAATTCCTTTAAAAATTAAAGGAAAGTTTTACAAAGCAGCCGTGAGACCTGCTATGCTTTATGGTTCTGAATGTTGGCCTGTGAACCATAGACATGTGCAGAGAATGGCTGTAGCAGAAATGAAAATGCTAAGATGGATGTGTGGACATACACGTAAAGATCGGATTCGAAATGATGCAATCAGAAATAAAGTTGGTGTAGCTCCGATCGAGGATAAGATGCGAGAAAATCGCTTAAGATGGTTTGGTCATTTGCAAAGAAGGTCAACTGATGCACCGGTTAGGAGATGCGAGTGTTGGGATGTTGAGCCGGCTAAGAGAGGGCGAGGACGGCCCAAAAAGTGTTGGAAAGAGACTATACGAAGGGATCTTAGTTTTTTGGATATAAGTCCGAGATTGACCCAAGATAGATCTGAATGGAGGCGAAGAATCCATGTAGCCGACCCTACTTAATTGTGGGAAAAGGCTTTGTTGTTGTTGTTGTTGTTGTTGCATATTCGTTTTTCATTTGGGCTCACCGGTGCATGTAAACATGAAATATTAATTTATTCTTTGTAGTGTTTCCTTGCATGATACATTGAAGCTGCTATTCTAATTACACGTTATACATGCACGGATTTATTGCTACTCTAATTACACGTTATACATGTACGGATTTATGAGTACACCGTCAGTTTACACAAATTCTTCCTATGCTATAGAAAAAAATGTCAAAGCCTTCTCCCTCTATAAGTTGGGTTGGCTATATAGATTCTTGCTCAAATCTATGTTGAAAAATTCGACTATTTTTTACGCTGGCTGTCGACTACCTACTCAAATCCATGTTGAAAGTTTTTCCTATTCTATAAAATACAAAGAATTCCTTTTTTTGGGTACACGTTTTCAACATGGCCTCAAATTTCAGCGAAATTTGATTGAATTTCTGTCGAATATCGATATCCAGTCGAAATCGAAATTCGACCGAAATGATCGAAATGATCGAAATGTGGGGGTCCTAGTACAAAAAATGACCGAAATGATCGAAATTTCGATCGAAATTTGACCGAAATTCCATCGAAATTCTGTTTTGATCGTCACCGAAATGATGACCGAAAATGTCGACATCTAAGGCCTTGGTTTTCAACGTTGGTAGATGTTACAGCAATTGTCCTTTTAGTTTAGTCCAACTAAAATATTGATTCCCAATCGACTTACCAGATCACCTTTATACCAAGTTCAAGGAGATTAGATAGAAACAAAATAATGATATTATATTACCTTGCTGTTCTATTTATTGTTCTTTTTACAATCGTAATGATCCAAGAGTTTCCTTGATCCGTCAATACAATAACGTACACGTAGAACCCATTTATCCAGAACATGAAGTTATTCACAGCATTGAATAAAAAAATGTTAACAGACATTAAGTTCCTTGGCTTTCTTTCCCAACCAGTAACGGATATGGCAATTGACACAAATACTATGCACGTCTCATTTCGCTCTCATGCGCACATTCAGCATATAGTAACTTTACAAACCTAATATTCTCTGTACATCAACATATATTGATTGGGAAATGTTTTGGGTTTTGTCTTAGTAAATAACAAAAATAAAATTATAAGGATGGACAAGTATATCTCATTGTTCCAATTCAAGAGGTACTAGAGCATATCATGTTAAGGATAAGGACGGTGGTATACAATAATATACTATGCACAATTCAACATAACCAACCACATATACTTCCTACAACAAAAATCTCTAAGGCTCTTAGGATGTTCAAGTATATGGGAAAGAAAATGTTTGGAAACCAACAAGGAGGGGAAGGAAATAACATCGTTACATTCGAGGATGTTCCCTTGGAATCTCCCCCATTACAGTAGCAGTGTTTCCATCACAGCGATCACATCGTGAACATGTTTACGAAGGTGATTTCAAAATCTCCTACCCAATTGCAGTCTCGGATTTTCAATTGAGAGTCTTCTCCGACGATTATGATGTCTCTCCAGCTACTATTCCGGCTAAACGGGCGCCCTTCTGGCGATGGGAGAGAGGGTGGGCGCTTAGGGTTTGAGAAGTCAGCCCGCCCTTCTCGTATTTATAAAAAAGGGGTTCAAATTTGGTTCTGGGTTGGATCTGTGCATGGTTCCTGACCCGCCAAATAAAGTGACAATTTGTTGAGTTAGGAGGCTTGAAATTTAATGTTCTTTCGTTTGTTGGGAAGGCCATGCACTATGAAAATGATGTGCCTATTTGTATTTTTTGGATGTCAGAAACTCTCCACATTTTAATGCAAAAATACGGGTTTCACATATTGGCCGGTTTGTCTCCGCCTCAACAATTTCACCATGGAAGACCTCCCCCTCAATTGGTATATAGTAACTGAAGTTATGCTGACGTTGCCCACTCACCATGTCAAGAAAGAATTTGGTATTCACATCCCCTCCCTTTTTACCGCTTTTGCCTTGATCTCAGCCTCCACTCCACCCCTCTAATCTGATCTTCCTCAATGATTTTCACACTTCCCTATGTCTGAGCATCTACTTGAGACCTAAATCCCGCTCATCCTCTACAAGATCAAGTCTAACAAGTTCATCTTGTGTAGAGGAATACCTCTAATCCCGTTGCAACTAGGACTAGTGCCTGGAGGAGATAAGCATCTTAAGGAGCGGGCCCAATTTCAATGCCAATCACTTGGTTGCCAACAACGATGCTAGCGTGGAGCATAAACGCCATTCTCGAAAACCATCCTCAAGCATCCTTGACTAGTTAAACTTGAAGAAGGATTTGGGAGAGCTCCTATCACTAGTATTTAGGAATAAAGTTGTATGATCCGACCTCGAGCGAGGCAAAGGTCGAACGACCGCCAACTGAAAAAGTTTCAGCGGCTCCACAGACTTTAGAAAACGATCAATCCGAGACTTCAACGAAGAGTTCCTTGAAGTATATCTATTCTTGGATGCATTACCGACAATGTTCACGAATGCGCCCTGAGCGGCCGCATATGCGGCCGCATATGCGCGCGCGGGCCCAATCACGTGCCGCATACGTGAATCGGGCCACTGTGCGCCCCAAGCGCATGAGCGGACCGCATATGCGGACTATGCGGCCGCATATGCGGTCCGTTCGGCCGCTCGGTCTTTGTCGGATCTCGGAGGTCCGATTAAGGGTAACTCCCTCATCCGAAACCCGCTTTACGCTTTTTAGGAAGGGATTAGGGCTCGATCAGACCTCCCGACTCCTCCGTTCTCGAGAGCCCTAATCTCACACCGGTCTCCTCCGCCAGCGCCTCCACCGGTCTCCTCCACTCTCGCGAGCGCCAGCACCTCCACCGGTCTCCTCCGCCTCCTCCGCCCCTAACCAGCCTCGAATCGCGAGCTCCAGCGCCTCCACCGGACTCCTCCGCCTCCTTCGCCCCTAACCAGCACTCGGCTCGCGAGCGCCAACGCCTCCACCGGACTCCTCCGCCTCCTCCCGTCTCTTCCGCCTCCTCACAGGTACTCCTCTTCTTGTGAGTCTAAAATCTCATTATTCTTTAAACTCAGCCTTCGATAATTGTATATAATCTCTAAAATCTCATTATGTATCTTATTTTGTCATTGGAAAGTATAAAATGTTTAACGATTAGCGAAGTTTTGTATTTGCTATTTGGCTTGTACAATTGCTATTTGCTTTTATTTTAATCTAATTGCATTTATGTACGATAGTAAATGTATGAATGCACAAGCAAAATTTGTTGTCTAGAATCTATGTATATAGTTCATATAAATAAACAGTAGCCTTTGTAGTTAGCATTTTAGATAACAAATTATAATTTATAACTAAAAGTTGCCTCCTTAAATTTGCCAACTTCATACATTGACAGTTTTCACACCCAACTCACACTTTTGTGAATGATATATGCATACATAATTTGATTATGCAATTATTTATGCATAATTTGTCGATGATGTTGCTATCCACACTATCATCTTTGATGGCGGTAAACCACGAAAGTGAAAATGGTCATTTTTTAATCCAACATTTTTTGAAATGGATTTTGTACGGTGCTTTAAACGTCACAGGTCAAACTTTTAGTTGATACAATTATAGAATCTAATGATACAATCTCTACAGCATAAATTGCAAATGTTGATACAATTATAGAATCTAATGATACAATCTCTAAAATCTCATTATTCCTAAATCTCATTATTCATAGGTCAAACTTTTAGTTGATACAATTATAGAATCTCATTATTCTTGTAGTCGATATATTACATCCTTATTCCTTCATGTGTATCTTATTTGTATATGCATATTAAAGTTTTTGTTTATATTTTTATCTTATAATTATGATTGAATGCCAGGAAACTATGGCATCTAGACTACCATCTGACAGCGGTTCTTCTCCTACGCCTGGAACTGGAAGTGAGCCTCTTATTCAAAGAAGCGATACTTCAGAGTTTTTTGTGCCTCCTGGTTCTAATGATCCGGGATGGAAGTATGCTTTTTTAGAGAATCCAAGTAGCCCGAGCATGGTCACTTGTCGATTGTGTCGGAAGGTTGTGAAAGGAGGGATCAATCGCATGAAGCAACATTTGGCTCACATTAAAGGCAATACATCATCTTGTCCCAAGGTATCTCCTGAGGTGAAAAAAGAAATTATGGACAACATGGAAGGAATTAAAGTGAAAAGGAACGAGAAGACACAAAGGATGAAAGACATTCAAGGGGAAGTCTGCATCAAGATGAATCAACCCTTGGTTGATGAAGAGAGGGATGGGAAAAGGCCCCGAACTTCAGCAGAAGATGTGCCTGCGGGGAATCTCCGCCAATCCACCATCAAAGATACCTTTGCCAAGGAGGAGCGTGCACGTGTGAATTCTTTCGTGGCAAAGTATTTCTATGACAATGACATTCCTTTCAATGTTGTCAAAAGTGACTCCTTTCTTCAAATGTGTGAAGCGATTGGGCAATATGGAAGGTCATATAAGCCTCCAACATATTACGAGCTTTCAGAAACTCTTTTGAAGGAACAGGTTAAGGAAACAACATATTTCTTACAAGCGCATCGTGATACATGGAAGACTTCTGGATGTTCCATTATGACAGATGCATGGACTGATAGGAGAGGAAGAAGCATAATGAATATTTGCATCAACTGTGAACTGGGAACTAGTTTTCTGAATTCAATTGACTCGTCTGCAGATTCTCATACCGCGGAGTACATTGCTTCCTTAGTGGATAAGTCCATTGAGGAAGTTGGGCCCGAGAATGTAGTCCAAGTGGTGACGGACAATGCATCTGCCAATATGGCTGCAGGCAGAATCTTGAGAACCAAGTACCCACGGATATTCTGGAGTTCTTGTGCAGCACATTGCATCGACCTTATGCTAGAAGAGATTGGAAAAGAATCGAAGGTGAAAACTGCCATCACAAAGGCAAGGACATTGACTGTATTCATTTATAGTCATGCCAAAACATTGAGCTTAATGAGACAATTTACACAAAAGGGCGAGATAGTGAGGCCGGGAACAACAAGATTTGCCACCACATATCTCACTTTGCAATCTGTGATGGAGAAGAAAGATAAGTTGAGACTTATGTTTTCTTCTGATGAATGGAGAGCTTGTAAATGGTATAAAACCAAGAAAGGGGAAATGGCTTCCGCCATAGTTTTGAGTCCTTCATTTTGGACTCAAGTGTCTTTGACATTGAAGGTCTTTTCTCCGTTGGTACATGTTCTGCGGATTGTTGATGGAGATAGGAGGCCGGCTATGGGGTTTATATATGGTGAGTTGCAAGATGCTAGAAAAGAGGTCATGAGCATTTTCAAAGATGTCGAAGCGTCTTACAAACATTTTGTTGATGCCATTGACTCAAAGTCAAAAGGAAGACTGGATAGCCCCCTCCACCTTGCTGCGTACTTTTTGAATCCCTATTTCTTTTATAGGGATAATGCTCAAATCCAAAGGGAAGGTCTCGCTTTGAAGGGATTCTTGGATTGTATGGATATTTTTTATCCTGATTTAGACATCCAAGATATCATCACCAGGAAGGAGTTGCCTTTGTATGAAAGGGCAGAGGGATCATTTGGCAAACCTTTGGCTATCAGACAGAGGTCAATCATTGATGATGATTTCAATCCAGGTATAATTTCTCATTAGAATTAATAGAATTATATGTTTAACGATTATTAACTATTTTTTCGAAAATAGCCCGTTGGTGGGGATTGCATGGCATGGAAACGCCACATTTAAAGGAAATGGCAATGAAAGTTTTGAAGTTGACAGCTTCTTCCTCGGGTTGTGAAAGGAATTGGAGCACCTTTGAGGCGGTAAAGTTAAAAAATTGGTGCCACATGTTATATGTTGTTTCTCATTAATGATGTGGTAGATGATATATTTATGATTATTTTGTAGATCCACACGAAGAAAAGGAATAGACTTGAATTCAAGCGACTAAATGACTTGGTGTATGTCAGATTCAATGCCAAATTGAGAGATCGTCATCTTAAAAAACGAAATGATCCATTTACCACAAATGATAGAACTCATTTGAGAGATTGGATTGGTGAAGAAGATGAAGGAGATGATGAAGTTTTCCAAGGATCGGGGCTTACGTGGAACTTAGTGGCTGATGCAACGGGTGCAGAAGATCTCGTGCAACATAGAAGAAGCCAAAGACATGCTACTGGTTCAACCTCATTGTCGAATTTGAACGAGGAAGAACTCCTATCCGAGGAAGAAAGTGAAGATGAAGATGAAGATAATATCGCAGTCGAATTTGATGATGAATAGATTAGAATTGCTTTGTACTTTGTACCTCATTATCGTTTGAACATTTCACTTTTCTTATGCTATCTTAGTCAGTACTTTTGCTCATGTTATTTGTTTTGAACTTCAGTTTTCTTTCATATTGTTACATATTTTGGTGGTTGTTGTTAATTATTATGTTTGCTAATTGCTCTATCGAAGTATTGATATTTGTTTGATGGATAAATGAAAGTCATCTTTTTTATATCTTATGTTGGACCACAATTATTCATAAGTTTAGTTCAGTTGTAGTCAAATTTGTATATATTTATTTATTTTTAAATAAAAAATTAGGAAACCGCGTAGAACCGCATATACCCCGCATATGCCCCCGCATACCGCTTAAGCGCTATTCAGTGACCTGTCCGAACGCATACGCATACCGCTTTCCTGAACCTTGGTGCCCCGAATGATCTGTTACATGCCCCACATTTCAAAATGAAAAGTCTCAAAAGGATTCTGACTACTATGACCTTGATGACTTGGAAAGCTAGAACGGTGATGCTTTCCAAGTTAATACGGTTCACACTGAAACATTAAGTTTGGAGAAATGTCAGGAATGGGGCGGCATATCTTCTGCAATGGAAGATGGCGACATTAGAGATGCCAAGTGTATGGAGAAATTGATCCACCAGAAAGAGAGCTAGCACGAGTATAAGGAGACTGGATCAACTTGTAAAGCCCTTCATGCTCACTGCCACATTCAGTTGCCCTGCCCGTGAGTATATCTTGAAAAACAAGGGAAGCATGGTCAAATATGACTGCCACAATCAATTACCCCATCATGTAAATCTTTTGTAATTCGACTAATAGGCAATAAATTCATCCAGAATTCAGGTATGTGAAGAATATTCTGTTGACGCATTGAGGGAGTTAAATAAATATCCCCAAGTTTGGTAATGGGAGAATGTGTCCCATCAGCAATCACCGCTACTCTATCAGGCTGCACAAAGCTGTAAGAACTGAACTGTGATCGATCTCCACAAAGATGATGAGAAGCTCCAGAGTCCATGATCCATTCTTAAGGGTCTAGTCGGGAGCGACTAGTAAATGCATGCATAGTATTTGTAGTACTAGTGGAGGCAGAAACAACAACATCTGATGGACCAATAGAAACACTTGATGATCTAGCAGTTGGGGGCATGATCTCCCTCAGTCGTGCGACAAAGTCATCAAAATGGTGATCGGTAGAATCAGGAGCAGTCTGAACTTGATCAACAACATGGGATGAGGGTGGAAAATCGTGCTTGGAATAGCATATGTGCTCTGAATGACCTTACCGGTGACAATACTGACATGGCTAGCGTGGTCACGAGCTTCCTCTGCCATGTACGCCTCTCACATCTTTGAACTCCTCTCACAATACTAATACTCGAAGTAAAATCTGATGTGACCACACCTAATTCTACTATGAATCTTAATACCGTGTATAAGTGGAAATTCAAGAATGCCAACCGCTCCACCTGCCTACTTTGTCGAGCAAGTCTAAGGGCAACGAGGATGCTAGGTGCAATGTTCACCCAACTTATCCGTTGGGGTTGCGACCTTCATGGTATCTACCCAGGACCCTAGGGTGCATGCACAATCCCTTGCGTCACCTAATTCCGTCTATCCCATCACCGTAAAATCTCACCCATCAGTTGATTATCCAAATCGCAATAATAATGGTATCCTTTTTACAACATTGGTCGCTTGAACATGATCATATGCATTCCCTTTTTTTAAATACTAAATACATTTTAATCATTTTGAGTACTTGTATATCTATACCATAATATTACTAGAGACTCATTTTCGATCCATATAAGAATATTCGAGGTATTTTGAAAACATTAAATTTAATTCCATACATATTCGAGGTATTACTAGAGACTCATTTTCGATCCATATAAGAAAATCAATTCGGATTCATGCCAGGTCGCTCAACTATTGAAGCCATCCATTTGCTGAGGAGAACAATGGAGATTTATAGAGCTAAAAGGAAGAATCTCCATATGATCTTTATTGATTTGGAGAAGGCTTATGATTCCGTCCCACGAGAGATACTGTGGAGAGTTTTGGAGAAGAGACAAGTACCTGTCCTATACATTAATCTCATAAAGGATATGTATGATAGGACTTTATCTTGTGTAAGAACCCCGACAGGGAAGACTGACTATTTTGATATCAACATTGGTTTACATCAAGGTTCAGCTTTGAGTCCATTTCTTTTTACTTTGATTATTGACGAGTTGACAAGTCACATTCAGGATGAGTTACCTTGGTGTATGTTATTTGCTGATGATATTGTGTTGATTGACGAGACTAGAGATGGAGTAAATGAGAAGCTTGAGGTTTGGAGACATGCATTGGAGACTAAAGGTTTTCGTATAAGTAGGGCTAAGACGGAATATATGGAATGCACTTTTGATGGAAGCAATGGTGAAGGAATCGAGGTGAAGATTGGTGACGATAACATTCAAAATAGAGATTCTTTTAGATATCTGGGATCTATTTTGCAACATGATGGGGAAATTGATGGAGATGTTACTAATAGAATAAATGCAGGCTGGCTAAAGTGGAGAGGAGCCTCCGCTGTTCTCTGTGATAAGAAAATTCCTTTAAAAGCTGTTCTCTGTGATAAGAAAATTCCTTTAAAAATTAAAGGAAAGTTTTACAAAGCAGCCGTGAGACCTGCTATGCTTTATGGTTCTGAATGTTGGCCTGTGAACCATAGACATGTGCAGAGAATGGCTGTAGCAGAAATGAAAATGCTAAGATGGATGTGTGGACATACACGTAAAGATCGGATTCGAAATGATGCAATCAGAAATAAAGTTGGTGTAGCTCCGATCGAGGATAAGATGCGAGAAAATCGCTTAAGATGGTTTGGTCATTTGCAAAGAAGGTCAACTGATGCACCGGTTAGGAGATGCGCGTGTTGGGATGTTGAGCCGGCTAAGAGAGGGCGAGGACGGCCCAAAAAGTGTTGGAAAGAGACTATACGAAGGGATCTTAGTTTTTTGGATATAAGTCCGAGATTGACCCAAGATAGATCTGAATGGAGGCGAAGAATCCATGTAGCCGACCCTACTTAATTGTGGGAAAAGGCTTTGTTGTTGTTGTTGTTGTTGTTGCATATTCGTTTTTCATTTGGGCTCACCGGTGCATGTAAACATGAAATATTAATTTATTCTTTGTAGTGTTTCCTTGCATGATACATTGAAGCTGCTATTCTAATTACACGTTATACATGCACGGATTTATTGCTACTCTAATTACACGTTATACATGTACGGATTTATGAGTACACCGTCAGTTTACACAAATTCTTCCTATGCTATAGAAAAAAATGTCAACGCCTTCTCCCTCTATAAGTTGGGTTGGCTATATAGATTCTTGCTCAAATCTATGTTGAAAAATTCGACTATTTTTTACGCTGGCTGTCGACTACCTACTCAAATCCATGTTGAAAGTTTTTCCTATTCTATAAAATACAAAGAATTCCTTTTTTTGGGTACACGTTTTCAACATGGCCTCAAATTTCAGCGAAATTTGATTGAATTTCTGTCGAATATCGATATCCAGTCGAAATCGAAATTCGACCGAAATGATCGAAATGATCGAAATGTGGGGGTCCTAGTACAAAAAATGACCGAAATGATCGAAATTTCGATCGAAATTTGACCGAAATTCCATCGAAATTCTGTTTTGATCGTCACCGAAATGATGACCGAAAATGTCGACATCTAAGGCCTTGGTTTTCAACGTTGGTAGATGTTACAGCAATTGTCCTTTTAGTTTAGTCCAACTAAAATATTGATTCCCAATCGACTTACCAGATCACCTTTATACCAAGTTCAAGGAGATTAGATAGAAACAAAATAATGATATTATATTACCTTGCTGTTCTATTTATTGTTCTTTTTACAATCGTAATGATCCAAGAGTTTCCTTGATCCGTCAATACAATAACGTACACGTAGAACCCATTTATCCAGAACATGAAGTTATTCACAGCATTGAATAAAAAAATGTTAACAGACATTAAGTTCCTTGGCTTTCTTTCCCAACCAGTAACGGATATGGCAATTGACACAAATACTATGCACGTCTCATTTCGCTCTCATGCGCACATTCAGCATATAGTAACTTTACAAACCTAATATTCTCTGTACATCAACATATATTGATTGGGAAATGTTTTGGGTTTTGTCTTAGTAAATAACAAAAATAAAATTATAAGGATGGACAAGTATATCTCATTGTTCCAATTCAAGAGGTACTAGAGCATATCATGTTAAGGATAAGGACGGTGGTATACAATAATATACTATGCACAATTCAACATAACCAACCACATATACTTCCTACAACAAAAATCTCTAAGGCTCTTAGGATGTTCAAGTATATGGGAAAGAAAATGTTTGGAAACCAACAAGGAGGGGAAGGAAATAACATCGTTACATTCGAGGATGTTCCCTTGGAATCTCCCCCATTACAGTAGCAGTGTTTCCATCACAGCGATCACATCGTGAACATGTTTACGAAGGTGATTTCAAAATCTCCTACCCAATTGCAGTCTCGGATTTTCAATTGAGAGTCTTCTCCGACGATTATGATGTCTCTCCAGCTACTATTCCGGCTAAACGGGCGCCCCTCTGGCGATGGGAGAGAGGGTGGGCGCTTAGGGTTTGAGAAGTCAGCCCGCCCTTCTCGTATTTATAAAAAAGGGGTTCAAATTTGGTTCTGGGTTGGATCTGTGCATGGTTCCTGACCCGCCAAATAAAGTGACAATTTGTTGAGTTAGGAGGCTTGAAATTTAATGTTCTTTCGTTTGTTGGGAAGGCCATGCACTATGAAAATGATGTGCCTATTTGTATTTTTTGGATGTCAGAAACTCTCCACATTTTAATGCAAAAATACGGGTTTCACATATTGGCCGGTTTGTCTCCGCCTCAACAATTTCACCATGGAAGACCTCCCCCTCAATTGGTATATAGTAACTGAAGTTATGCTGACGTTGCCCACTCACCATGTCAAGAAAGAATTTGGTATTCACATCCCCTCCCTTTTTACCGCTTTTGCCTTGATCTCAGCCTCCACTCCACCCCTCTAATCTGATCTTCCTCAATGATTTTCACACTTCCCTATGTCTGAGCATCTACTTGAGACCTAAATCCCGCTCATCCTCTACAAGATCAAGTCTAACAAGTTCATCTTGTGTAGAGGGAGAAGGCTATCATTGTCAACATGACATTGATCATCACCTGAGTAATTAAAAGTTCTTCTCACCATTATGTTAGTTGTTACTTTATATATTTATAATCCCGTGCTATTTATAAATCTAGTTTTAAGATATCGATGATCATTATGATGCATTAAACGATTTATCTTGCTATGCCATTCTCACTATTTCAAGAATAAGACCGGTTTGTGTTAATTTTCTAGAGGTGCTTGGTCTTATATTGCTTTTACAAACAATGGTAAACGTAATGTAATCCTTGCTTGTATTATGTATTCTGTAATGCCATAATGCGACTTGGGTTGATGTCGAAACCTTGATGGCTTGAAGTAGAGAGGGGGGGTTGCTTGGGGTCGGGGACTGGGGTTGGCAACATATTGAGCGGACTGCTTCGGGTTGGTTGGTGGCGTGGTCGAGTGAGGTCGAGCAATGGGAGATGCCCAAGAGGGTTGGAGTTAGGGAAACAAGAGGGTGATGCGTGGGACATGTGAAGGATATGAAAGGACCCTTAAGGGCATCACGGAAGCGTGGGGATCGCATCGTATGCGATCGGGAGCGACTAGTCGCACTAGTAGCTCGATGCAGCGGAATTTAAAATTTGTTATGCGATGAAACTACATGATCCAAGAACACTTCTCGGATCGTTTCATCTAAACCACAAATAAGTAATAGGATTACCACTTGAAGCATGTTGCGATCGAGTTTCTAAACGAAGAGACCTCCTGTCTCAAGTCCGATCCGACGGAGGAGACGCTTGCGAGCGTGTTGATGAAACACGTGATCCTTGCAATCCATGTTGATGATCCAAGTGGCGAATCTCCTGATCTCGACACACGAGATCCAACGTCTTCTTCACGAGCGAGGCGCACCAAAGGAGACAGAGATTCACGAGCAATCGAACCGACAACATAACGACGACGCTGCGGTGATGGAAAATCTCTCTGGGACATCCATGGTGGACGACCACATGAGAGAAGGAGAGGGATGGCGTGTAGAGAGAAAGAGAGAGATAGAGCCTTATGTTCTCATTAGCATTTGAAGAGCAAGGGGTGCCCTTCTATTTATAATGTTTTGGGATCCATGGATCTCAATCCATGGGCAACACAAATCCAATGGCTCTCATTGATTTGTGTTTCTTTTAATGGCTAAGATTTGTGTTTGTAAAAACCAACAACAATTAATTTAATTTAGATTAAATCTATATTGATAAATCAATATAAATCAATCCCAAATTAAATCAAACATACATGGAGATCTTGCATGGAGATTTCATCATCCCATGATAATAGGTGGGACGACCACCAATTTCCTTATGGGACATGGTGGCCGTCCACCCATATCTCATGGGAGATGCAATCTCATGCAATCTCAAGAGATTGCATCAATCCATGAAAATCTCCAAGATTTTTACAACAACATTTGTTGTAATTTATTCTACAAAATAACTCATAATTATTTTGAGAATATTACAATCTTGCCATTGAAAAATTGTGAATCACATTCACACCCAAAATAAAATGTGAATTACATTTTTCAATTAATTGTCCAATGTGAATCCAATTCACATCAACATTTAATTAACAAATGTAAATTACAAATAGCTCTCTCTTATATATTATAAATCACATTTATAATATATATGATTAATATGGATAGTGCTATCCACATTATTCAATATCCATGATAATTAAATCACATTTAATCATCTTGGATTTCTATTCTTTTTTTTGAGGTCCGATCTCTATTCTCATGTGCACAAATAATATGAATCACATTCACATTATTTGCATCTTTGATAATCAAATCACATTTTATTATCTTAGATGACTCTCTTTATAATATGAACCAAATTCATATTATTCATGATAACTAAATCACATTTAATTATTCATTTTCTCAATGCACGGATACATATATCGACAATGAAATTATCCTGAACTCTTTCAAGGATAATGCGCTTTCTCCGCAGATACTTGGAGATAAGGACAGGGCGATTGTATTGTTCTACATATAGTGACTTGGATATTGCGATCACATCTCAAATCCAGATCTCGGGCCTCCCATAGATGCTTGATTAAATCAAGACCACAAATCTAATCTTCTCATTGCATCTGAATCACATTCAGATCAATGTCCAATATTCAAACTAAGATCAGATTACTTCTCTACTGAGAGGAGTCACTAAAATCCAGACCCGTTTCATCACTCCTTAGGAATGGAAGCGTCATGGTTATACAGCCGTTTATGATCACATCACCCTCTGGTATTCCTAATACCTGTACATCATGCATACTGGAAGACCCAGAATAATCCTGAAGTATAAGATCAGTTTTACACTGTCTACTTCAGGGATTTATCATTATGTTTTTCATTCGATCATTGGGAGTTGGTATCGATCATATACTTTCCAAAAGCATATATCATACCTAGGTGTTGATCATATACTTTCCAAAAGTATATATCAATCCCTACAAATTCAGTCAAGCTTCCAAAGCGAGACGACCGCTCGCGGAATTTGATTCTTCCCAATACCTCATGAGTGAGCTCATGTCTTCCGGTTCAGGAAATGAGCCTGTATGATCCCTTTGAGAGATCGTATTACTCATATGCCCTTGTATGCACACCAACGCGCCGTTGTATAGACCTTGATTAGGTCATCAACCTATTGGTCTGCGAAATGTACATACTCAGCCATATAGTAACACATCTGTCTCCGGTCAGATGATGCGTACCTATATCATGACAACATACGACATATGACTTTGGTTATCTCGATCTCGTTAAGCCAACTCTTTGACCTAACTAATCTGACACCTCCGAATCTCTATTCCCATGCAGAGGACCTGCATCAAGAGGTAGGTCAGATATCAGCCAAGTGAGAAATGATTGCCATCTCCTACTCTGGTTGGAGATCCTCTCTTAACAATCATTTGACGGTATTTGATGAGTCCTCAATCTAACTCTTTAGATATTCATCCAAACACCAGCCTTTATGATTCAATAATTGAATCAACAGCTGAATGCTCATTAAGACGATCATGGTACATAACCCTAATTGTACAAAGGGACCTATTATGTAAATTTGTTATTCTTCATTTCAGATCAGGGAATGATATTCGCAACAACATGTATTGCGTAATGGCTCGCTGTGGGCTCGCATGTCCAATAACATGGAGCAGGGTGAGTGAGTTGGGGGACTGAGACTCAAGGACTAACATTCTCATGGACCACGTATGGGTTGTCCTAGGCCACTATACATGCCAAGAGTCGGGCTGGCAATCCGTACCTCGGGGTCGGGCTAGCTGGTGCTCGTGACCGCTCAAATTTTCTTGAGGGCCTAAAATTAAACCCATACCCGCCCATAATTCTTACGGGCTTGGGCTTGGGTCAGGTTTGGTTGGTTGAGCTTGGGGGTGGGTCGAGATGGCCTTACCCAATGCTCAACCATAGCTTTGTTCCTCATCCATATCCTTTACATCGGCTATCCAAGGAGGAGCCTCTCATCCTCGCTTATAAACCTCGATCGACCATATTCTGAAAGTTCTCAATCGATATCTAATATTAATTCCGCCTACAGTTGTTAAGCTGCCAACAAACCAATTAAACAAAAGATGGTTGGTTCCCTACTGCTAAACTCCTTGGAGGAATGGTTTCAGCGCAATCTCAAAAATCTTGAAGTTTAAGTTAGGTCATTAGGGGAAATCATCTAACTAGGGTCTTCTTTAGGGGATCCTAGATTGTACGAATCCTTCGTATGGATAAGAAACATTATTGACAAAGAATGAAAGGATACGGGAATGAGGACAAAAGCGGCAACCGATACTTAAGCTAGCCTTGGACATACAATTGGTCCAGCCGGAGCGAGGGAAACAACATGTATGTGTTGAGCTACAGTGGATTGAAGTGGTCAACGATGGGTAGGAATCAAGGATATGATTATCCTAGGGGACGGGGTATTCTCCATCATGTCGGTGAGAAAGACAAGCACGAACGAAAAGTCATAGTGCCACACCACTCGCTCGTTGGCCGTCCAACCTCTGCATTTTGAGTCATTATTCTAACTGTCTCTTCTATTCTAGCAAGAATATTCTATCCTTTTAATAAGTCTTATTTAATTATATTTATTTATATATTTCTTACATCGTAGAAAATATTAAATTTAGATTGAAAAGTCATTCAATATCCTTAAAAATTAAGCATTTTTATGCAGTATATATTACTTGATGGGTATCTTCTTTTAGTAATATGTATTGAAAAATAGAATTATAAAATAAAAATTTTAAAATTGTGTTTTTCTTTAATAATTTATATAAACTTTAAAACATAAATCGTAAAGATCGGATTCAGAATGATGCAATCAAAAGGAAAGTTGGTGTAGCTTCGATCGAAGATAAGTTGCGAGAAAATTGCTTAAGGTGGTTTGACCATTTGCAACGGAGGCCATTTGATGCATCGGTGAGGAGATGCGAGTTTTGGGATGTTGAGTCAGCTAAGAGAGGGCGAGGAAGGCCCAAAAAGTTTTGGAATGTGACTATACGAAGGGATCTTAGTTTTTTGGATCTAAGCTCGAGAATGACCCAAGATAGATTTGGATGGAGGCAAAGAATCCATGTAGCCGACACTACGTAATGTGGGAAAAGGCTGTGTTGTTGTTTAAAACAAAATGGACATTTCAAATTTCGAGTTAAAATGAATCGAATTTGAATATTCAAAACTTAAAATGAATCGAATCTAAAATCAAGTATGCAGTTTTGATTTCGATTCGAGTTCAGATTCGAAAATTTCAAAATGGATCGAATCTTAATCCTGGTGAATTCGAAGAATTCGAAGGTATTCGAGTCGATATACATACCTAATGGCTCCAACCGCATCCCTTTTCTTTGTTTTGCCTAAATCCCTTACATTTGGGGTGCAACTTCATTACAAAATCGAGGAGATTGACCCTGCCCCATTTATCCCAACACAATTAGCCATCTCCCTTTTTGCCAAAATCATACCACCTTTGCCAATGCATGCACCAATGAGGTGGCTTACCAGATGAGTATCAATCAGCGTCTTCAACACATTATGTCCTGATAATAATGACCAGGGCCGATTCCTCCCTGTAGAGGGTACGAGGTCATGTTGTCAAACCATCTTTTGCACAATAAAATGCTTGTGAGAGGGGAGCACATCCTTTAGTCATCCTCTTGCCAACAAAACAAACCTCCTTGTTGCTTTACCGCTGACGCTACCTTGAAACCACTAGCTACATAACCTTAACCTATGAAGAGGGTGTGGTAGTGAAAGAATATACTGCTATTACCTTACCATAAAAAACGAAGTTATTTAAATATGCTTTTACTCCACCAGAACTTGACGCTACATTGGAGAAGCTTTGCACAAGATCATGAAGATATGGCTTCGAATGGCCAGGATTTGCCTGATAGGCCACTGCCACATCCTCATCCAATGCCATTAGCCCGATCGACTAGTTGCTGGATAAAAATTCTATCTAATGTGGCTCAATCGATAGTCTAGTACGCATCTCCAATTGCCTAGATGAGGTGATAGTGTGGCCTTCTACCAGTGCCACCAACTCAAGCCCTCCCCTAGACACAAGCCATCATTTACGATTTCCACAACAAAGCAATAAGGGCCAATGCCTCTGTACCAAATCCAAAAGATCCATTTCGCAAAGGAGCCCTCTATATTCGAGCTTTCTACCATGGAATATATCTCACAACGTCATCTAAGAAACTAAGTTGACACCAATAAATTGATGGCAACACCCCATTTAGTCCTCTTGAGATTAACTCGATAAGCCACAATGGAAGTAGATCACCTGTGCACGAACTTGCCTTGGATGTATGCTTCTTCTCTCCACAATGATAGTAAAAGAGTGATCTCACTATGACATTGGATGATCGTGGACAGTACCGCCTGGGCTGTCTTCGCTAATCGTCTTTGAAACTCACATCCATCGCCTCCAGTATCCTTCTCCATTGAAGAGTTAGCCCCCCCTCACCTTTCATGGTGGAGCCATAACCACCTCCACTGGCAACTCCATCGTGAGCAGTGAACCCTTGGCACCTCCTTACTGAGCCTTGTGATGACTCCATTGCCTCCACTGGGAGCTCCGAGAATGTCTTGCAAGGGCATGAAGATCCCACTGCCTCCACCAGTAACCTTGACAATACCTTCTGAGGCCATGAATCCCCCGCGATAGCCCAAATAATAGGTTACCCTTGCAAGATCGGTCCATCCTACCACCTCGTTGCCTCCAACACTTGGGCTTGGGCTGAGCCCTAACACCACAATGCCTTCTCACGAGAGGTAACATTCGTGATTGCTATTAAAAAACCCTGATTCCACCTACTGATTTCAAAATCCCGTTGTAATAGTTCATAATCATTATCTGTTGGAGTATATGTGTTATGCGTTACTTATGTTGTAGATGGTAAATTGATCACTCCATGATCCATTTAGCATATCCAATTGTTTAGTCCCACATCGACCGTCTGTGGGACGTGGAGACTCAGTGAGGGCTATATAAGAAGCCCCTCAGTCTCTTGCAACAGTTGAAAAAGTGCAATGCAACATTTGGCTCTTTGAGGCCTTCTCTCGTAGTTTCATCCTGCTCCTTAGGGAGTAGTGTTCTCCGTAAAATCTTGAGTATCCGTGCTTCATACTTCTTTATTTCTTGCTCTGTTTATCAATTGGCTTCCACATTCCTTATTTTCTAACATGGTATCAGAGCGGGTCGACTCTTGATTGATTTTTTGAAGATTTATTGTTCAAGATCGTGCAAGTTTGAGTTTCAGTTTTTAGGGTTTTCATGTGGAATAGGGTTTTCATGTGGTTTCATCGAGACTCCAGAGTAGAGATCCCATTCTCTGAGCTAGTATGGGAGATGCCCAATTCTCCGACGAGGAGATGTTTTATACTCCATTCTCCAGCGACTGTGGATTCCGATGAGGATGTCTCCACGACTTTTTCAATTCGGCCCTTTCAGAGAGATGGAGCAGTTGTCCACATGATGTGGCGGGCCAGAGTACTCCGACGAGGAGACTCATTTCAATTGCAGTGACTATGACATGTGCAATACATAGCACACGCTCTCCGACGAGGAGATTCCGTTTGACTCACACTCCAGCCTGTTTGTTCCTCCTCACCTGCATGGTATGAGAAGTAATGTCCTCGACAACAACCGACAATGTCTATGCATTGAGTTGATATTGTTCGTAGTGTCTTGTATTGCGAGTTTGAGCTTTCTTTCTATTTGTCCAAGCTGAGCATTGCTTGCTCCAACTTGAGGGGGAGTGTTGGAGTATATGTCTTATGTATCTCTTATGTTGTAGATGGGTAAATGGATTACTCCAGGATCCTTTTACCACATCCAGTTTTTAGTCGCACATCGACCATCTGTGGGATGTGGAGACTCAGTGAGGGCTATATAAGAAGCCCATCAACCTCTTGTAACAGTTGAGAAAGTGCAATGCAACATATGGCACTTTGAGGCCTTCTCATGAATTTTCATCCCGCTCCTTAGGGAGTAGGGTTCCACGTAAAATCTTGAGCGTCCATGTTTCATATTTCTGTATTTCTTGCCCTGTTTATCAATTAGCTTCCGCATTCCTCATTTTCTAACAGTACCCCTTCATGATAATATGAAATTCCTGGTTGACCACTAAATTCCCTTTGGCTTTAAAAAAAGTCCAATCCATCTCTAAGACTTTAATAAATGAAATCATCATAGATGTATCAAAGCTAAGGCAACTATGGTCAACATTTCTAGTTTTGGAGCGTGACTAAACATTTTGTGACACTCTATTTTATATAACTTGGCTTTTGATTTATTATCAGCTAGATTTTATAGGAAAGTGGAACTTGCTTTAGGTTTATTGAACAAGTTTGGTTGCTTTCTGTGCTATGACTTTATAGATCCAAGTTGTCTCAAGCTTCAAAAAAAAAGATCCAAGTTGTCTCACTTTGACCTGGTTTCTAAAAAACTGAGCGAAACCTCAGTTTTGGGAAAAATGAGCAATCTATTATTCCATGGAACCCTAGGCTCTCTTATATAGAGGAGAGGCCTATGGGTAAATTACATAAGAAGAATAAGAAATAAACATGAAAAGAAAAACATATCTCTACACTCCCCCTCAAGATGGAGCATAGATATCAATCATGCTCAGATTGAATGAACACTTCTGGAATGTTCCTCTGAGCAATGCCTTGGTGAAAATGTCTGCTGTTTGATTTCCGGAGCTGACGTAAGCAGTAGAAATAAAGCCTTTCTGAACCATGTCTCGTATATCGTGGCAGTCAACTTCAATGTGCTTCGTTCTTTCATGGAATGCATGATTGTTTGCTATGAATAGAGCAACTTGATTATCACATTTCAGTGGCATAGGAAGAGGCACATCTATATGTAGATCTATTAGTACTTCTCGAACCTACATCATTTCTATACTTGCTTGTGCCATTGCCCTATACTCAGATTCTGCACTAAATCTGGCCACCACAGTTTGTTTCTTACTTTTCTAAAAAAATAGTTGTCACTCCAACAAATATAACAAAACCTGACATGGACTTCTTATCCTTAGGACATCTTACATAGTCTGCATCTGTATAGGCTGAGATAGTAATATCTATACTTTTCCTGAATAGCAACCCTGGTCGTGGAGATGATTTTAGATACCTTAATATCATATGTATAGCATCTATATGTACTTGACGCTAAGGTTGCAGAAAGCAGTAGTCGGTACTCGGTCGGTGGGGTCACTGACTAAGGATTAATCGATAATCAGACGACTAATCGGATTTAGTCGGCCATTAATCGATTTCAAATTTTTTAATTATTTTAAATATATAAATCAATTTTTATACACATATTCTTATATATTTACATTGATTTGTATATTTTCTATACCTTCATAACAAAATAAAAGAAGTAATTGTCTTTAAATATAACATTAAGCATATTATAATAAGTTTGCTTTTAAAAAATCGAAAAACTAAAAAAAATAAAAAAATCTCTATGTAAAGTCGACCGAGTAGTCAATCGACTAGGTTGATTAGTCAGGTTGACCTACTATGGTCGCCCCCGACTCGACTAGACAGGTCGACTAATCGACCTAGTCGGTCGAGTTTTACAATAGTGCCTAATGCGGTTACTACATAAACGGACTAACCGACTGACTGCAAATGAGATGTTGGGTTTGGTAATGGTTACATAGAGAAGCTTTCCCACCAGCTCTCTATACCTTCTCTTGTCTACCTCATCTGTATCTACATCATACAATCTCATGCATGGATCCATATGTGTAGAAGCAGGTCGACATCAGAGCATGTCTATCTCACTTAGCATGCCAGTGACATTTAACATGTCAGTGGCATACTTTCTCTGTGTCATCACAAGATCCTGTTGTTTCCTGGCAAATTCTAAACCAAAAAGTATCTTAGGGTACCAAGATCTTTGGTGACGAATTGATTTCCCAAAAATTCTGTCGCCCTTTTTATCTCTTGGATATCATCTCCTATAATCTGCATGTCATCAATATATACCATAATAACCACTGAACCTTTGATAGTTTTCTATACAAAGAGAGAATGATCTGCATTCGACCTTATGAACCCCTGCTTTTCAAACAACTACGAGAGCTTCTGAAACCAAGCTCTTGGGCTCTTCTTAAGGTCAGATATCGCCTTATGGAGTCTACATACCTGCTGATACTCCCCCTCAGCAGCAAACCCCAGAGGCTGCTGCATGTAAACCTTTTCCTGACGATCACCATACAAGAAAGCATTTTTAACGTTAAGCTGAAATGAAGGCCAATCACGTACCACTGCAACGGCTAGGAGGACTCGTAGGGTAGAATTTCGAGCAACTGGGGAAAAGGTGTCTGGATAATCCACTCCATGCGTCTGAGTAAAACGTCGTGCAACAATCCTGGCCTTGTACCTATCAAGGCTCCCATCTGCATGATACTTCACAGCAAATACCCATTTACAACTCGCAATAGACGACCTATTAGGAGTAGGTACCAAGGTCCAAGTACCTCGAGACTGTAAAGCATCCATCTTCTCCTCCATGGCTTTACACCACTGACTATCTTTCAAGGCCTCTTGATAATCCATGGGATGTGCACATAGAACAAAGCAACAACAAATTGGCTAAATTCTCATGTAAGTTGATCGAACGACACCTGAGAAGCAATTGGATATGATGCACAAGAACGCTTCTGCTTCCGAATAGCGCTGGGCACATCCAAATCACTAGTTGTATCCCAAATAGTCTCTTGTATTTCACTCTGCTAAGAAACATCTCCAGACCCATCGTTAAAAGAATTTAATTCAGGACATACCTCATACGAGCTGGATGACGTGGTATGAACATGAGCAGGAGGAGGCCGACGACTGTAGTGAAGAGGTAATTATGGGATTGGGATAATAGGTTGAGTGACAATGAGTGACATCGATGATGATGGTGGTGGAGGTGGTTGTGACGTCGGTGATGATGGTGGCGGAGGAGGTGATGGAGGTGGAATATATATTTCCGTATCAGTGTCTGACGGAGATAAGCGATCGCCTGTTAGAGAAAAATACATTATGGACTCAAAAAATGTGACATCTATGCTGATATAATATTTCCTGTGCATAAGATCATAGCATCTATATCCCTTTTGAGTCCGAGAATACCCCACAAACACACACTTGACAGCTATAGGAGAGAGCTTGTCTACCCTACGAGAAAAGTTGTGGACGAAGGCAACATACCCAAATACACGAGGACCAATAGCAAACAATTTCTTCTCAGGAAATACAATTGAGAAGGGAACTTTCTCTTCCAAGACAGAGGACAACATCCGATTAATGAGGTAGCATGCAATAAGAGCGACATCCTCCAGAATGACTGATGGATTTGGCTCTGTATAAGGTGAGTACGAGCAACATCAAGGATATGGCGATGTTCTCTCAGCAACCCCATTTTGCTGGACTTGTAAGCACACATTCTTTGATGAATTATACCATGAGAAGAGAAGTACCGAGCAAGATCATGAGTACAAAAATTCTAAAGCATCGTCAGTCCTCGCAATCTTGACATTGAAAGAAAAAACATTTCGAACTTCATTAAAAAAAGTTTGGATCAAGTTCCCAGCCTCAGATTTATTTTTCATCAGGAATTCCCATGACAAACAAGAGAAATCATCCACAACAACTAAATAAAAATGGTGTCCCTAATGATCTAGAACCTGACCGGGACCCCAAATGTCTTACATGGAACAACTCAAAAGGAGAACGACTGCTCCGACTATGACTACTGGGAAAGACATATCGATGATGCTTTCCCAATTGACATGCCTTAGAATCAAATGATGCTCGAGGCTAAATCTGAGGAAGGCCAAGAAGTGACTTCTGGAGGAGAAGATGGCCAAAACGCAGATGCCATGTGAACAGAGACATATAGCTAGTGGACTGAGATGATAATCTGGTGCAAGAAGTTTGAACCAATCTGTAGAGACCTCCCTGCTCACAGCTACAACCAATAACCTTGCCAGTTAGAATGTCATGAAAAATAAGAGATGATGGGTCAAATGTAGCACACCAATTCAAATATCTAATAATCTGACTAATAGTAATAAGTTTGTAGAGAAGTCTGGGGCATGTAACACATTCTGCAGGCGTATGGATGGGGTCAAACTACTCTCTTCCTGTCCTGTGATTGAGGAATGAGTCCCATCAGCTATGACGATCGTTCGTCCAGGAGGAATCTGCCTATATGCTGTCAGCATATCTCTATTGGCACACAAGTGATGTGTCGTCCCGGAATCCATAATCCATTCTGTGATAACAAGACCACAACAAGATGTAGAAGCAATAATGCTACATTAGGTGCTGACTCCAGCGGAGGCTGCCACATCGTGACCAGATATATCACCCAAGTTGGCAGGTGGCATAATATCTCTCATGTAACTAAATCATCATATCGCTGCTCAGAGGAAGATGCAGATGCTGGGGCTGAACACTATTCTGCAACACATGCAGATGATGAAAATCCATGCTTGTAATAGCATGTGTCCTTTGTACATTCATAACGATGACAATAGGCGCAGGATGATGGGCGACCATGACCTCCTCTACCTTGTGGTCCACATCCTTGGAACTGGGGGTCATCTCCCCTTCCACGAGAGGCTGCCATTGTAGATGAATTCGTCATTGGAGCAAGAGATGGAACAATGATCTGGTTCAATCTTCAAAAGGCTTCCTCCGTGGGAGGAATAGTAGCGTCTGCCAAGATCTGTGAAGATGCTGCCTCATATTGTGAATCTAGAGATGCCAAGAAAACGCCAACCATTGTGGCATTCCGATACGTCGTCTGTTGTTCAGGAGTCTCTGTGAGAGGCATGAAACTATGGAGCCGTTCAAACATTCTTCGTAGGGTCGTATAGTGTGCATGAAGGGGCCGTCCATTCTGCTTTATGGTATGAAGTTGGAGGATCTTCGTCTCATTCTTTGCGTGCGAATAGTTTGCAGTAAGAATATCCCACATTGCCTTTGCTATGGCCCTATGGGGTGATGCAGAACATCATTGGCTATCTCTGGTGTCAACGCACCAGATAGCACACCTGTCCATAAGCATCGTCCGCCTCCCAGAAGGCGTATGTCTCTATCTTCTCCACCTGCTCTTTTTCGGTAAGAATGTGCTTCTTACCCATAGACTTCATAAGGCCCATGAATTGCATGGTCCATAACTCATAGTTTGACCCGTCTATCTTGATTATCGGTGCCGGACCACGGAAGGCGCCTGTGACTGGGATATCAGCTTTACTTTCTGACATGTTTTTTTTTTGAGTAGAATACTTTCTGACATGTTGCTGGCTAGAGAAGACTAGGGTTGTAGACTAGGAAAATTTTGTCTACACATACATCAGGGGATTTGGTTGCATGTGTAGACTCAATCAACCAATCCCATCAACCTTAACGCCGAAGACTGCGGTACAACAACACCTTAAGGAGAAGGGTGCGGCGGCGGGCCGGCGGCACCCTAAGATAGGGATGCGTCGTCGGCAGTGGCAACCTAAAGGGTGCGGCAGTGACAACTTTGAGGAGGGCGACGGTGTAGCCTAGAGAGAGATAGGGAGGCGAGGTAGGGTTAGGATTTTTGGGTATGAGAGCTCCGGTGTAGGACCTCCGCTCTAATACCTTGTTGGGAAAAATGAGCAATCTATTATTCCAAGAAACCCTAGGCTCTCTTATATAGAGGAGAGGCCTATGGGTAAATTACATAAGACAGACGAGAGAAAAGAAGAATAAGAAATAAACATGAATAGAAAAACATATCTCTAAATATATCTCTACACTCAGCTTTATTGTCACAGATCCTGAAAGCGATATTCCTTATTTTTTAGATAACCAGAAATTTATTGCTTGTTTTGGTGTCAATAGAAGGTTCATTTTTTTATGCAAGTTAAAGATATGTTGAGCAGATTGTTGCCCCCTTCTTAACACGTGATACTCATATAGACTAGTTGGCTATTTATTGTATTTATCATGATGCGAACTTTGAACTATATTCATTGTATATCAGTACCATCACCACAAACGACCATCGACAAACAATTCATAAACATTGAAATAGATTCATCAGCTATAGTCACACAAGTCATTTGGCATTAATTCACTGTGAGAATAATGGGCAAGTTTCCTCTTTTTGACTATTGCTTCCTACTTTCAGCATGTTCTTCCGTTAATGTGAAGTTGTCTTTTTATATAAATATATTCTTTGGATGAATATCGAAAGGTGGTTCATCCCATTTTTCCTCAAAAAAAATAATGTGAAGTTGAGATCGCCGACCAAGGGCTAGAGCTAAATGTTGGTGTTTTCTTAATACGGTGAATGCCTTAAGCAAATCCTCCATACTTTTGTTCCGTCAGTTTGTGCCTCATTTCTTAAGAATGGTGGATCCATCTGCCTAAGATACATGCTACAAGATCTATCTTCTTTCGGGAGTAGCCTAATGATGGATCCTCTTTTGTTCAGTTGGGCTCTCCAACTCTTCACTACCTATATCGGGACTCGGGAGTAGCCTAATTATTATCACACAAGATCGATCTTTTTTCGAGGAAGTGATTCGTGGACACACTAGGTAGGTTAAAACCCATAAAGTATAATATCGAACAAAAACTATTCCCAGGTGCCACAAGGTTGAATTTATTGGTTTTGTTCATTTAGCAGATTTTCTCCTTCAAGAGAGGTGGAATATATCCAATTGTTTGCATGGTTTGTTTACTTTGTTTGCATGGTTTGTTTGTGATCTGAGTTGCTTTTGTTCTTGTACAGAGAAGAGGAAGGGCTGGTAGGGTTCAGCCTGGAGAGTGCTACCATCTTTATCCAAAATGTGTGCATAGTGCATTTGCAGAGTACCAGTTGCCAGAACTTCTGAGAACACCATTACAATCTCTTTGTTTGCAAATTAAGAGCTTGCGACTTGGAAGTATATCCGAGTTCTTATCCAGGGCACTTCAGTCGCCGGAACCATTATCGGTAAATTAAGAATTGACCTTCATGTTCAGTAATTTCTTGTTAGATATGCGTGGTTGACATGGTACTATCTGACATGTCTCCTGTTTATTTGTTTAAGCATTCATGCTCCTTCAAACATTTTAGGATCTTTTTTTTTAATAAATTTCGTATCTTTGTTATTTGTATGATATAGAAGCAATGTCACTTTCACTGCAAAACGATATTTGGTGGCTCTAACAAGCCATAATGGGGGGGGGATGTTACAATAATATAAAACCAATATATAAAGTGTTATTGTTGTAGATGTTGCTTTTGTTTGTATCAAGTAAGGTTTAGCTAAAAATGGCTTTAAGGCCAATCCTATCTTTTGTTCGAGTAGGTATTAGATGGGTAATTGGATCTCTATAGGATCCAATGGTCCTACATTATCTATTAGTGGGATCTTGATGTGTCTGTGGGCTGTATATAGAACTCCGCACCCCCTGTAACCTTTAAGAGATTTATAATAGAAAGCCTAGCTCTTTAAGGTTTCCTCCCATAGTTTCATCCGACTCCTTAGGAAACAAGGTTCTATGTTAAATTTGAATATTCTGTTTTTTTGTTCAGTCGGTTATCGAGTTCGCCTCCACATTCTTTTTTTTGCAGAATTACGTTGGCGGCCTCCCATGTTGGGATCCACCTCAAGGAGCACTTATATATACAAATAAAAAAAACTTACAGGTTGTTACGTAATCCAAGACTTACACAATGCCTTACAATGCTCAATTACATTATCGGTAAATCTACTCCCATCAAAAATAGCGTTGTTCTGTGCGCACCAAATAGCCCAGACCACCGCGAAGGGAAGTGCGCTGTCCTCATGCCCATACCCACAGACATATCGGATATCCCTCTAGAAGCTCGAACAGTCCTGCCCCCCAAGCCATGCAATGCACGCCCTGCTCCATACCTCAATCGAGGACATGCAAGAGAAAAACAAGTGACCCAAATCCTCCGTCGCTAAGCCGCATCTGTTGTAGGAAATGTCATCCACCCCCAACAAATGCCCCCGACGCGCCTTCGTAAGAATCCTCCCAAGCCAGAACAACCACAAAAACACATTAATTCTGGTTGGCACTTTGCTTCTCCATATCAAGCGCATCTCCACCCCCACCACCACCTCCTCCTCTCCAACTGCCGCAAAGAACGAGTAAGCCTTTCTGACCAAGAATCTGCCATCCCCCCAGACGTAATGATCTCTGCCATCCACTGGACCCTCCCACCTTGCCAACTCGATCTACAAGGCCAAGAATTCCTCGACCCTCTGATCCGACACATCCACCGAAAATATCGAAGACGAAGCCCCCTTTCCCCACACCTCCTGCACCACCACAGCCTTGTCCGCCACCATTTGCATCCGTCTTGGAAAACATTCCCCAAGTTCCCCTTCCCCATCTAGTCGTCCTGCCAAAATCGAAAACCCCCTCCATTCCCCAAAATGGGCCTCATCTTAATTGCCAATTCATGCACCACCTGCGAAACTCCCCTCCATAAAGAAGACAGAAGGCATCCGAACTCAACCGCTAAAGACACGAATACCCCGTGAATCCTTCTCAGTTGCCTGCAAACCAAAACCTCAGACTTCCCCCATATGCGCATCACCCACTTAGCCATGAATATTTTATTCATCACCCAACCTCCTGACCCCAAACCTCCTCTCCTCTTCTGAGTCATCACCCTATTCCAGTAAACCAGATGCATGCCCCTCTATCTTGCCTTCCATCTGGCCAAAAGAATCTTCTCATTAAGACTTCGATCTTCGTGCACCCCCTGTAGGCATAGCTCTCACAGAGCAAAAGAAAATCGGAATCACCAAGAACATGTGCTTCAGGAGAACCAACTTCCCCCCTTTTACAACAACCTCGCCTTCCACCCTGCCAACTTTCCCTCTAATCTCTCCACCAGTGATCTCCAGTCCCTCACCTTCGGCCTCCCCGCCACCAATGGCAAACCAAGATAAGAGATCGGCAAGGCAACCATTATGCATCCTAACACCTCCGACGATCGCTGCACCTCCTGCTATGAGAACCCAAACGCGACCACCACCGACTTTTCCCTATTAATCTGAAGCCCCGACATGTCTCCTAAAACATTTGTATTATGCAATGCCCTCCCTATCCCCTCCTCCTCGGCCCCAAAAAATGATCGTGTCATCGACATATTGCAACAACGGAATGGAAATATCCTCTCTCTTGTATCCCAAAACCCAACCATCAGACGATGTCGGCTTCATCATCACCGTCAAGGCATTCGTCACGATGACAAACAACATCGGTGCCAAGGGACAACCTTGCATGATGCCTCTTTGGGACTGGAAGAAGCACCCCTACGTATGACCGTTGGCCAATACCACATGCGAGGCCGTCATAACGCAACGCTTGATCCATGCGATCCACATCTCCGAGAAACCGTCTTCTGTAAAGACGCCCACAAGAGCCTCCAATCTACACAGTCATAAGCCTTGGAAAAGTTAACCTTCCACAACACCCCCTTGGTTTCGGACCTCTTCCAGTCCGTTACTACCTCAGATGCCATCATCAATCCATCAGCCATAGCTCCTCCCAGGCACAAACGCCGACTGCTCTGGAGAGATAATGTGATCCATCACCCCCTTCAAACGATTAGCCAGGATCTTGGAGATAATGAGATACGTGTTTTAAATTTCGCGAAATTTTGGAGAAAGTTCGCCGAAATTTTGGAGAAATTTCGCCGAAATTTTGGATTCGACACCCTACCGAAACCAAAATCAAAATCTCGATATATACCATTCCTTCACAAATCTACGCTGATTTTGGCCGAAATTGGCGAAATTTTGAAATTGTTTCGTTTTTTCAACTTCTCGAAACGAAATCGAAATCGTGATTTAAAAACTTGATGATATGTACAGCATTTGACAATGCAATGGGCATGTAGTCTTCCACCCTGATGGGTGCATTTCTCTTCGGCAACAGGAAGATGAGTGCCTTGTTGAGCCTTTCGAAGCCACGGTTTCCCTCGTGGAATTCCGCCAACACGTCAAACACATCCACCTTAACCACCTCCCAAAACTCCCTATACAAGCAAACTGAGAAAACATCCAGGGTTCGTGTTCCATCTGCATTCAACTCATGAAGCGCCAGCTTCGCCTCCTTAGAGAACTCTCTCACCAAGACATTCACCTCCTGATCGGAAATCCGTGCCATACCTTTCCCTTGCCACCCTCAGCCATCATGCGAGCGCCGCCGACCAAACGCCTGAAAATGTGACTGCAAGGTCGCTCCTACCTCTCTGTCCCCAAAGTCTCTCCGCCAACTTCGATTGGGTGGATGCGGTTTCTTCGCCTCCTCCCACTGGCCACGACATGAAAGTACTGGATATTCGCATCCCCCTCCTTCACCCATCGTTGTCTGGCCCGCTGCCTCCTCGAGACCTCCTCCTTCCTATTTTCTCGAATGATCTCTGCCAAGTGCACACCTCTCTCCACCAGCTCCTCCAAAGGAGCCCACTCATCCTCCAGTCTGTCCAGCCGAGAGACCTCCTCCTGCGCCCTTTGCCTTTTTTTCTAATGCTTCATACATATGGCCTTGTTGAACTCCGTCAGAAAGACCTTGAGCGCACCCAGCTTGTTGGCCAGCCTGCAAGCCACAGAACCCACCGGTCTACAACCTGTCCAAAACTCCGCCACAACCTCCTAAAAGTCATCCTCCAAAAGCCAAGCCTTCTCGAATCGAAAGAAATACCGCTGGAGGACTCCCTTCCCAAAGAACCATAGCAAGGGCGTGTGATCCGAATGTGCCCGAGACAGCGCCTGGGCCTCCGCCAAAGGAAACAGGAGCATCTTTACCTCAGAAATCTGTCAATGTGGGATCTAGATCTTGAATTTTGCAAGTGTACCGACATCCCTGCGCATCAAGCACCTCCAATCCCATCTCATCCATCGACCCTCTGAGCTCCTCAGACTCGATATCATTTCCACTACGGTCCTGAGGACGATCTTTAGGGTGCAGAGTGACATTAAAATCTCTGCCAATAATTTACGGCACATCTGGAAGCCCCGCCCTAACCATGTACAATTCGTCAACCAGTGCAACGATACCATCCCCACCGCAAGGACCGTAGGCATTGGTGACCAAAATACGCATACCATCCGATTTCCGCTGCAGCTGGACCGAGAGCGAATGCCGACCATACACCTCCTCCCCCTCCAGCGTAAAATACTCTCCATCCCATCCCATCACCAGTCCCCCCGCTACCCCCACCGCTGCAATATCCTTGAATACCCCCAACCTTCCTCCATTGACTTCACCCCACAATCCCCCCTTCGCTCTCGATATTTTAGTTTCTTGGAACAACGCAACATCCACCCCATGCTTTCTCAACAATCTCCCCACCGCCAACCTCTTCTCCATTTGCCCCAACCCCCTAATGTTCCAGGACAATATCTTCATTTGGGAACAAATGAACGTCCTTTCGGAGGCATTACGTCGGTGCACTTTAACCTCTCTTTCCAATCCCCTCAAAAGCCTCCCTTTTGAAAACCTCCCTTCAACCCCAACCTCCACATGCGGCTCACCCACACGCTCGCCCTCCGCCTCCCTCATGGCCACCCCATTACCCACTTGCCCAGGCATTTCCGCCAGCCCCCGCCCCTCATCCCACACCGACCACCCATCTGCCGGTAAGGACAAGGAACTTCGTAGTCCATTCAGCCCTTCATCCAGCCTGTAAATCTTTGCACTACGCATATGCCTCCTCTCCGCAAGCCTGCACCTCACACAACGCTTCCCAAAGCACCTCGATGCCTTCGCAAGCAGCTGCCACCCCTCTAGAGAAACCATCGGCTGTACTCCCTCGCCCCCTTGGCTACATCGCTCCACTACTGCAGCTGACTGGCCTCCACCCCTAGCTGCAGAGAATGCACAACGTCCGCTACCGAGCCCATTAAGCATATGAGGTTTTCCTTCTCCGCTGACACCGCGTCACTGGCTACCTTCCAGAAGCATTCTCTAGAGAGTCGGATTGGGTTCTGCTTCAATAGACGAACAAGATCTCCACCTAGCTATCCTCGCACCAAGGATCCGAGGGGGGCTCCCATGACCCTTTCAAAATCAGATCCGACCAAAACCACCACACTGACCAGTTGCAATCCCGGACTCCGCCACCATAGACCCAGAAGACTAATTCAGTGTCCCTTCCGCTCATGCTTCGGGGATTTGACCAGCATAACCAGACCGATCAAAAGACCGACCCGCTAACATGGTACCGACCTCCGCAAAAGAAGACCGCTTCCTGAGGCTACCACCCTCGATATCCAAGGCCATCGATGGACCGCCCCTGAATTCTGAGGCGCACCTTGGGCCACACGAAAATCCCCTAACCGAAAACGGAACCTGATTTTGAAAAGGCCCAAAAAATATCCTTTCCCCTTCCATCTCCTTCCTCCCCGAGGACGAAGCCGTCACCACCCCAACTCCGTGGTCCGTCGTCGCATGTGGTCCCTCAGCGCGTACCTTTAGGAAGAACACTCCACCCCCGAAAGTCGCATCATGGAAGAAGGACGAAGAGGACACGACCCCCACTCCCTTTACCAACATCTACGGCAGCTGGCCGCATCGAAGACCGCTGGAGACAATCGCCAAAATCTTCAGCACCAGACTCAACATGGTGCGCACTGCCTCAAGGTTTCGAGCTATCAACGGAATACCTCGAATGGAGAACAACCTCTCCTTTATACGCGAGTCGGCACCGCATCTTGCAGCAACATAGCCCTCCAATGTACCCATCCTGCCGCCCGACGCGAGAGTTCGATCAACGTTCGAGCTTCCTCCGACGATAGACCACGAACACTCACCATCAAATCTACCATCTAAACCACGTCACTTTTAAAGCCGACCCCGATTGCGTCGCAAATATCCTCCATAACATCAGCCAGACTCTGACCCTCTCGACGACATGCCCCCACCAAGACCATCAAGCCTTCGCCTTCTTCACCACACACAGCAGCACCATGTGCCTCTGCTCCCCTCAAGCACTTCCGCTCGCATTGGAATCTTCGATGTTCATTGCCACTGCATTCAAAACACTGAACTGGGTCCCTGCACTCGACAGGCCAATGCTCCCATCCCCTGCAATGGAGGCATCTCCCCTAGAAGATCGCCACAACACCTGCTCCCTACCCAGCTCCACTCGTCGAAGGTTGCATGCGAGCCCCCGGAGGGGTCAGCCCTCGTTGCCGCATGCTCACAACCCTCGTCCAGCCACCTACACCACGTCACATTACCATAGGCCTCACATTTGTTGATTCGTATTCGGTTCTTCGCCTCCACATTCTTATCTTCAACATAGTATCAACGTGGTTCGATTTTGGGTTTATCTTGGAGATTCAATTTTTATTTTAATTCTTCTTCATATTCTAAGATGTGCAGAGAATGGCTGTAGCAGAAATGAAAATGCTAAGATGGATGCGTGGACATACACGTAAAGATCGGATTCGGAATGATGCAATCAGAAAGAAAGTTGGTGTAGCTCCGATCGAGGATAAGATGCGAGAAAACCGCTTAAGATGGTTTGATCATTTGCAAAGAAGGTCAACTGATGCACCGGTTAGGAGATGCGAGTGTTAGGATGTTGAGCCGGCTAAGAGAGGGCGAGGACGGCCCAAGAAGTGTTGGAAAGAGACTATACGAAGGGATCTTAGTTTTTTGGATATAAGTCCGAGATTGACCCAAGATAGATCTGAATGGAGGCGAAAAATCCATGTAGCCGACCCTACTTAATTGTGGGAAAAGGCTTTGTTGTTGTTGTTGTTGTCTTCTTCATATTCTTTGGTGTTTATAATTGGTTCATCTGATTTGAACATTGACTCGTGTCATCACCGAATTCAAAAAAGCTAGGGTTCTTGGAACCTTAATTTTGGGATACGTCAACATGCAATAACATTGCGAATCTTTTCCGCAGGCTTTATGTGTGCCCTCTCCACGCCCTGCCAACTGTCAGTAGCCCCTGCATGAGCCCTCTTTCTGTTGCCATTGGGCATGTAAAAATCGACATGAAAGAAGAAGGTGCATGGGGAGATCTTTTCTTGCTGCATGTCTCTCGCCCCAGTAATGTCTCCTCTCTCCAGGAGGCACCATGCTTCTTCATGCAGCACCTCCACTGCATCTCCAAGCGATACACAATCTCCAGGCGCCACACTCACCCTATCTCCACTCCTGACGATGCTACCACCTACTCGAGGTGGCTGGAATTCCCATCATCCTTCTCCAGGCGACGCCTTCTCTCACTACACAGTCGAACACATAACCACCATCCAAACAACATTCGATCATAGACCGACCTCCCTCTGAGCCCATTACTTCACGCACAAGCTACCATCTTCATGTGTGAGAACTCCAACAGAAGTTCTTTCCAAGCGATTATCGAAGATGAGAAGGGTTCCCGATGGAAAACCCTAAATAGCCATGACTTAATTGAGTTTCATCCCAAGAAATGAGAGAAGCATGAGAGGGCCCCTACTCCCTATATGTGCTTGTGTTATGGGCATGATTGACCAATACACATTATTAATTGTAAAAGGAAAAAATGATAGTGGTAGAATACATGAGGGAAGAAATAGAAATGTGCACCAAGAAGAAAAGATAAAGGGTGGCAAAATAGAGATATAAATGAGGAAGCCTTCTCCCACTTTAAGTAGGGTCGACTAGTTCTTGTTCAAATCCATGTTGAAAGATCCGACTATTTTTTGTGCTATCTGTTGGCTACCTAAAACAACCCCCATAAGGAGGGATTTGAACCCAGGTCTTTTGAGTGGTAGACACACTGCACTACCACCAGACCACTGAATCGTGTACAACCAAAAAAAGAAATAAAGAAAGGGAAATAGAGGGAAAAAGGGAAAGGAATGTGTCTGTTTACCTCGGTTGTTCTCCCAAGTTGTCAACTATCCTTATATTTCATACAATATGGGAGGAAGGGGGAGTGAGAGCATTACATACTCGTTCTTCCAATAATGTCTCAGATTCTTTATCATGTCCGTCCTCCTTTACTCATTGCTCCTTAGAAAAAGATCTCATCTTCAGGGTTCCTATATAAGAGAACTGACTTGAGGCCTCCAAAGGTGTGGGGGAGGCCCTTCCTAAGGTTTATGTATAGAAGAGACTCCACTCTCAAGATCTGCGTATGAAGCATGCCCACTCCTCATCAGATGGACTTCTACTACTATTTGGGATCATCTCAGGCTTCTGCTACCTGTCAATTTAGTGTATGAAGATCAACACTCCAGTATATAACTGCCTACCAGCTGTTTTCGCCGAACAGTGACTCCAAGCACGTGTCTCCTCCTTGTGCGACTCCCTCTTTGCGGGTCTCGTCCTGTCTCCCTCTGGATGGATCGAGTGAAGATGTGTTGTGTATCTTTCTTTTGTCACAAGCTGCAACTTTCTCTGCTCCATCTTGCGGGGGATTGTTAGAGTATGTATTAGATGGGTAATTGGATCTCTCCAGGATCTAATTATCTTGCTATCATGTTTAGACCCACATCATCTATTAATGGGATTTTGGTGTGTCTGTGGGGCTATATACAGAGCATGTCTCTCTTTCTCTCTCTCTCTCTCTCTCTGTGTGTGTGTATAAGGGACCTTTCAAATGAGGTGTGTCTTTTCTGAGCTTGTAAAGGTCGTTGTCAATTTAGTAAAAACTCTGTAACAATTTTGTAAAAGCATAAACTACATATTATAAAAAAATATTTTGTAAAATATAGCATCCACTTTTAAATTAACGTTTTCATCCAATATAATAATATCTTCGTAATTTTATTTCACTATACATGTGTTAATATTTATTATTAAATCTATGAAATAAAAAAATTGTAAAATACATTAGAAAGATGCTTAAATTGACGGTGGCTTACCATATATATGGCGAGACTTCGTCTCGTTTGAAGTTTAAATGGTTAGAGCCTTTTAATAGGCAATTATAAACGTTCACATTCATACTATCCATTCACTATTAAATCAAAGGATTTAATACTATAATTGATAAATAATGATGTTGTAATAACAAGATTTTGGACAAAGTTTAGCTAGATAAGATTTCCAACAAAAAGGAGTTTTAAATATCTGTACTAAATAAACACAAAATTCTCATTCAAACAATATTATCTCTAACATATATGGTGAATAACTATAAGATTGTTCCTTGCAGACAATAATAATTCCAAGAAACTTACGAAAAATAAACTCCTAACTAATAATTAAAGAATCCAACAGACTATTAGATGCTACCAATATTCGGAAATTTTATTTGTTATTCAAATATCCCTGGAAATGTTATTTCATCGAAGTTTTTTTTAAATATAACCTATGACCAACATCAACATAAGAGTATGGTTTCTTCTTTTGAAATTACTTCATATTCCCTAGAGAATCTGGACGACACTTTTGTATTGCCTTGGTATCATCTAGGAAAATTGAGGCATACACCTCACTAAAGCAGTATGAGGTTTAAAGATCGAGCTTGTTTTCCTCTGAATCGGCTTTGAGATTTATGCCTAAATGCCTCGAATGCATGAAAATCAGGATCTCACTGATTTCTCGCACTTCATAATTTTTACAATTTCCCAACCCTACTGTTTAAATACATTGATAATTTACGAGCTCCCCAATTAAGGTTGATCTCAACATGCACTATTCTCATCAATTCTCATCAGTAAAAAAAATAGTTAATTACATAAAAGTAGGGATGAGCATGGGTCGGGCTGGGCCCAGGCCTATGCTCATTTATTTTTTTGGGCTTTGGGTCGTCCTAGGCCCACTCTTTTTTTGATTTTTGATGGCCCAAGCTCAGTCCTGACCCAATTATTATGGGCCGTACCCGGAACATACTGACCCATTAAATGTTGGATATCGGTTTGGCTTAGGTAGACCCAATTTTTATGGGCCTGGGTCGGGGAGCCATGTATTTGTACAATTTTCATTCCTACACATCCACTCGGTTGTTGATTTCGATTATATATTTCATTATGAGTTGTGGTTTTTTAAGGTTTTTTAGAATGGATGGGATGAACCTCCAGAAGAGGTCCATCCAATGAATGTATTTATAAAAAGATAAAGAAGTAATTTCAATTGCCAAGTTAGTATTGGCATGTCCAATTACATTTTCAAAATAAAATCTCCCACCCTCAAAGACAACTGCATTTCTCGCTAGCCAAAGAGCTCTGATCAACGCACATGTCTTTGTCCGTCCTTCCTAAGAACCTACCTAATATCTGCTGATCGAATCCCAAAAAGAATCCTTATCGTTTTACTGGACTCTCGGTATGTTTGCCTTATGCCAAACATCAATAGAACCAGGGTACTGAAAGAACATGTAGTCAATGTCTTATGTTATTCCTCTGCACCTCTGAAAGCCCTCATCCTCGCCAAAAAAAGTTTGTCTCTACGCACCCCCGTCAGCATGCGCTCTCTTTTCAACATCCACAAGAATATCCTGACTCGTGTGGGAATCTTCCAGCTCCAGATTCTAGCACAATCCCTAGCAGTCTCCGTAACTATAACCAGTGGCTGAGCCACGATCACCTTGTACGCATTTCTTATCGTGAACACCCCATCTCTCCAGCACCAACAATCTCTACCTTCATATGGCACTTCCACCCTCTCCAGCCTACCCGAGATACCTATAAATTCTTCCACCCTCTGGTTTGATAACTCAACTACAAAGTTAGGCGTCCAAGAACTACATCCACTATAGAAGCATCCATGTCAACTGGAAGATCAACAAGCTTGGGAGATAGATCACAAAGAGCCGCGTCTTCCGTCCAATCATCCTTCCAGAATCGGAAACCACGACCATCACCCAAAATTGGTCACAATGAGTCTACCAAAATCGACACATCTGAACAAATACCTCTCCAAAATGTGCAAGGAGAAATCAAAACAATAGTACGACGTACAAGGTGGATGATACTGCATATATCATCAATCCGCAATACTGTATAAATAGATCTCACCATCCTAGATAGGAGGTCACTCCTACCTCCCTAGATTCTCTGCTCCCACTTTCCAAGAAAAGCCTTATCCATATCATCAATCTGCAATACTCCAAGCTCTCTATCTTTGATCGACGTAGTCACCACCAACCAATCTACCAATGCAAGTCCATTGAACTTCCTGGGTTGAAGACAAAAAGAAACGTCGCATAAGGGTCTTCGACCTCTTTCGGATCCCCACTGGTATTACTCTCATGAACATGGAGAATACCATGATTGCCGAAAGAACAACCTTCACCATAACCAACCTCCCTCCTCTAGACAGGTAAGATGCCTTCTAACCTGCCAGCTTTTTCTCCAACTTCTCAGTGATTGATAGCCAATCAACTTGTCTAAGCCTCCTGTACATCAGTGACAGTCCAAGATAGTTGATAGGAAAGCTCTTCTGTGATGTGCCCAGTATCTCGTCACACACTGCAACCACCTCTAGACCAAGGTTAAAGGGGACAAAAGCAGATTTTGCCCTATAACCTTCAGACCCGAGATCTCACCGAAAATATCTAACACGGCCTTGGTCGACTTGCATTCTTCTACACCTCCTTATGTGAAGAAAATAGTGCCATTTGCATATTGAAGGATCGGAATCGAAAAGTCCTCTATGGTGAATCCACTAAGGAAGACGCCAACCTCCGCAAGCCCTGTCATAACTGCAAATGCATCCATAACCAAAACAAAAAGAAGGGCCAAGGGGCACCCCTTCCTCAACCCCTTTGTGGCTGGAAGAAGCCCCCTCCTGTCTACCATTAACAAGCATCGAGAGGGAGGATGTGGTAACTCACCTTTTCATCCAATCGATCCCGACATCTGGGAAACCTCTCCTAACCAACAAAGCCCAAATAAAACTCCAGCTCTTACAATCGTATGCCTTCGAAAAGTCCACCTTCCATAGAAAACCGACAACTCCTCTTCTCTTCCAATTCGAAACAATCTCTAATGCCATTACCACTCCCTCCAACAATCGACATCCTGGAATGAAAACCCTCTACGTTGGTAGAATTATGTCATCTAGGACACCCCTTAGCCGATTGGCCAGAATCTTTGCCATGATGAGGTAAGCCTCATTGGATAATACTATGGGTCCAAAGTCCTCTACACACTCCGCCCCTTCCTTCTTCGACAACAAAAACAATAAGGACCTGTTGATTTTTTTCGGCCCCGATTTTACCCTCTAAACTCCTCGATCATTGTCATGACATCATCCTCAACTACCTCCCAGAATTCTCTGTAAAAGAATACTGGAAGGCCGTCAGGTCCTGGGCACCCATCCATATTGAGGTCAAAGACCTCTTTACGCATCTCCTCTCTCTTTAAAGGGGAGATAAATAACTCCTATTGTTCCACCCTCAAGGTCCTTACCCCCTACCGCGTCACTTGGACCCAATGGGAAGTGTTCTTCTGCTGAACACCTGAAAATGTTTCATAATTGCTGCACCAATCGGTCCATCTCCTTGGATCCTTTCCCCCTCCACCTGCATGCCATGTATTAAATTTCTCCTCCTTACACTCTCTATAACGTAAAAAAGCGAGTGTTCACATTCTCCTTTAACCACTTCTATCTGGACCTTTGTCGCTACTCAACCTCCTTTCTCTTGTCATCTTCAGCTACAATCTTTTGGTATTTACCTCGCGACAGCAGGTCATCTTGAATTAGATCTCATTCATCTTCAATATTATCCAGCTTGGCGATTTCACTCGTTGCTTGGTCCCGCCTCGCACCGCGGATCTGACGCAAGTCAATTCTATGCTTCATCCGTATCTCCCGTAAACTTGTGATCTTTTTTGCCAATCTCTGGACAGCTGACCCCTCTACCTGTGAGGATGCACACCAATTTTTAACCATCTCCCGGAAGCTATGTTCCAATAACCAGGCTCTCTCAGGTCTAAACATCGACCTAGGAAATATCCCCTCACCCGAATCCCAATAAATAGGCATGTGATCGGATCTTGATTTATGAAGAACCTGCATCGTGGATAGAGGGAATGATTCCAGCAGATCCACCAACACAAGGAAACGATCCAACCAAGATCTGGAAGATGTGTCACGCTAGTTGAACCTCCCATTTATGGCATCCATCACCTCCAATGCCATCTCTCCCACAAACTCTGAGAAATCCGAGGAGCCCAGATCCATACCCCCATCTCCCATGTGATTCGAAGCAAGCAAAGTCACATTAAAATCTCCCTCAACCACCCAAGGGATGCTAGGAAAATCCCTCCTAGTTGTTCTTAATTCCTCATACAACTCCACGTCACGTGTACCCCTAGAGACTCCATAAACCAAGGTAAGAAGCATCCGGCCTGCTCCAGACTTGTGTTCTACCAACACTGAAACAGATCTTACCCCTGTTCTCTCGTCCAAAGCCTGAAACAAATTTCCATACCATGCCAGTAACATGCCTCCCACACTCCCTAAAGATGGTATAACTCTTAATTCCGACAACTTTTGGTTCCCCAACGATCTCCAGACAAACATACCCTAACTACAAATCTTTACCCCTGCAAGAACACCACATCATCATGCCACGAACTCAACAAACCACCAACCGCTTTCCTCTTCTTCATGTCCCCCAACCCTTTCACGTTCCAGCTTACGATTTTCATTATGATCCACTCCGAGGGTTAACGACGGGTAAGACCCAAGACATTCATCAACCTGCACGTGACTGTCAACTGTAAAACACAAGTTATCTGCATCTGGCCCCACATTCTTCACCTGCTCCTCCTGTGCCACCTTCTTTGTCGCTCTATGCTCCCCTCTCCTAATGCATGAAGATGCATGCCACCTTCTTAGAAGCAAGATGATTGCCATGAAGATTTAGCTCTTGGACAAGACTGTGGCTAGACAAACTATGCACGGATTTAGCTCTCCGGGACGCTCACCACGAAGCTTGCCAACGACATCATCAATCAACCCACAACCAAGGTTATGTGGGACATCCTAGCTGACACATATGGGCAAGACAAGAATGAGCAAGATATTCCAGTTGCAGTATGGCATATTCTCGACCAAGCAGACTGTTCAACCTCTTCATGCCCACTTCTCGCATCTTCGAGGCATGTTTGAGTGACTCCATAGCTTTATGCCCATTACTACCAGCATTGAGCAACATCTGGCATATAAGGCATGCCTCTATGACATGAGTCTTTCTGTCGTCTCTTGACTCTGAGTATGATGATACACGTACTCAACTACTTACTGGAGAGGCGATACCACCAATGGAGGCGGTCTATTAGAGGCTGAGCAAAATCACTACTTCATCCACTACCATGGCCCAAACTCCCCCTGCGTTGGCGGCTTCTCTCGACAGAGGGGGGACTTCACAGTTTCTCAAGCGAGGATCCCACGGTCGAGGAGGACGTCAGCGTGGCCCATGCATACACTGCCATCGTCCAGGTCATTCGGAGGAGACATGTTATCTGAAGCATGGATATCCTGCGTCTGCCCGTGTAGCTTTGCAGACAAATACTACTCTGTCTCCCTCTTATGATGCAAGGCTCGATGATATTGTCTTAAGATTGAGAGAGATGATGACTACACTACCCACCCAGCTGCAGGACCTTCTGACATTGCAGCTGCTGCTAAAGCTTCTACGAGTTTGTCAGGTATTGCCTATGCACTTACCAGTTGTAGCAGCTCTGATTTGATTGATTGGATCATGGACTTTGGCGCATCTCATCATATGTGTGGAGATCGAGCACAGTTTAGTTTGTACAGATCTATCCCTTCTGTTAAATCAATGGTGATGGCAAATGGGATTCATTTACCCATTGTTGGTTAGGGGGAGATTGCCTAGCACCCTTGATGCGCCTGCGAAAGGTCTTACATGCTCCTACATTTCAGATGAATCTTTTGTCTATTAGTCAGATTACAAAAGATTTACATTGCCGTGCCATATTTGATCCATCTTCTCTTGTGTTTTAGGATATACTCACGGTCAGGGTGATTGGATGTGGGTGTGAAAAGAGAAGGCTTTACAGATTAGTCCAACCTCCTTTTGCGGGTATTGCTACTATTCCTACTGGGTCTATCTTTCCATTCATGTGACACCTTCGCTTTGGGCATCTTCCTCCGCAGAAGCTATGTCATGTCCTTCCTCAGATATCTACTCATACTACCCTAGAATGTGAGGCATATCCGCTTGGGAAGCATCATCGTTCCTCCTTTTCGAGCAGCCATAGTCATCACTATATTCAGTCGTTTGAGTTATTTCATTTTAGTATTTGGGGTCCTAATCTTGTTCCCGATCATCAGGGGCATCGGTTCTATCTAGCCATCGTTGATGATTTCTCAAGGCTCTCATGGGTTTACTTGCTAAAGAATAAGTCTGATGCTGGTTTTGTCATTAAATCATTTATTGTTGAAACACAGAATATTTTTCCGCGCATGTGAAGTTTATTTGCACTGACAATGCCTTGGAGTTCTCCACGTTATAGCTATATGATTTCCTCAGATCACTTGTTATTGTTCATCAGACTTCTTTTGTGTACACGTCCCAATAGAATGGTGTTGCTGAATGCAAACACTGACACCTCCTTGATGTCATGAGGACCCTTTTGATTCAGAGCCGTGCTCCTTCGTTCTGGGGTGACGTGGTTTTCACAGCATGCTACTTAGTGAACCGCATGCCTTCCACGGTTCTTGGAGAAAAGGTTCCATTCTCGATTGCGTTTCCCAAGAAGGACCTCTTCTTCCCTACTCCTGGGGTCTTTGGGTCTGTACGGACCTCTTCTTCCCTACTCCCAGGGTCTTTGGGTCTGTGGTCTTTGTGCATAATTTTACCCGTGGTCGTGATAAGCTCTCTCCAAGAGCTGTCAAATTTGTGTTTGTTGGCTATTCTCGTACCTAAGAAGGGTATAGATGTTTTGATCCTGTACATAGAAAGTATTATATGAGTGCTGATGTCATATTTTTTGAGTCTATTATGTATTTCTCTCCTACAGGTGACAGGTTGTCTAGCTCTGACTCTGGTGAAGATGTTTTTGTTCCACCACCTCCTTTACTTTCACGAATCCACCACCACCTCCTCAGGTTGAGTCATGGTCTTCTCCTTCATGAGCACCTCCACCATCGTCTACCCTGACATAGTTTCTGCCACGATTTTACATTCTTAGGCCATCTACTCATTCCTCTGCTCACGCGTCTTGCCCGTCATCCAGCACGCCTCAGGTATGTATTGAACACATTATTTATACTGATGGCACTTGTGACATGCGTGTACTACATGGCACTTTGTAGGAGGAGCTGATACCAGAGAACAGAGAGGCTGATGACCTTGATGTGCCTATTGCCTCAAGGAAGCCACATCGTACATGTGCCACTTATTCCTTAGCTGCTCATGTTTCCTTGGATCATCTTTCTAAAGAGTACATGAGGTATGTAGTGAGACTCTTTGCGGTCACTATCCCACGAACATACCAGGAGACATCACATGACTGTAGCTAGCGACTTGCCATGGAGGAGGAGATGATGGCTTTGCGGTCTCGTGGTACTTGGAGCATTGCTTCTGCTCCACCAGGTGCCTCTTTTGCGGGGTGTAATTGGGTCTTTACAGTGAAGCAATGAACAGATGAAAGTGTAGATCGCTAGGCAAGGCTTGTTGATCGAGGGGTGGACTACCAGGATATCTTCTCATCGGTGGCTAGACATTCGATATTGCACATTCTTCTATTGGTTGTTGTGACTCGAGACTCGCCTCTGTAGCAACTTGATGTCAAGAATCCATTTCTATATGGTGATATACAAGAAGAGGTGTACATGCCGCAACCACCAGATTTTGCTGTTGAGGGGGAATCTCAGAAGGTGTGCAAACTCCACATGGCAATTTACGGCCTGAAGCAGAGTCCGAGAGCTTGGTACCAGAAGCTCTCAAAATTGGTAGAGCACCATGGGTTTTGCTGTCCATTACGGATCATTCAGTTTTTGTTCAGAGGACACAGAGAGGTACTGTTGTCATTCTGGTTTATGTTGATTATATTATAGGTACGGGTGATGATGAGCAGTGTATTCCAGCTGCTAAGGATTTCCTAGGTCAACAGTTTGTGAATAAGGATCTTGGCAGTCTACGTTACTTCTTTGAATTAGAGTTCGCTAGGAACCGACGTGGTATGGTGATGACTGAGAGGACGTTTGTGACTGATCTTCTTCTTGAGACATGCATGACAGGGTGGAAGCCTTCTATTACCCCTGTGGATCTGAGCATGGGATTATATGATGATGACACTGAGGAGGTAGATAAGAGGAGATACAATGAGCTTGTTGGGAAGCTCCTCTATGCTACTATCACCAGGCCCTCCATATCCTTTGTTGTGACCAAGGTGAGATAGTTCATGGAGCAGCCCATGAAGGTACATATGGGTGCTATGATTTTGAGATATTTGAAGACTTCACCAGGTACTGGCCTTATACTCAACAGAAGTACATCTCTTGAGGTGACAGCTTGTGCAGATGTAAATTATGCAGGATGTCCTAGAGACAGGAAGTCTACATCTGTCTTTGCGATTTTTGTTGGGAGCTCACTTGTGTCATGGGATTGCAAGAAGCAGGCAGTTGTTGCTAGATCCAGCACGGAGTCTGAGTGCATAGCCATGGCTCAATGGGGCACAAAGATGATGTGGGATAAATTAGTTTTGACTGATCTTGTAGTTGAGGTACCTCTTCCTGTTAGGAAATAGGAAGCGGAAGCGAAACATGGATAAAATATAAAGAAAATAAGAACAACGGGATTTTACGTGGAACCCTACTCCGTGAGGAGCAGGATGAAATCACGGGAGAAGCCCTCAAAGGGGCGGATAGTTCATTCCTTTTTCTCAATGGAGTACATGGGTGTGGGGCTCTATATATAGCACCCACGGAGTCTCCACATCTCCAAACTGGTAGATCTGGGACTAAACAACTGGATGTGGTAAATGGATCCTGAGGTATCCATTTACCCATCTACAACTCAATAGGTGCATAACCAAATACTCCAACACTCCCCCTCAAGCTGGAGCATGCAATGCTCAGTTTGGACATACATAAAGAAACTCAACTCAACGCTAAAGGTCACTACGGACAATATCAACCCAACGTGCACAACTGATGCTGTCGAGGACGTTGCTTCTCATGCCGTGCAGGTGAGGAGGACGAACGGGCTGGAGTGTGAGTATGCTGAATCTCCTCTTCGGAGAGCATGTGCTCTGAACTGCGCCTGTCAGAGTCACTGCAACTGAAATGAGTCTCCTCGTCGGAGTACTTCGGCCCGCCACAATAATGTTGGTAACTGCTCCATCTCTGAAAAAGGGCCTAATTGAAAAAGGCCGTGGAAGTGCAATCCTCGTTGGAGTCCACGATCGCTGGAGAATAGAGTCTGAAAAAGTCTCCTCGTAGAAGAACTGGGTCTCTCCCATCTGGCACAGAGAATGATACACTGCTCTGGTGTACCTATGATACCACATGAAAAATCCTTGCCAACATGACATAGGGAACGATCCACTACTCTGGAGTCCCTATGGCTCACATAAAAACTTTGACCGAAACAACAAGAAAAGATGGGGACCACTACAAAAGATGGCAAACTTGTGCTCATCTGAAAATGACCGCAAACATATGCGTGTCTGGAAAATTGAGTCTCTCTCTGGAGATCTCGAAAATGGGCCTCTCAACATGGAGTGCCTCGAACTTGGATTCTGACCAATCTGAATGCCGAGTCTGAATCTGCGCATCATACTGTGGACTCGGAATCTGAACATCGAGTCTGAAAATGCGCATGGAAAATCTTCATCTGAAAACTGTTGAGTCTAAACAACTGGTTGGCCTGGAATCTAACATCTAAATCTGCAACAGGACCTGTGACTCTACACCATACTCCCCCTTTCTCCCATACTTGTCGGAAAATAAAGATATCGACAAAGTTGAGAGAAGACAAGATAAATAGGGAGAAAATAAAACATACTCAGAATTTCTTGCGGCTTTTTCTTTTCCTCTTTTTTTATAAGCCATCCAAACACATTTTTTTTGAATACATATATTTTTTATCATAAGCCGTTCATTCATCTCTCCCCCCTTTTTTTAAACATGTGCGTACGGCTTTTTCTTCTACGCGCCTTTTCTTCTTCCTTTTTTCTCTTTTGCCGCAACCCCCGTAGGCTCCCTCCTTTTTTTTAAAAAAAAAATTGTTTTAAACTCGCTGGGCCCCCTCCCCGTGTTTATTTTGGGTTCCCCAATGGGAACCCTTCTCATACGTTGGAGCCGCCCCCCTATGGGGGGTCTTCGTTTGCTGCCGCCTGACCTGGATGACACGGAGTCAACAAGGCCGGGTGGGGGGGGGTTAGCCGCGATGGGGGCTCGCCGAAGCCGCCGCCAAAAGAGGGACCCCCGTCTGGAGGTTCTGGTGCATCTGTAGTCGCGGCAACTGGAGACGCGATGGGGGGGGGGGGTTAGCCGCGATGGGGGCTCGCCGAAGCCGCCGCCAAAAGAGGGACCTCCATATGGAGGTTCTGGTGCATCTGTAGTCGCGGCAACTAGAGACGCTGGAGGAGAGCGAGGTCGGGGCATGGAGCATCTTACGCAGGAGCGGAGGAGAGGGGGGGTCTTCTTCGTGGAGAAACCAAGATGCGGCTTGGCGCAGCGATGGAGCCAAGGGAGGAGGTCGCCTGGAGGGCGCGCTAGGTTGCGGTGCGCGCGAGGGTGGCTTGGGGTTCACGCTTGGGGTTCACGCAGAGGGTGCTGCGCCTGGGGCCTCGATGGGTCGTCTTCTCTCTTGCCGATTGAACCTGATGACCCTCTAGAGTCTGGGAGAGCCCGGAGCTCTTGCACGAAGGACTGAAGAGAGAATTTGCCCAGACGAAGATGCGGCCTAAAGTGATTTCGCCGTCATTGCTTGGAGCTGGGAGACGGCTTGCCGCCCTGAAGATGTAGACGGGTTGGAGATGCGTAGACCTGAGTGCCGCCATATGTGGCTAGGGTTTTGTGAGAAACCCTAAACAACCTTCTTTGAGAAATGAACCGATTAGGGTTTCATGAAGCCAAAAAAAATAACTCTTGAACAGATCTCACATAAGTTACATAAAAATCGAATCTCGAATAAAAACTTGAAATTCTCGAGAATTGACCTGCTCTGATACCATGTTAGGAAATAGGAAGCGGAAGTGAAACATGGATAAAATATAAAGAAAATAAGAACAATGAGATTTTACGTGGAACCCTACTCCGTGAGGAGCGGGATGAAACCACGGGAGAAGCCCTCAAAGGGGCAGATAGTTCATTCCTTTTTCTCAATGGACTACATGGGTATGAGGCTCTATATATAGCACCCACCGAGTCTCCACATCTCCAAACTGGTAGATGTTGGACTAAACAACTGGATGGGGTAAATGGATCCTGAAGGTATCCATTTACCCATCTACAACTCAATAGGCACATAACCAAATACTCCAACACTTCCCATTCAGCTTTTATGTGACAATCAAACAACTCTTTTTATTGCTAATAATCCTGCATTCCATGAACAAACCAAGCATATGAGGTGGATTGTCACTATACCAGAGACCATAGAAGGCCGTATCGGCGCTATATCGTCGATATATCGGTTTCGATAGGGAAGGGGTATCGAAATCACCCAATATATCCTTTTACGGGGATATCGAAAATATATGGCCATATTGGCACATATCAGTAAAAAATGGCTGGATTTAGTACAAAAAATCCTAGATACCGATCGATATCACCGATATTTCGTCGATATCTCTATATATCAATGCTCATGCAAGATTGATTCTACTACTTATCTAGCTACACCAAGTTTTAAAACAATATCTAGCTACACCTAGTATTAAAACAATATATAACTATCCCCGTATTACTAGGGTATGATGCGACAGGAGGGTGCATACAATGGTTCTTCAACTTGGAATATATTTGCAAGTTATTTCATGTTGTAATACTTGAATGGAATCCATTCTCAATATCTATAAAAGTCAATTCTTCAAAAAAATATCCATAAATCAGGAATCAACAATAATATCGATATGTTTGAAATGATCGATGTATGCGATATAAGCTTCATAAATGACCGATATGTGTGATCTAAGAGTATATTTGTAAGTTATTTAGTGATCTAAGAACATGGATAAATTCAATTTTCAATTTATATAGGTCAACAACAACTAACAATACCAGCGATATGTTCAATATGACCGATATGTGCAATATAAGGATCATAGTCTTCATAAATGATCTAGATGTGTCATCTAAGTGTATATTTGTAAGTTATTTAATGTTATAAGAACTTAAATGGAATCCATTTCCAATATCTATAGGTCAGGAATAAACATGTTCAATACGACGATATGTGCGTTATATGGGCTATAAGTGACCAATATGTGTGACATAAGTATGTATTTGTAATTTATTTGTTGATTTAGTATCTTGGATGATCTTAATTTCTGAAAAAGATAAAAAATGACTTTTTTGATCAATTTCTGACATTTCCACCGATATCATCGATATATCGGCGATATATATCCATTTCCAGGCGGACCGAAACGATATCGATACGACCTTCCTTGCCAGAGACAAGGACTTATATCCACCTCCCATGTTGCTACAGGAGATCAGACCGCTGATATATTCACCAAAGCACTTGCTAGAGGTCCATTCCAGAGGTGTTGTTCCAAGCTGAGCGTGATAGACATATATGCTCCATCTTCACGAGGAGTGTTGAGATAGTTGTATCTCATTGTATCTATTCCTTATTTCTATATCGTATCTCATTGTATCTATTTCTTATTTCTATATCTCTCATGTACCTCATGTAATTTTCCCAGGGCTTTTCTTCTATATAAGAGAGCCCTAGGTCTTCTATGAAGAGCACGCTATACTATTTTCCAATGTTCATGCTAAGGCTTTTCTCAAGTCCTTCAATATTTATCCAATTTAATATAGTTATTGGGTATACACCTTTATTTGTTTCCACCTTTTTTCCTAAAAGGTATTTTCTTCCATTATTTCTGTCATCATAACCATAGCCTCAATGTAAAATTGAATACTCTGAAGCATTTTTTTGCGTATGTCCGTTCAAATCTCCACCCAAATAGATCAATTCTCTTTATAGTATTTCTTGGTAACATTGTCGGCTTACTCCAAGACCTCTCTACTCCTTGATTCGAGTCAACTTGAGGTGCATATGCCCATATGACATTCAAAATCTCTTTCATCATCATAGTTTGATTTCCAAACCTATATGCTCATGACATTCAAAATCTCTACTTCCGAATTCTCTTTGATCATCATAGTTTGGTTTTTCCAAACCTTCTTATTAGTGCCACTTTCTCCTTTTAAGTGTTTGTGCATTAAAATTCCAACCCATTTCGAGTTTCTTCTTTCATGAATGTCACAACTTAAAACCATTTCTTTTGATCTCTTTAGGCTTTATCCTACACTATTTTTTCTCTTGCAGGCATAATATGTTATCTTCATTCTAACCATTGCGTTAACTACCTCCATTAGTTTGGCAATGAGAGTACTAATATTCCAAGTTCCAATCTGCAACGTGTTTTCCTAGATCAGCTTCCTTACTCCCCTACGTTTATCCACTAAGATGTGGAGACTTGCCTTATTTAAGTTACACCTAGGTGCCAATGTAGAGAGATTAACTACTTACATGCATGCACTTCCAATGCAAGAACCTGTGAAACTTTGCATCGTACTTAGACAATGCTGTAACGACCTTTGCCAAGTTTTAATTGCATTTGGACAATGAAGCACGTGATACGTAGTGACGCCCCGACAAGTTTTGATTGTATCCATTAACCCTTGTTAAAAAGATTCTTGACATTGTTATGATAGTTGTTGGCTACCTAACACAACTCGCCTCTGTTTCTTGGGCTTGAAAACGCCAAGAGAAGGGTAACGCCTTTTCTTATCAGAGTTTATAGTATAAAACAAATGGAGAATGTTAGAGTTATTTAGTTAGGTGATTATTCATTTTTTCTCTTTATTGAGTCCTGTACCCCCTTCGGGGTCTTTCTGTAATTTTTATCTTTTGAGCTCTTTAAGGTTTCATGCTATATAAGAAACCCTAGAACCCTTGAATAAGACAACTCAATTCATTCTCAATTTTTTCCACATGGTATCAGAATAATGATCCTAGATCGGGGCATTTACCCCAATCCCCAGTGCCACCGCACGCTTCTCCATCTTCGTTGACATCACCCTAGCCCTTCTACCAAAGGCCTAGGGGCCATTGGCAGCACCTCGGTCTCATCGCCAGACCTTCAAGGGCCACCCACGACGCTCATTATCGCCTCTAGGCCTTCGTAGGCCACCTACAACCTTCCACCACTGCTACCGAGGCTCTATAGGCCACCAACGATGGCCCTCTGCTATCGTCAGGCCCTTAGGGTGGCAACCCCATGCACCGCCAAAAGTCCGACGACCACCGTACTCATCGCCAGGGGCTTGCTGCTGACTAAGCGCCCCAAGATGGCAACTCTTTTCGTTGCCTAGGCACGCCAGTGGATTCCAAGGCCTCCGGTCTTGATCTCCATGTCCTCCAGCAGGTAGATCAGATTGATTTTGGGGGACTGTTGCAACCCTAGGTATTCTTCTTCAGGCTTAGAAACCCTTTTTAGATTTCTAGAATCATCATGTGCGTGAGTATATCGACCATCCTTTACAACATCTTCTTGTCCTTTTTATCTGATCATGATGACTACGACTTCCACAGAGACAAACTCCATATTTTCTACATCCTATGTTATGATGCATGATACTTCTATCAAACTCAAAGTCACAGAGAGTTATGTGCTCTGGTCTTGAGCTTTCAAGGTATTTATTGGTGGTCAGAGGAAGTTATCGATCTTGACGGAGGAGCCTCTAAAGGAGGGTGACAAGTACTATGAATCATGGCTTGGGGATAACAAACGGGTCTTGATATGGATGGCTATAAGCGTTGAGTCCCACATTGCGGCGAACCTCCTGCACAAGGAAACCACAAAAGAGATATGGAAAGAACTAGCATAGATGTATTCACAACATATTACCAAGTCTCGTTTTAGCAACATCTATATATGGATCTAGTCCGCATCTCAAGGGAAGTCTGCTCTTGTGGAGTACTATTGCCATCTCGTACAAAGGGTGTGGCATATTTCAATCAGTATGTTGTACAAAACATATGATAGAGATATTAGAATTGCAGATCTACGCAATTCTAGTCGGCCTACATCCTCAATATCATAATGTGAAGGAATATTTCCTTACATCTGATACTCTATCCATCAAGGTCATCTTTGATCGTCTACAACATATTGAGACTTCTACCGTCGGCACTCAGTCTTCCCAACTGGTGGAGAACTCTGCCTTTCTTGCTTCTTTTGGACGATGAGGACGTTTTAGCTGCCATAGAGACCGTGGTCGAAACTATGGTCATGGCAAGGGTTGTGGCTGCATGCTGTGTATTCACTGCCAGAAGATCAACCACCCATCTGAGAGGTGTTGGGCGAAGTTTGGTATGCCCCACGGACCAGCGTTGCATCTAACTATGATGCAACAGTAAAAAAGGCACCTTCAGATCAGGATTCCAGTAGACAAATAGTTGAACTTTCTGCCATAGATTACTCACGCCTGATGCAACTACTACCGTTGTTTTTAAAAACGTGCCTCGAGGCGCTGAGGCATACACCTCGAGGTGTTTTTCAAGGAAAAATGCCTCGAGGCTATAGCCTCATGCAACCTTAGCGAGGCGTGCGCCTCGAGGCTTATGAGGTGCACCTCATGTCTGAGCTGATTTTTTTATTTTTTATTTGCTACAATATTTTTTCTTTTCTTTTTGATTGTGGATTTTTCATCTTTTGTAGACAAGTATTTTCAAGTTCTTAAGCTCACGATTCACTGAAATGAGTTTTTAGTTTATTAACATAACAAGCTTATTTTTACTTTGTTATGCACGTTCTTTATAAATCAACACGAACAAAAAATTGAGCCTTGAGTCCTTAAGTCTATTGCCTCTACTCTTTAATATGATTCAAGCATAAATGCTTTCTTTATTAAAATGTTTGGATGCAAGTCCCCCTATTTTTCCCTAAATTTAGAAAAGTATATTTTTGTAAACATGCCTCACCTTTTCTTCTATTCAATTGGGACTAAGTTAATACACATCAAAGCATGCATGAACAAAGATGGTCATAACAAAGATGGTCTCAACTCTTGGGCTGCAGGAGGAAGAACGGGGCGTTGTTGCGGAGTTGCTTGGCTGCCCTCTGGGAGAGCTACCGATCACTTATCTCGTCCTCCCACTGGTGGCCGACATGTTAAGAATATCAGATTGGGAAGCGATCGTTCAGAAGATGGAACTTAGACTGGATGGATTGAAAGAAGCTACTCTGTCAAAGGGCGGGAAACTAGTGATGTTGAAACATGTGCTGTCGGCAATACCACTTTTCTTTTTCTCAACCAGACTAATGCTGGTTGAGGTTAGAAAGAAGATTAAGAGGTTGATGAGAAGATTCTTCTGGTCAGATGGGAAGCAACACGGGTCGGGTCTGCACCTGGTTGGCTGGAGGGAGATCACCAATGCTCGAGATCAGGGAGGTTTAGGAGTCCGGAACGTAGAATGCATGAATAAGGCGTTGCTAGCTAAGTGGGTGTTACGAATATGGGGTAAGTTCGAAGACTTGGCCATAAGATTGCTGCGGGAGATTTATGGCGTGAAAGGAGTTCTGGTGGCAGGAAATCTCGTTTTGAGTCACCTTTATGGCTGGGGGTACGCGAGGTCCTGCTGATGCTGGCTCCCAGGATGAGGCATAAGGTGGGAGATGTGAGGAACTTCAGATTTTAGAAGGACAACTGGACCGGAGATGGTACTTTGGAGATGAGATTTCCGAGACTTTATGCTTTGATGGCATCTAAAGATATAAATTTGAGGTTGGTGGTTCAGGCTGGGACTTGGATGCCAGAGTTTGCAGCGGTCCTTTCTGATAGAAGGAGAGTGGAGCTTTGTACCATGCAGTCGGCGATTCCAGAATCGAATTATTCGATTTAAACAGAGACCATTATGAATAGAGGGACGCAAAAGTATCGGTAAAAAAGCTTTACGCAGAATTCAAAGGTGGGTTAGAAGGTCAAGATCGGGAACTCTGCGAAGATGTAAAGATTTGGGCCAACAAGATTCCAACAAGGATAAAGGTCCTTCTTTGGTGCCTGCGGAGAGATAGACTTTTGTGACAAAGAGAGGAGAGCGAGGATCTTTGGACTGCAAGATGTTACATGCGATAAATGCGGGGAGCAGTCAGAAAATTCAGAACATCTCTTCTTCAAGTGCGCGACATCCGTACAGATTTGGAGGGAACTAGAGATCCCGTAGGTCGTACTTGATGGCTCGATGGGTTTCTGGGAATCGGTAAGGAACGTAGGAAGTAATTCAATGGATGATGTCGTTAAGCCTTTTGCTGCACTCTGGGTAATCTGGTTAGCAAGAAATAATCTTATCTTTAAAAATCATCTGTTTTACTTAGAAAATGTGATGTCTCATTGTAGAGCTCTAATGAGATTTTGGGAGTCCATGTGGTGTTATTTGTATTTCCCCTTCTCTTTTATAATATAATGTTCCCGCGATGACTCCCATCTTTGGAGCTCACCCTCTATTCCATAAAAAACATGCAATATTCAAGTATTCTATCCCCCAATCCGTATGGAAAGTAAAAAGTGATAACTGATTCACTGCTTACTCTCTTATCCTTCTCATTTGAATGACACACATATCTCACCTAATTTTGAAAATGGTGTGTTACATCTTAGTCCCTTTAGTTAAATTTCTTCAAAACTTTAAATTTTGCGGAGAGTTGCCTATTATTGTGCTTGCATATCCATATTTACTTGACTCCTTACATATTTAGAGTCCAAAAAAAGAGAGTTATATAACTTGGATGTTTAAACCATGATGTTAGCCGTGAAATGCCATAGAGTTATATATTTAATCATAACAATTTAATTTCTAGAACTTGAAAATTGTAATTACGATTAATTATTATGTTTTATGAAAAATTTTCTTTCACGAGTGAGGCTTAAGGCTCGAGGCAATACTGGGAAAACGCCTCAATATGCCTTACGCTTTTTAAAACCTTGGCTGCTACCATGATTTTAAAAAGTGGTGCCTCGAGGTGCAAAGGCATATTCCTCAATACGCCTTGATTGATCGTGAGACGCTCGAGGCGAGGCGAAGGGGTAAGCCTCGCGTCATGTTTTATTACTTTTGGTCACATACAAAGCAAGTAACCCCTCTCATACCCTAAAAACATAGAAAACGAAGGTTACTTTCTGTTCAAGAAAGGAACCATCGCCCTACGCCATCGTTGCTTGCCACCGCTACTGTCGTCCAACCACCTAACACTGTATGCTGCCATCCACCACTCAGCAACACCACATGCTACCATCGACCTCTCAGAGTCGCCGTCTCCACACTCGAGAGGTGTCGCCGCTCCCACATACCTCTCAACACACCTAGTCTAGGTTTTTTATTTATTTTAGGTTTTTTATTTTTAGGCGTTTTTCGAATAATTATGTCTTAGTAATTTAGTTAGAATGTTTAGGGAGGTTAGAACGGCTTATACTAGGATTTGATTTAGGAAATTATCTTTCGCCTCGAACTTCTTTAAGATGGACCAGGAAGTTGATCTATAAAATAGAAAAAAAATGCACTTGCGTAGAAAAACTAGTCTCAATAACTTAGCTGTACTTGTACCTCTTGCCTTAAATTTGAGAATTTTTAAACGCCCATCGGATTTTTTTTCCTTACACTTCGAATCATCTAAAATTTTAAGGGATATATGTATGTAAGTATGTTATTTTTTAACATATAGATATTCTAAAGAAGTGCCAAAGTGATGATTAGTGATTTTGTTATGGATCACATGAATGTAATGGACAATATGTTGCATTAGATTTACGCTTATGTTGAACTCTTTTCCTACTTTCTGTTTTCTTTTATAATTTCACAATCATATTTGAACTTTGAACAATTATAGTTGTAGTTTGCATTTTGTATTGCACTTTTAGACAATATGTTGCAATAGTTTGTGTTGTTGTGGTTTATTCCAATATAATTTACATTTGTTTTACTTTCTCTTTCCAAAAAATGAGGCTTACACCTCGATCGCCTCGAGGCTTATACCTCGCCTCAAATTTTGGGAAAATGTATTAGACCGCCTCACACTTTTTTAAACCTTGGCTGCTACAGTGATTCGTTGCCACTCCCAGTAAGATAACTCCTACGGCTCTCCTTGCTACTATTTTAAGTACAATAGGTATTGCCACAACCCCGACATGGATCATTGACTTTGGTATGTGTACTCATCTGGGGGGAGAAGATAGCATGCTCATCGCGACTCAGTCCTCTTACTCGGTAAAGTCGATTTGGGTAGCCAATGATGCTCATTCTCTTGTCACCATTGTTGGGACCATGGAAATTTCCTCCAAGCTTAGGCTCACTGGCGTTCAGCCGTTCACTGCGCTCCATACTTTCCTTTGAGCTTATTGTATGTTCATAGTCTTCTGAGTCATGTGATTTTTGACCGATTCTATTACTATTTTCTAGGCTTCCAAACGATGCATATTTTTGGTGGGGGACATGAGAACCATGTCCTCAAATTCCACTGAATTTCTTCGAAATTTTCATTTTTCTCTGTCAGCGAAATTGAAATGCTACCTTATTTCTTTTTTCTTGATTTCAATAAAATATCGATGAATGTCAGCGGAACTCCAACGAAATTACTTGTCATTTCGACGAAATGACAAAAATAAGGGAGTTTACTTTTTGCTTTCATCGGAGTTTACCTCAATCATTTTCACCTATTTCTTCTCCTAATTGTTTTCTTAGAGAATTTATATTGTTTGAAGAAGTTTCTTTAGTCAATTCCGAAATTTGGGTCAAAAAATCCAAACTAAATCAGTTAGAAACAAGCTTCAAGAGTTAAATTCAAGTTTTTTAACTACAGATTTTTACATTTTTTTGTTCTTTCTTTATTTTTATTTTTGTGCGTGTGTTTTATTTAGTAGCCATTGCATGTGTCACCTTATTCTTTTTTAAGTGGTGATTATCATAACTTTTGCTTCCTCTTCGATAATCAATTTTGACTCCAGGAAGCACATTGCTACTAAACATGAGCTTGCATGGTGATTATGAGTATGATAATAATACTTCTTAAAAATTATATTTGCACTTCTATTTTAGAATAAGTGTGTATTTCTATTCTTTTACTTGATTTAGGAATATTAAAACTTCAATTTTTGAAAACAAATATCGAGTTTAGAGTCATTTCCAATATTTCTGACGATTTCAATAAAATTTCAGCGAAATTCTCCGAAATTTCTCTTTCTAGAATTTAGCGAAACAAAATCGACAACGAAATTTAAGACCTTGATGATAAGAATGGTCTTTACTACCTCGATATCCCTATCGTTTCTATCTTTGCTAGTGTGGTCTCCATCTCCGTTGACACATTCCTACGGCATTTACAACTCCATAACATTCTACCAAGACCTTTCTCCGATGTTACCTGAACTCTCCTCGCTGAAGACATTTGAGTGTGGAGCTTGTCAGTTTGGCAAACATTGCCGGGTATTGTTTCTTCCAAGGCTTGAGTCTCATTGATCTTTTTATTTTTCTTTGCTCGATTGTGATATTTGAGAACCTTGTTTAGTCCATACTATTGGTGGTTATAAATATCTTGTCATCTTTGTAAATGATTATAACATATCTTCTTGATTTTATTTAATAAAGGAACGGCTAGAGATTAATAAAATTGTCAAGTTCTTTCATTTTATTAGAACATCTTTCTCCATGTTTATTCAAACTATACATGCTGTCAATGCTCTAGAGTTTACCCAACATGACTTGGCATCTTTCTTTGCCTCTTAGGGACCCTTCATCAGACATCGTATTCGTATATCTCTCAAAAGAGTGGGGTAGCAAAAAGGAAAGTTCACCATCTTCTAGTCATTGCCCGTAGATTACTTTCTTCTAGACATTGCATGTAGATTACTTGCTCTCAGGTTCCGTAAACCCGTTGAGGAGATGTCATTCTCACTGTCGCTTCTTTCGTCGAGGAGGTGACTCCTTTCTCTCTCATATATCCCGATGAGACACCCTTTTCGCTCCCATTGTAATTTTTTGGCTACGCTGTGTTTATTTATAATTTCTGAGCTGCAGATAAATTATCTCCGCATGCTATCAAGTGTGTTATCATTTGCTATCTCACACCTAAAAAAGATACATGTGCTATGATCCTATTAGTCATCATTACTACATTTCTACTGACATCACTTACTTTGAACATATTAGCTACTTTTCTCAATCTATCAGTGACATGGTCGTGGAGCTCTCGCCACCACCCAATGTCTGCAAAAGGAAACACACATGTTATTCTGACTATATACCTTTACGTATTTCTTATTTGCCAGATGATGTACCCTCTTCTAGTGTTCCCAGCACTGTAGCTCTAGATGCTTCACCAAAAGTCCTTATAGCTCTGCAACAGACGAAAACACAATGTACTGTACATCGTATGTCACATTTTACTTCCACTGACATTATATCCTTTTGTGACAGGCGATTTGTAGATGCTCTTATGGATATTACTATTACTCGTGATCATCATAGTGCATTGCAGGATCATGGTTTGAAAAAGGTCATGGATGAGGAGATGGATGCTCTTACCTTCGTGTGCTTGTGGGATCTTGTGTTATCCTACATGCGTCAAACATGTTGGCTGCTGATGGGTGTTTTTGATCAAATAGTCCCCTGATGGTTCTATTGATAGGCTAATGGCCAAGCTTGTGGCAAATGATTCACTCAAACTTATGGAGTGGAGTACTTTGAGACTATATCTCTTGTGGCTTGGATGAGCTCAATTCACACTATTCTCTCAGTTGCAGCTAGCCAATTCGAAGAAAGGGCTATAGTGACGTTTCGATTGATCATTAAAGTGATGATTCATTCAGATCGACCCTTGAATCTCTCAGTTATTCTCAGATAGAAGGAAATCTATGTCCACAGGTTATCGAGCTAAAGATCGGTAGTTCTCGAAGGTTCGAAGCGGCTAAGCTATCAGAGATTCTGTTGGCCATCTTCTTGCTTGATGTGAAGAATGCCTTTTTGTACGACGACCTTGAGGAGGAGGTCTACATGATGCAACCACGTGCAAGGTTGCAGAAATCGGTAGTCGATACTCGGTCGGCGGGGTCACTGATTAAGGATTGATCGACAGTCAGGCGACTAATCAGATTTAGTCGACCGTTAGTCGCTTTTGAATTTTTCAATTATTTTAAATATATGAATCATTTTTATACATATATTGTTATATATTGGCATAGATTTACATTTTCTATACTATCATAATGAAACAAAAGAAGGTAATTAACTCTAAATATAACATTAGCTGTGTTAGAATAAATTACTTTTGAAAAATAAACAAAATAAAAAATAAAAAATCTCTATGTAAGTGTCATCCGAGTAGTCAGCTTGATTAGTCGGGTTGACCGAATAATGGCCGACTAGGCCTTAGTCGAGTCGGCTACTGTCCCGACTTGACTATTCGGCCTACTCGGTCAACTCTTACAACAATGATCACAGGTTACTCCGTTGAGGAGGAGCGTGTATGCCGATTCTATAAGGCCATTTATGACCTAAAACAGCTCACGAGCTTGGTTTGACCGGCTTACACTTGAGATCAGCTCTCTTGGCTTTCAAATGACAATGTCTGATTATTCTGTGTTCGTTGGATGACTATCTATTGGCACTTTGATTTTGCATGTTTATGTTGATGATATGATGGTTACTGGTGACATTAAAGCATGCATTCTAGAGAGTAGAGACCAAGGCTTTTGTCCAGAAGGTGTTTGTTACTAAGGATGTTGGTCAATTTTGATACTTCATTGATATTAATGTGATATGCTTTGCAGAGGGATTATACCTATTATAACAGAAGTATTGCCTAGATGTTGTTACATAGGCATGCTTACTTGAATGGAAACCATCTAACATCCCGACAGAGTTACGGAAACATGCTACATCTAATGATCCTAAGTTTGAGGGTACTATACGATGTAGAAGCCTACTGGGCAACCTGCTCCACCTCATTGTCTCTAGGCGAGATATATCGTATACTGTGAGCAGAGCCAACCGACACCTGGATAGACCTTTTTACAGTCATTGGCATGATGTTCTTATTCTTACATATTGTTAGAGTATTTGGAGCATGCGTCACTTATGTAATAGGTGGGTAAATGTATCCCTCCAGGGTCCATTTACCCCACCACTGAGTTTAGTCCCACATCGTCCAGTGGTGGGACTTGGAGGCCCTGTGGAGGCTATATAAGGAGCCCCAAGCCTCCTGTAACAGATGAGAAATTCAATAGAATATCCGCCCCCTTTGAGGGCTTCTCCCGTGGTTTCATCCCGCTCTTCACGGAGTAGGGTTCCACGTAAAATCATGGTGTTTCCATGTCTATGTTTCTTATTCTTATGCTCTGTTTATCGTTTCCGCTTCCGCTTCCGATTTTCTAACATGGTATCAGAGCGGATTATTTTTATGGAGTGATTTGTTCAAATCAAAGTTCTAGGGTTTCTAGTTTGAAACCCTAATTTCTGCAAGAAGGTCATGTATTTCTGAAGATCTGAAGATCAAAATCGTCATCAATATTCCGTATTCAAGGTTCAGTTTCAGGGTTCAATCTGCGTAACCCTTATTCACGGAGGAACCTCCAGATCGCCGCAGTTTCTAGGAGAGGGGTTTCCAGATTGCCCATGTTCCGTAGTTCTGGCAAAGTTCTCTCAGATGCAAATGTTATGTTCGTTAATGTTGCGCCATCTTCTCAAGCCAAACAAGCCGCAACAGAAATATGCAAGGGGGAGCGCAACACCTTCTTCCAAGGGCTCGCGCCGCCAGATCTCCAGGGAGGACTCCGTCGAGCAAGACTAATCTTCTTCTCTTCGAGCCTCGCCAAATGTGCAAGAGGCGCATTTCGATGCTCCAGAACACGCATCTTCTCTTGCGCCATCACCAGGCGGCAAGCCCTAGCCGCGACGAAGCTCCTGACGAGCCCTAGCCGCACCGTCCAATCGCACCTCCAGGCCCATGCGAGGCCATGCGCGCAACTCTCTGGCGGCGATACCTCCTTGCGCGCTCTTCAGCCGAGCAGCGAAGCCCAGCCCCCACTTCTCCTCGCCGCGAGGTGCGAAACCCAACAACAACTCGCGCCATCAGTGGCGCATTCTCGAAGCCGCTCCTTCTCCCGCTCGCGCGTGCAAGTCCCACCACCTTCATCTCGCCATCGCCGCCCAGATCACCCTCTCCAGGCGACTCTGCTGTTGGCGGCGCCTTCAGGCGGAGTCGCTCTGTGCTCCGTGCTGCGGCGTTCCCCCTCCGAAACCCTTGGCGGCGTCGCCCGAAGAAGAAATTCCCTTGGCGGCTTGGGTTCCAGGGAACCCTAAGGGGGCTGCGGCAGTATTTAAAAAAAAAATTGAAAGCCCAAGAGGCCGTGAGTATAAAAAAAAGAGAGAGATTGAGGGCTACGTTGTGGGCCAATTTTGGCCATCTGTTACCAAAAAAAAAGGGGGGGGCGCGTACAAAAAAAAGTCACGTACAAAGAAAAGCCGTACGCATAAAAAAAAGGAAGAGGCGTGTACAAAGAAAAGCCATACGAAATAAAAAAAAATTTTGGGGTTCAAAAAAAAATTTAGAGAAAAGCCGAAAAAATTTGGAACGGCTTATATATATATAATGTTTGAAAACAAATGGACGGCTTATTACAAAAAGAAGAAGAAGAAAAGCCGCAAGAGAATTTTTTTGATAATATTCATGTTCTTTTTTCTCCATATTTATGTATTATCTTATCTTCTCCCAACGTGGTCAACAATGTCATTCCGACCAGTATGGGAGAAAGGGGGAGTATATATAGAGAGTCACAGGTCTTGTTCTAAGATTCAGATATCAGATTTTCCAGACCGGTCAGATGTTCAGACTCTACAAATTTCAGACTCGATGATGACGCATGCCAATCATTCTTGTTGGTCGGCCAGAGCTTTCATGTGAGCCATAGGGACTCCAGAGCAGAGGACTATTCCCTATGCCATTAAGGGCAAAGGTTTTCATGTGGTATCATAGGGACTCCAGAGTAGAGTACCATTCTCTGAGCCAGATAGATCCAGTTTCACACTTCAGCCCGTTCGTCCTCCTCACATGCACGCCATGAGAAGCAACGTCCTCGACTGCAGTAGTTGTGCGCGTTGGGTTGATATTGTCTGTAGTGTCATGTATTGTGAGTTGAGTTTCTTTCTGTTTGTCCAAGCTGAGCATTGCATGCTCCAGCTTGAGGGGGAGTGTTAGAGTATTTGGAGCATGCGTCACTTATGTAATAGGTGGGTAAATGGATCCCTCCAGGGTCCATTTACCCCACCACTGAGTTTAGTCCCACATCGTCCAGTGGTGGGACTTGGAGGCCCTGTGGAGGCTATATAAGGAGCCCCAGGCCTCCTGTAAAAGATGAGAAATTCAATAGAATATCCGCCTCCTTTGAGGGCTTCTCCCGTGGTTTCATCCCGCTCTTCACGGAGTAGGGTTCCACGTGAAATCATGGTGTTTCCATGTCTATGTTTCTTATTCTTATGCTCTGTTTATCGTTTCCGCTTCCGCTTCCGATTTTCTAACACATATCTAAAGGAATCTCCAGGGACAGCCTCTTCTATGGGATCGGTTGCTACACTGGTGTCGCCGCTTATGTAGATACGTAGTATGCTAGTTCTCCTTAGGACAGACGATCGAGTACATGCTGTACTATGTTTATTGGTGGCAATCTGGTTACATGTCGAAGCGAGAAGTATACAATGGTTTCTAAATCAAGTGTAGAGGTTGAATATAGAGCGATGACACAAGCCACTTGTTGAGATTGTCAGGCTAATCACCTTTCCACAGGAGCTTGACGACAAGTCTGCTACTTAAATTGCCACCAATCCTTTATTCCATGAGTGGACTAAGCACATTGATGTTGGGTGTCACTTCATTCGAGATGCAGTACGAGGAGAGAAGATCACCATACCTCATATCTCCACAGATCTTCAGCTTGCATAAATATTCACGAAGGCACTTTCAAAGAAACACATCTCTTGGTTGATTTCTAAGTTGGGCATGATCTATAGATATGCTCCAACTTAAGGGGGGGTGTTAGAGTTATTTAGTTGTTAGATTCGTCCTTTTTTCTCTTTATTGAGTCGTGTATCCCCTTCGGGGTCTTTATGTAATCTTCTCTATTTAAGCTCTCTAGGGTTTCGCTATATAAGAAACCATGTTCTTGAATAAAATTGTTCAATTCATTCTCATTTTTTCTCCACAAGTAATAAAAAATATAATCTATCTATGACGATATAACAGATCACATTCGAAATATGTTTGTAGTTTGAAAGTGCCCACTGTTATTTTTGTCATTGATTGCATGGATCATATGGCCTGTGAACCATAGACATGTGCAGAGAATGGCAGTAGCAGAAATGAAAATGCTAAGGTAGATGTGTGGACATTCACGTGAAGATTGGATTTAGAATGATGCCATCAGAATGAAAGCGAGTGTAGCTCCGATTGAAGATAAGATGCGAGAAAATCGCTTAAGGTGGTTTGGCCTTTTGCAAAGGAGGTCAGCTGATGCACCGGTGAGGAGATGTGATTTTTGGAATTTTGAGCCGGCTAAAGGTGGGCGTGGAAGGCCCAGGAAGTGTTGGAATGAGACTATACAAAGGGATCTTAGTTTTTTGGATCTAAGCCTGAGAATGACCCAAGATAAATCTGAATAGAGGCAAAAAATCCATATAGCCGACCCTACTTAGAGTGGAAGGCTTTGTTGTTGTTGTTGTTGTGATTGCATAGATCATATGAATTCAAACTTCCTTGAATTACACAAAAATGATATTTTTGTAAAGTGATGTTTTTGTAAAGTGCATTAACTTTGTAGGGGTATCTGTGTTAATATAAGTATATAAGAATACATACATAGAGGAGTGATCCCGTGAGAGCAAAAAACTGTGCGAGAATGAGAGCAATGATTCTGGACGACTAGATTCTGTCTTCTCTCTCCTGGTTGAATCTAATGGTCCAGAATCATTGCTCTCATGCTCTCATAGATTGTGGCTCTCACAGGATCAGCCCTCTACAGACATAATATCAAATGTTTATAGAGTTAAATTCTGCTGCCACGTATCCAGCTGCTATTGTCGTGCTGTTACTTCAGACAGCAAAATAAATATGTATTGACATAAATACTGAACCTCATCAAATTTTTCTGACTCAGCTCACAACCATTTCAGAATCCAATCATCCAATTTATTTCAGCGTCTTTGCTGTTGGTGCCATTAATTGTCATGCCATTTTCTCATTTCTCTGTTATCCCAATGCCTCCTTTTGCTTAAACCTTTGGTAAACAGTGGTGGCGCACAAGGGAAAGATAAAGTTGAAGAGCATGCCACTAGTAGGGATATGCGGACTATGAGCGATCTTGTGGGATATGAATCTATCTACATCCTTCCCATCAGATATAATCATACAAGTTTACAGTTGTCTCCATATTGAAAAACATTGTGCTTCATATTCTTTCTTATTTTCCGTCTTGCAAAGGAAGTGATTTTATAATAGAGTATACGAACAAGATTGATTGGGCCTTTGTAACGGCGTCCGGTTGTAATCTCCCCTTTCTTCTTTTTTCATCTGTTTCTATTCAATAAAGGCTTGGGGCGTGCACCGTCGAATGTATCCCCCTCATTTATGGATTTCAAAAAAAACGAACAAGATTGATTGCCTAGACGAGCATTACATTTTGTAGAGATAGTTCGTAGTTTCATTATCTCTTTATGTAGTTTATCGTTATTTCTTTATCTTATATAGACCTCTCTGTAATTTACCCTTTAGGTCTCTCCCTATATAAGAGAGCCTAGGGTTTTCTGAATCAATAGAGTACTTTCTTTTCCCAACATGGTATCAGAGCCACCCTAGGGCTCTCCACCCGCCGCCTCCCTCTCCCCACCCGCCGCCCTCTTCTCGACACGATCTTCGCCGCCGCCTTTCTCTCGTTCCCGCGTCCTCTCCTTGGCCCAGCCCCACTGCCACCGGGCGCCCGACGGTCATCCCCAGCGATCCCAGCCGTTGCCAGCGCCTCCACGACGCTAACAGTCGCCGCCAGCCAGCCCCAGGCGGTCTTCCCAGCGATCCTAGCCGCTGCCAGCGCCCCCACGGCGCTCCTACTCGCCGCCAGCAGTCCCCGACTGCTGCAGTAGGCTCCAGCCACTGCCAGCCAACCCCAGGCGGACTTCCCCGGCACCGCCAGTAGCCACCAGGAGCTTCCCGTCTCTCCCAGCAAGCCGCGCAAGGCCTCCAAGCGGCTCCCAGCCGCTGAAAGGGCTGTCAGCCCCTTGTAGGGCGTGCCCTAGTCTTTCCCTCGTCTGTTCTATGGATTTGAGTGCGTAACGTCTACATATGCACTCAAATCCGATGCAGTTGTTGTAGACATCCAGCATCACGTCTACATATCCTAGTTCTTCTCCGAGCGGCAGTATGTCAGAATCAAAAGTTGATATGCCCTCCACCGGCGCATTCAAAGGTCCTGCGCCAATAGTCAAGATGGACAGGTCTAACTATGAGCTCTGGGCTATGCAGTTCATGAGCCTCATGAAGTCGAATGGTAAGAAGCACATTCTTACCGAGGATGAGCCCGCAGAGAAGACTGGGATCTATGCCTCATGGGAGGCTGATGATTCCTATGCGAAGGTCTGGTTGTCCGGTACCTTGACGATGGAGATTGCTAACGACGTCCTCCATCAGCCCACTGCTAAGGCAATGTGGGACATTCTTGCTGCCACATATTCGCAGGTGCGAAATGAGACGAAGATGTTGCAGCTTCAGCACGACATATTCACAATGAAGCAGAACGACAGACCTCTCCATTCTCTTTACACATCCCTAAGAGGGATGTTTGAGAAGCTATACAGTATCATCCCTCTCACTGCAACTCCTGAGCAGCAGAAGGCGTTTCGAAACGCCACCATGGTTGGTGTTCTACTTGCGGCTCTTGACCCTAAGTATGATGCAGCTCGATCTCAGATTCTCGCTGATGCAGTTATTCCTCCAGTTGAAGATGTTTACAGAAGGCTTAGTCGCATTCCAGTTTCCTCCAGCTCTTCTACTCCACCTCCTTCAGCGATGGCAGTCCCGCGTGGGAGAGGTGGACCACCATCTGGCCGTGGTCGTGGACGTGGCCGTGGACCCCAGGGAAGGGGTGGTCGTTTCAGTCAGACATGCTCCTATTGTCACCACACAGGACACTCGGAGGAGACATGCTATTCGAAGCATGGATTTCCAGCATCGACACGTGTTGCAGAGCACTCCCAGTCTCCACTGACTTCTACTGCAGATAGTCGATTTGACGAACTTGTGGCCCGTCTCCGTGATATTATGCCACATGCTTCTGGTGATTCGTCTGGTGGCTCCTCAGATATTGCTGCCACTGCCTCTGCCAGTTCATCCGCAGCCGCGAGCTCCTCAGTTAGATCTACTACATCTCATGATATATCAGACTGGATTATTGATTCCGGAGCCACACATCATCTCTGCCGGGATAGAGGTAGATTGCAGGCCTACAGGGACATTCCTCCTGGCCGATCAGTGCAGATAGCAGATGGTACCCATTCGCCCCTTGTTGGACAGGGGGAGATTTTTCTATCCTCCACTTTGCAATTACAGAGCGTTCTGCATGCTCCTGAGTTCTCCATGAATTTACTATCTATTAGTCAGATTACAAAGGATTTGAATTGTCGTGCCATATTTGACCCGTCTTCTCTCATTTTTCAGGACATACTCACGGGCAAGGTGATTGGTTGTGGCTCTGAGCAGAATGGTTTGTATCGGCTGGTCCGGGATTCATATGCTGGCGTCTCCTTTCATTCTGCTGGACTAGTCTCTCCGTACATTTGGCACCTCCGATTTGGTCACCTTCCACTTCAGAAAATGCGCCATCTTCTGCCTCAGATCTCTCCTAGTTCTTCGTTTCAATGTGAAGCGTGTCAGTTGGGAAAGCATCACAGGTCAAGCTTCCCACGTCGTCTGAGTCGGAGCAGTAGCTCCCCTTTTGAGTTGTTACATATAGATATATGGGGTCCAAGTCGTGTTCCCGATCATCAGGGACACCGGTTTTATCTTGTGGTAGTGTATGATTTCTCTCGTGTGTCGTGGGTCTTTCTTTTGAAAAATAAATCTGAAGCAGGAAATGTGACCAGGAACTTGATTAGTGAAGTGCTCAATGTCTTTTCTGCAAATGTCAAATATGTCCGGACTGATAATGCCCTTGAATTTTGTACACGCTCACTTTCACAATTCCTTTCATCGAAGGGTATTATTCACCAAACCACTTGTGCATATACCTCACAACAAAATGGTGTCGCGGAAAGAAAGCATCGCCATCTCTTAGATATTACTCGTACATTGTTGATTCAGAGTTGTGCCCCTATTTCTTTCTGGGGCGATGCTGTTCTTACTGCTTGTTATCTGGTCAACCAAATGCCATCCTCAGTCCTTGGTGAAAAGATACCTATGTCCATTATTTTTCCAGATAAGGAGTTATTTTCACTGACTCCACGTGTCTTTGGAACTGTGGCTTTTGTGCATCATCTATCTCCTGGACTTGACAAACTCTCTCCTAGAGCAGTCAAGTGCGTCTTTGTTGGTTATTCCAGAACTCAGAAGGGCTACCGGTGTTATGATCCTGCAACTAAGAGGTACTTCGTGAGTGCTGATGTTACTTTCTTTGAGTCTGCATGTATTTCTCTCCTGCAGGTGACAGAATGGTACCATCCACTACCACTGATAATATCTATGTTCCTCCACCACCTACATTGAGTACCCCTGAGTCGTCCCCTGGGTCTGTCTCCACGCCAGCACCACCTCCACCACCTCCACCACCTCCTCCACCTCCACCCATTCCACGGCCTATCATATCACCATTACCTATGTTCTATACACGCCGGTCAGGTCCTGCTCAGACTACGCAGCAGCCGATCATCACGCCTCAGGTATGTTCAGATGGCATTACTACTGACGGGTCAGATTTGGTACATGTGCAGGATTCTATAGTACAAGCAGACACTAGCCCATCCAGTACAGCAGATGATGATCTTGATGTTCCGATTGCTATTCGGAAGCAGAGGAGGCAATGTGCCTCATATCCATTCGCTTCACAGGTTTCCTTTCACCGTCTCACTGGGGATTTTCAGAGATTTACCACAGCCTTGTCTTCCGTGGAGATACCACGGACATACCACGAAGCCTTACAGAATGAATGCTGGAGATTAGCAATGGAGGACGAAATGAGGGCCCTACAGTCTCGTGGCACTTGGTCTTTGGTCCCTGCACCTTCTGATGCATCCGTTGTGAGCTGTAAATGGGTTTTCACAGTCAAATATCATGCAGATGGCACGTTGGATAGATACAAAGCACGCTTGGTTGCCCGTGGGTTTACACAAACCTACGGTGTGGATTACATGGATATTTTCTCTCCAGTGGCGAGGCACTCTACGCTTCGTATTCTATTATCTGTTGCTGTAGTACGTGATTGGAGCATATCTCAACTGGATGTGAAGAATGCCTTTCTGTACGGTGACTTACAGGAGGAAGTCTACATGCAGCAGCCACCTGGGTTTACTGCTGAGGGGGAGAAGCACATGGTCTGTAGACTTCACAAGGCGATATATGGCCTCAAACAGAGTCCCAGAGCATGGTTCCAGAAGTTGTCTAACCTGATTGAGCAACAGGGATTCAAGAGGTCAAATGCCGATCACTCTTTGTTTGTCCAGAAGTCATCGGCAGGTACAGTTGTCATTATGGTCTATGTGGATGATATTCTTGTTACAGGAGATGATGTTCAGGGCATAAAGAGGGCGAAGGCATTCCTAGGCAGTCAGTTCGTTACAAAGGATCTTGGAACCCTAAGATATTTTCTGGGGTTGGAATTTGCAAGGAATGCACAAGGCTTGGTGATGACACAACGGAAGTATATTACAGACTTCCTGATTGAGACTGGCATGGATGGGTGCAAGCCATCCAGTATTCCCATGGACCCCAGCATGAAGCTGTATGATGGTGATACAAATGAAGTGTATAAGAGGAGATACAGAGAAATGGTTGGAAAACTCCTCTACATTACCATTACTCGTCCAGACATTGCATTTGCTGTTAGTAGGGTGAGCCAATTTATGGAGCAGCCAAGACAGGTTCACATGGATGCTATACACATGATACTGAGATATCTGAAGTCTTCTCCAGGGTCAGGGCTACTATTCAGGAAGGACACAGACTTATCTGTCTCAGCGTGTGCAGATGCAGACTATGCAGGATGTCCTAAGGACCGGAAATCAACCTCAGGGTTTGCAGTGTTTATTGGAGGCTCTTTGGTTTCTTGGAAAAGCAAGAAACAAACTGTCGTGGCAAGGTCCAGTGCAGAATCTGAATATAGGGCCATGGCTCAAGCCAGCACGGAGATGATGTGGGTTCGTTCAGTACTAGAAGATCTACATGTACCTGTGCCCCTGCCTATGAAGCTCCAGTGTGAGAACCAGGCAGCATTGTTTATTGCCAACAATCCAGCTTTCCATGAAAGTATTGAAGTTGACTGCCATTACACGAGGGACTTGATCCAGAGAGGATTGATATCTACTGCACATGTGAGCTCGGGAGATCAGACAACAGATATATTCACCAAGCCACTGCTCAGAAGACCGTTTCAGAGATGTTCATCCAAGCTGAGCATGATAGATATCTATGCTCCACCTTGAGGGGGAGTGTAGAGATAGTTCGTAGTTTCATTATCTCTTTATGTAGTTTATCGTTATTTCTTTATCTTATATAGACCTCTCTGTAATTTACCCTTTAGGTCTCTCCCTATATAAGAGAGCCTAGGGTTTTCTGAATCAATAGAGTACTTTCTTTTCCCAACACATTTATAGCACATGAAGTTTCTGCATGATAAATATCCAATTCTTTGTATACAGTAGCTTTTACCTATGTGATATTAGATAACAACAAATGGCTCAACGGTTCTGCATTCTTGTTTGGTTTACTTGCTTATTTAAAAACTATTTGAAATGTCAATACATATTATTTTTTTTTAAATTGCATTTGAAGGTTCAAAATGCGATTGAATATTTGAAAGTGATCGGGGCACTTGATGAAAGGGAAGATTTGACTGTTTTGGGTATGGAATTCCTCCCTGAAAAATCTTATGCTGCCTGTATAAAAATTGACGAATCACATTGTATTACTTCATTTGACAGGACGCCTCTTGGCAATGCTCCCCGTTGAACCCAAACTGGGAAAGATGCTCATTTATGGTGCTATTTTCAGCTGTCTTGATCCGATTTTAACTGTTGTTGCTGGGCTTAGTGTCAGGGATCCCTTCCTGACACCATTCGACAAGAAAGATGTAAGGCTGGTTCTGTAATCTATTTTGATTTTTATTATATAAGTCCATAATTTGTATTGTTAGAGGATGTACTTCACTTCAGTCTTTTTTCTGGTTCAACATTGTTTTTTGTGGAGTTCATGCTCCATCTTAGATATCCTTTTAGCCACCAAGAAGAGTATGGGTAACAGTTTGAAGGTGTTATTTCGACATTTCTAATGGTCCTTCCATCTTCAACCTTCAATTGAAGGTACTAGTACGATGTATTTGAGGTTCTCATTCTTTCAAAATGATGGTAACACAACCTTTAGTCGAATATGCCAATCACATTGGCTCAATGTTTCTTCATTTCCAACTAGTTGTGTTAGCACCCTGTGTGGAATGTATCTGTGTGGATCCCTTTAGGATCATGATACTATTGGTTTTTTTTGGGGGGGGGGGGTAATAGTAATATTCACAAATAACGATCAGATAAAATTAATTCAAACAATAAGCACAAAAAAGCAAACCAGATAGCAATCACTTCAATGGGGATGTTAACATGGAATCCCAACTAGGTGAAAACTACTATCCTAAGTCCTCGACTTAGGAATAGGATTCCCGATCAGTCATGTCGATCAAGCAATTACTATACCAAGTTATATGCCATGGATAAGTCAACTGTTTTATAGATGATTTGGATCATACATCACAGGCTTACACACTTAGAATCACACACCGAAGTCTTCAAGTTCGAATCGAGCATCGAAGTCCCTACATGCTTGGATCAAACACCAAGCAACCTACAACACTTGGATAAAACATCATGTTCCTGTAAACCAGATGTTAAGACAGAAATAGATACAAATACTTTAAAGCCCCTACATGCTTTGATCAAATACCAAGTGACCTACAATACTTGGATAAAACATCATGTTTTTGCATATGTTAAAACAAAATAGATACAAATATTTTTCTTTTGATAAGCTACATATCTTTTATGCTATGTAGATGTATATCAAATATAAGTATAATGGAAGTAAGATCAGAACTCAAACAATGACATAGTTTACAGAAAAACTAGTCACAGTTGGAGTTGAATCACGTGAGAATAATTTCTTTAATGAATCGTAAAGAGACTGATGCTCAGATGAGGATTAAGTCTTGGCGAGAGCTAGATGCATTGATGCAGAAGTAGTAGTGATGCAGCACAAAATTAACATATAGGGCTTGATATTTTTATCCGTTAATTTTATTTATGTTTATTCGATTGTCGCATTTTTATTTAAATAAAGAGATCACGTGTTATCTCAATTTAGTTAGTTAGAGTCGATTAGTGATTTGAATTTATTTGAAGTCAATTAGTTAGTTGGTTAGAGTCAATTAGGATAAGTAGTTTTGAATTTGAATTTGGATTTCTATTTTTGTAATCTCATCCCTCCTATATAAAGGGATGATAGGCTATTGTTTTTAGACATATTAGATTATATAAAAATTGAGATTTTATCTATATCTCCGTCTCTCTCTTTCTCTCTCGACGTGATCTTAACGATTCTCATCCCAAAATCCCACACATCCGGTGTGTTCTTCTCTTCTCTCATCCTCTAATTTCTTCTCCACCAATATTTCCACCATCAACATTATTTTTCCGTCGACGCAAATTCTTAGTTTGCATCATTTGGTATCAGAGCATGGAAACTGAATCGTTCCTACGATTCGACGATCCTGTCAAGTATTGGCCTTTGCAATTCGATTTGAGTCGTATATCTCATGATCCGCATTCACGTTCACGCTCGAGGAAGTTCAAGTATCGCCTCCTATCAAGCCTCAAAGTACAAGGGTGGCTGGGCATGCTAATCGATGAAGATTTGTTCGTCAACGACAAAAATCAGAGTGATGCACCTGCTGTTCAATCTGATTTAAACCCCAAAAAACGAAGGTATTTCATACAAGACCTATATTCTATTGATACAACTTCGATACAAAACGAAATCGAAGACTTGGGTCCCATATTTGATGAAGACCCTACAGAAGAAGCATGGGAAATCGTCGATCTGCTTGCTGTCCAGGAATATTCAGACCTACAACCGTTGGAAAAACCGATTCTAGTGCCACCCACGACTCCCTCCTGGGTCCCTGTTGCAGCCCCCACACTTCCGGCACCTCTAATCTTCAAGTTGCAGCCCCTTGCCGTCCTTCAAACTGCCACACTGCCTCTCCTGCAACCCATCTCCGTCACCCCGGCAACCCTCCCAGCCCCAACGCCACCTTGGGCAGTCCTCGCACCCCCAACTACAGCAGAAGATATAGAAACGCCCCCTCGGGCAGCCCTATCACCGCAGGTACACCGTCTTCGCCGTCTACAGTGCCACCGCCGCTCGATCTCGAGCTACAGCGGCCGTCGCACACACGTCAGGCACGGTCGCCACTGCGTGCACAAGATGGGGCCGTCGAACCTCCTTCCTCGTCGCCGGTCAAAGCCTCCCTATTTGTTGCGTCGCTGCCACTGCCCGCACTTCAGGAAGCATCACCGCCTAATGCTTCGGGTGAGCGGAACCCTAACAAGGGATCCCTTCTCAATCGGATGCCTTAAAAAGAAAGGATGAGATAATTTGGAGGAATTATAAGCAGACCCCTCCTCACTTTGGTCTTTATATAAAAGGCCAATTGGAGGAAAAATTATGTTATTGGTACATTTTAAGTGAAGGGGTAGAACAATTGCAACCATATCCCTCAGTGGAAAGAAACTACAAGCGTAACATGGAAACATATCAAAATTGGGGATATTTTCTCAACAAATCCAGATGAAATTCTCCACCGACGGAATGAAGATCGAGCAATTCGTCAGGAGACGAATTTTTCAAGCGGAGGAGAATTGATGCAGAACAAAATTAACATATAGGGCTTGATGTTTTTATCCGTTAATTTTATTTATGTTTATTCGATTGTCGCATTTTTATTTAAATAAAGAGATCACGTGTGATCTCAATTTAGTTAGTTAGAGTCGATTAGAGATTTGAATTTATTTGAAGTCAATTAGTTAGTTGGTTAGAGTCAATTAGGGTAAGTATTTTTGAATTTGAATTTGGATTTCTATTTTTGTAATCTCATCCCTCCTATATAAAGGGATGATAGGCTATTGTTTTTAGACAGATCAGATTATATGAAAATTGAGATTTTATCTCTATCTCCCTCTCTCGTCTCTCTCTTCCCCACGCGATCTCCGCGTTTCTTCTTCCTCAAATCCCTCGATCTCCGACGAGCTTTCTTCTCTCAACCCCTCCGATTCCATGGCCTCAAATTTTAGTGAAATTCGGTCGAATTTTAGTCGAATATTGATATTCAGTCGAAATCGAAATTCGACCGAAATGACCGAAATATGGGGGTCCTAGTATAAAAAATGACCGAAATGACCGAAATTTCGGTCGAAATTCTACCAAAATTGCATCAAAATTCTGTTTTGGTCGATACCGAAATGGTGACCGAAACCGACATTTAAGGCCTTGTCCGATTCTTCACCAAAATAAATCACCATCAATTTTCCGTCGCCGCACAAAATTCTATTCTGCATCAAGTTGGTTGCTGGTATAGCGTATAACACAGAATGATCTTCTCAAAGAAGTAAATAAAAAATATAAGTGGTGCTTGAATGTGTGGTGATAGAATGAGAGGCCTAGTGGCTTTTATAGAGAGAAAACAACCACTATAAGGTCCAATGTTGTTCATGTGCAAATTGGCAATAATATCGATGTTTTATATCATTCATTAAAAAAATCAGTTGGTGTAAAAGTTGATCAATCAACAATGTTTGATTAATTAGGTAGATAATATTGATGAATCTATCTGTCGACCTTTAGAGGCTTCGTTTGAAAAGTGAACGATCAAATCAACATATTTAATTGATCAATAAATAATTAGTAGTAAAAGTTGATCGATCAACAAATAAAGTTGGTCGATCAGATCAAAAGGGTGATCGAGTAAGTCACAAACCGAAGCAACGTTGATTGATTAGGCCTTTAAGGTTGACATGCTCGATTTCCCTCTTAATCTGATAGATCCCTAATTAACCGATCAACATTGTTCAATTATTGCTCAATTTTTGCTATTGGTTTGTTTATTAGTCGATTTGTCTGAGAATTTTTGCTAAACTAACTTTTCCAGTACTTGTACAATAACTTGTACGGTCATATGTGAAAGCATATATATATATATCAACTTTTTGCAAGTATATTACATTAATAATTTGAATAACAAGAGCATGTTTTTGTCTTGACTTGGGAGGTTCAAACTTTCAGATCCTGCATGCTGTAAAGATATAATTACTCAAGTGCATATCGAGTTGTTTGTTCATTATTAAACGAGTTTCTAATGCAATTTTCTAACAATATGTTCGATGTTTACTTTCTTTCTAACTAATGATGCTATCTCATTTTATTGGAGGTACTAGCATAACCAGCCTTGTACACGCTGCCCGTCTGGCCATGCCCAAAGTCGTTGACTTAACCCTTTATAATAATTTTTAATTAATAGTGCTAGCACCTTAAGGGCCTGTTTGGTTGCAGGGTTGGGCAGGGTTGGGTTGGGTTGGGCTGGGCTGGGTGAATAGTAATCTGTGAGGAGAAAGTACCCTTGTGAATAGTAACCAGGGTTGGACCAACCCTGCCCAACCCTGCAACCAAACAGACCCTAAATTAAACATACCCATACCTTGAATTGGACAACTTTTTTCGAAAAAATATTCGAATTTTGATGATTAACAACATGATATATGTCATGTGCTTGTTGTAGAAAAAAACAATTGACTAGGCCGTTTAGTCAGTCTGTGTAGGCCAGTGGGGGTGTGAGCTACTCGACTAAGACTAAGTGGTTAATATTCAGCCACTCTGACTAATCAAACTGACCGGTCAGCCAAATTTTACATGAACATACTTTTTTCCTTGTTTTTAATGCAAACTTAATCTAATATGCTTAATTTCTTTATTTGAATTTGGTTATTTTTCTTATTTCATTATGTTAAAATAGAAAATATATAAATCTATGTAAGTATATAAGAATATATATATATATATATATATATAGGAGAAACTTCAAATGAGGCGGGGTCTCACCATATATATGGTGAGCCACCCTCAATTTAGGCATCTTTCCAATATATTTTACAATTTCTTGTTTCATACATATAATAATAAATATTAACACAATATGTATAATGAAATAAAATTATGAAAATATTATTGTATTGGATGGAATTGTTATTTTGAATTTGGATGCTATATTTTACAAAATTCATTTTTTTACAATGCACAGTTTATACTTTTACAAAACTGTTATAGAGTTTTACTAAATTCACATTGGCCTTTACAATGTCAGAAAAGCCCCCACCTCATTTGAAAGGTCCGCTATATATATATATATAGAAATTGGTTTATATATTTGTGAACCCCCGAGGATCCGGGTACCCGTTTACACACATTTCACACTATTATATTCACATGAGATCGCACAAGCTACATAAAAACATGGGAAATTTTCCGCGCTGAAGCTATATAGGACATTCACATATAACCACAAATCTAATAGAGACAAATGCCACCAAATATTCATTTCATTAACTTTTATTTATTTTACAACATGTACAGTGACTGACAATACATACAGTATTCCCAAAAATCTGACTGAAGAGAAAAGAAGCATAGTGCATTATCAACTGAACAAAACTGAGACAAAAGAAACAACATACCGTCTGGTATAAACCTATCGCCTGGAATCATCAATAGCTACTGAGCAACATGCTTTTTGCCTGCCAAAACATGTTTAGGAAAGAAACAGAGTCACAATTGTGAATACAATCCGTAGTTTAAAATAAATAACAAGTAATTTATTATGTGTAAAAGAGAGCAAGTAGAAAGGTGGAACAAGTACAATTTACATCTACTTGTGTAAGTAAAAAGGTTTTCAATTGTTTGGTATGTAGTTCACCTGTTCACCCCTTTTTCCTATTCTTCCCATATATTTTTATATAAAGTTTAGATGACAAATCCTAACGTATATGATTTCCTGTGTTTTAAAGATCATGATTTTGGGTCTTGGAGATCGTGTTGTGGATCTTATATATATAAAGTTGATGACACAAGTAAATGCCAATTTCTTATCATTGAGATTATGTCATGGTTTTTGATAATGGACTGATATGACGATGATTGATTTGATCCTTAATTCTATTTACTCATTTTAAGTTAGTGGATAGTCTGTGGTATTGGTCTGTGTGTAACCTCACACTATGACTCTAAGGTATTAAAAATACCTTAGGGTTGGGGTGCCTCTATAGGCAGGCGGTGTTGTGTAATGTATCCTAACTAAGTTCCCAACACGTACACCAACTTATAGGGATTTCGAATTAGATTATAGTTACCTCCAATCAACTTAATTTTAATTGTACTTTCTCCAACCTTCAAACAACAACAAAGCCTTTTCCCACAATTAAGTAGGGTCGGCTACATGGATTCTTCGCCTCCATTCAGATCTGTCTTGGGTCAATCTCGGACTTATATTCAAAAAACTAATATCCCTTCGTATAGTCTCTTTGCAACACTTCTTGGGCCGTCCTCGCCCTCTCTTAGCCGGCTCAATATCCCAACACTTGCATCTCCTAAACCGGTGCATCAGTTGACCTTCTTTGCAAATGACCAAACCATCTTAAGCGGTTTTCTCGCATCTTATCCTCGATCGGAGCTGCACCAACTTTCTTTCGGATTGCATCATTCCGAATCCGATCTTTACGTGTATGTTCACACATCCATCTTAGCATTTTCATTTCTGCTACATCCATTCTCTGCACATGTTTATGGTTCACAGGCCAATATTCAGAACCATAAAGCACAGCAGGTCTGACGGCTGCTTTGTAAAACTTTCCTTTAATTTTTAAAGGAATTTTCTTATCACAGAGAACAACGGAGGCTCCTCTCCACTTTAGCCAGCCTGCATTTATTCTATTAGTAATATCTCCATCAATTTCCCCATCATGTTGCAAAATAGTCTCCAATGCATGTCTCCAAACCTCAAGCTTCTCATTTACTCCATCTCTAGTCTCGTCAATCAACACAATATCATCAACAAATAACATACACCAAGGTAACTCATCTTGAATGTGACTTGTCAACTCGTCCATAATCAAAGTAAAAAGAGATGGACTCAAAGCTGAACCTTGATGTAAACCAATGTTGATATCAAAATAGTCAGTCTTCCCCGTCGGGGTCCTTACTATCATACATATCCTTTATGAGATTAATGTATAGGACATGTACTTGTCTCTTCTCTAAAACTCTCCACAGTATCTCTCGTGGGACGGAATTATAAGCCTTCTCCAAATCAATAAAGATCATATGGAGATTCTTCCTTTTAGCTCTATAAATCTCCATTGTTCTCCTCAGCAAATGGATGGCTTCAATAGTTGAGCGACCTGGCATGAATCCGAATTGGTTTTCTTTTACTTGGGAAACTTGCCTTAACCTTCTTTCGATCACACGTTCCCAAATTTTCATAGTGTGACTCATCAGCTTGATACCTCTGTAATTTGAACAATTTTGAATGTCTCCTTTGTTCTTATAAAGAGGCACCACGATACTCCTCCTCCAATCTTCAGGCATTTTCTTGCTTCGCCAAATAACATTGAATAGATTCGTAAGCCAAGTCAAACCACGCTCACCTAAAACTTTCCATACTTCTGGAGGGATGTCATCCGGTCCAACACCTTTCCCAGGTCTCATAACCTTCAAAGCCTCCTCTACTTCTTTTCTTTGTATTCGTCTATAGCATGCACGATTCAAGTAACTTTCACTACTAGCTAGATCACCCAAAGTAATCTCTCTATTTCCTTCTCCACTGAAAAGTTTATGGAAGTACTGCTCCCATCTAGTCTCTATATCCTTCTGAGTAACAAGCACGTGACCTTCCTCGTCCTTAATGCATCTCACTTGAGAAAGGTCTTTGGTCCTTCTTTCTCTTGCTTTGGCCAACCTGAATATATCCTTCTGGCCCTCCTTAGAGTTGAGATTTTTATACAAAACCTCATAAGCTTTTGACATAGCTTCACTTACAGCCTTCTTTGCATCCTTCTTCGCTATTTTATAGTCTGTGACAGATTCCTCTGTTCTATCCTTAGACATAGCTTTAAAGCAAGCTCTTTTAATTTTTAGCTTCTCTTGCACCCCTTCACTCCACCACCAAGCCTCCTTTTGACCCGGAGCTCCTCCTTTTGACTCGCCTAGCATCTCTTTGGCTACCTTTCGGACAAGATGCTACTGCCTCCCACATCTCGTTTGCACTACCGCTACAATTCCAAGATAAGTACTTTCTCCAACCTTAACTGTAATTTTCTCAGATGTGACTCTAAAGGATTTAGATGTAGATATGGATGATCTGGATGTAGAATCGCCAAGTCTGTTGCGAAAGTAAAACTCAAGCGATGAGGTAGCCTACAAATGGCTCTTCCGTCGCGCCCTCTAGTTGGAAGTGCGGTCCAATAGAGGGATAGGTCTACTCCAAAACTACGCCACTGAGACGGGTGGGAGAGACTCTCCGGAAAAGTCGCTCTAGAAAACAGCCCGACCGGTAACGGGCAACCGAGCTCGTACGAAAAACTAAAATCGAGGATCCCCCACCTGGGTATCCTAAAACAAAGGGTCAGCGGAATTGGTCTAAAGTCAGGATCCCAACGAGGCGTAAAAACACTGCGAGCTCGCGTAAAAACTGAAAAGGGACTGGGATCCTAGACCCGCACACTTAGCAGCCGCTGCCCTAACTGGACTTCCTATCTGCCCCCCAGTTGAGGGTCATCGCGCCCTCGCATGGTCAGATGTAAGGGTCATCATGACTGGCACTATTAATTGTCATCACTGACTTATCATCATCCTTACATCCTTGAAATTCTATTTCTCTCAATCTTTTCTGTGGTTGACTATACAGATCTGTCTTTTGGTTGACGATCTTATTAATAGCGATCAATAGATAGTAGATTGTACCAAAAGGATTAATTCATGAAGATGATTAGTTATATCCACTAAGTATCTGGAAGTAGATAATTTGGTTCATATATAAGAAATATGTTAATTTGTCGATCATTTAACCATATATATATGTGAGTAACATGTCCTTAAGTACATCAATACAGAAAACACAAGTCTGTCAATAATAACGATACTGTACTTATTCTTTGCCTGAGCAACACAATATCCCCCCCTTTTTTTGCAGTTGATGATGAAAACTTTACAAATTAACTATAGTTGCTATAATGAGTAACTCAGTAGTACTAAAATGTCAAGATGTGGTATTATTAAAAAAATAGAACACGGTTGTCTTTAAACTAGAGGAGTAACAAGACAATGAAAGATATGTGGATTTACCAACTATGGAATCCGACTTAGATTTTTATCAACTACTAATGTCCAATCTCAATTCTTTCCAGCACTTCCAACCTCACAAGGCTACAGAAAGCGGTAGTCGATACTCGGTCGGCGGGGTCACCTACTAAGGATTAGTCGGCAGTCGGGCGACTAGTCAGATTTAGTCGGTCATTAGTCGGTTTTGAATTTTTTAATTATTTTAATTATATATATACATATATTTGTACATTTTATATACCATCTTAATTAAACAAAAGAAGTAATTGACTTTAAATATAAAATTAAGCATGATAGAATATGTTTGCTTTTAAAAAAAAGTGAAAACTAAAAAAATAAAAAAGGTTGTTGTAAAAGTCGGCCGACTAGGCCGACTAGTCGGGTGGACCGACTAAAGGCCGACTAGGCCTAGTCGAGTCGGCTACCCCCCGACTCGACTAGTCGGCCTAGTCGGCTGACTTTTGCAAGCTTGCAACCTCATATTCTTTTTTTCAGGTTTTCATATTAGCGACCAAATTGACCAAACCAATGATTTGACTTTTGCCATATTCCGGATGAGATTTTCCTATCATATTTAAATCACAAGAGTTAGAGCTACTCATTACATATTAATCTAGCTTCAGTTCTATACAATTTTCCCCAAATCTTTTCATCATTAATCCATGAGCTTGGTAGCTAAATAAGTAATCTAATATTGAGTCTAGTTTGATGTTAATCACTCATAATTCTTTTACATTTTAACATAAAAGAATTTAGCGTATAATAGTAGTCTAATCTCAGATAAATGACGTATCACTTGTTTTCAATAGTAATGATACGTGTGTTCCAACTAGCTTTTTCCTTCTATATTGGATAAGAATTGTGAATCCATCGTTCAATCCTTTCTATTATTACTGTAAACCTGTTCTGAAAACATCTGTAATGTTGTAAAGTACCCAAATAAATTGTTGTATTTGAAGTCGATTGAACTAGTTGTCAATCATCTAAAATACTTGAGCCCAAATTACCTATCTTCAGTCATCATCACTAGTAACTCCACTTCATTTTTGTGATATTCCATGTGAGTTCATTCTTGAGGTGACATTGGTGGATATGGATTAATTAGTATAACACCTTCATTAATCCTTGACAAGGTTAAGCACTATGCTAACCCACAAGGTAAATGGAATGAATAATTACAATCCTGTACTAACATGCTATCATTTGCAAGCTATGATTATATTATCAAAGCTAACAATCAGATGGTGCATATATATATATATATATATATATATATATATATAGAGCAAAATAACAATCATCTCTGATATTGCTAGTGTAAGATCTAAGACCATACTGTCTCTCTGCTCTCTTAAGTAGAGAATCCTTTCGAAACAGAGGTAATTTTTGTGTTTATTTTCCTTCAGAGATAAAGTGCCTTCCCCTGAGACACACTACGAAGAAAATAATCCAACCAAAGTACTTTGGTCTTGAATTTGCACTTAATGGACTTAAAGTTTTTCATGGACCATTACCCTAAAGAGAAGAGGATCATCTTATACCCAAGTCTCCTGCAATTTACCACCATTTCTTCACCTTGTCATCAAATTTTAAAAGCAAAATAATGGGGTTTTAAATTTGTCTTTAATTGCATGAGAGGCAACAAAAAGAGAGATGATTGTTCATAGAATCAAGTCTAATGTGCATGCATGGCAGCAATGAGGAGAGGAGAGAATTGTACCTCTTTGGATTTCCAAAAATTGAAGATCAAGCATGCATGCAGTCCTGGAAATTTGGGGCAACAGCTCCTTGAGAAAGGAGTAGCTCCAGCAGGGGGGTTTTGAAGGCTCCAGGGGATTCCAGGAGATGAAAACAACAATAGTTTTTTTTTGCTGCTTCCTCCAGTAGTAGAGGCTCCAAATTGACTGTAAGAGGGCTGCAACATGGTCTTTGATGGCAGCAGCAGTGGAGCTGCTTGGGATACAACGGCCCGAGCTTCAATTGGAGAGATAGCTTCTTTTTTGGGTATTTGCAGCCGCTTGAATAGCAATAGCACCAGCAATTGTTCAGAGGGCAGTTCCAGCAGGAGCCTTGGCATGAGGAACAGTAGCCCTAGCTGTTAATTTGTAGAAATTGAAGAGGGGGAAGGGGAATTTGGGAAAAAAAAGCTTGGGGATTTTGGAAGTTACGATGACGATGGTAGAAAGAAAGGGTGAGAGAATTTGGAAGGAAGAAGGGCTACGACTGGGATTGGAAGAAGACAAAGTAAAGAATAAGAAGAGGGTTTGGGATATAAATAAGGGGAGGAAGGCCATTTGGGCTTGCCAAATGTTAGAAGGAAAAAGTCACGTGGAGGGGGACTTAGGCAAATGGAGAAATCCGCTGCTTTTGTACAATAAAGACAGCTGGAAATTCTGAGTTTTTTTACAAAAAAAACTTTCTTTATTTGAAATTCTTAAAGTTGTCCGTAATCGCACCTCAAGTGTCGGATTTCGACACGCAATACCTCAATTTGATCGTCTCTAACGACGATCAAAATGAGTATAATATTGATATACCTTTGATCGGGTTTTGAATGCCCGAAATTTTCCGAGATACGGTTTCGGTTTGAGGTTAAACTTTATGGTTTTAAAATATCAAATGACCTTCGATTGACGAACGGTCGGTTCCATTGGTCTTGTTTCATCGAATCGGATTTAGTGACGGTCTCGGTTCGTTTTGCGGTTTTCGAATTTACGTCGCGGCTTTTTCGCGGCACGCATTACAAAGTGACCGATTTTTAGTTGATTTCGCTTGAACGATTTTGATTCACGATCAATAGACAGTTTGAGGTTGTTTAGTATTGACCAACAACTTTATTGGGTTAATCGGATCCAAATCTGATCGGGTCCGGGTTTGTGTAGATTCCGGATGTTACAATATTTAAATTAAATGCAAAACAGATTGAAGTCTAACGAAATGTTTAGTTGCCTGACTATCGGTTAATCCTCAGTCAATGACCTTACTAATTGAGTACTGACTACCGACTTTTGCAACCTTGGTCATGCCTAAAGGCTTCTGCAATAATCAACAAGTGTGCAATTTTTTTATATTTTGTATTATATTTGTGGAAAAATATATTGTCTTACTTTCGTAGGGACCTAGGGCTCTCTTATATAGGAGAAAAGCCGTGGGTAAATTACATAAGAGATATAAAAAGGGAATAGAAACAAGAAATAAACACTAAGAGATACAAATATCTCAGTACTCCCCCTCAAACTGGAGCATTTTTGTCTATCATGCTCAGCCTGGAACATCTCTGAAATGGACCTCTAGTAAGTGCTTTGGTGAATATATCTACAGTCTGATCTCCAGTAGGGACATGGAAGATGGATATGAGTCCTTTCTGGATCATGTCTCTAGTATAGTGGCAATCCACCTGTATATGCTTGGTCCGTTCATGAAAAACATGATTATTGACAATAAATAGAGTTGTTTGGTTGTCACATAGAAGCTGCATAGGAAGAGGTACCTCAACTGCAAGATCAGTCAAGACTGATCTAACCCACATCATCTCTGTGCTCCCTTGAGCCATGGCTCTGTACTCAAACTCTTCACTGGATTTAGCAACCACTGTCTGCTTCTTGCTTTTCCATGACACGAGTGAACTCCTAACAAAAACTGCAAAGCCAGATATAGACTTCCTATCTCTAGGACATCGTGCATATTCTGCATCTGCACACTGTCACCTCAAGAGTTGCATCTCTGCTGAATATAATGCCTATACCTGGTGAAGTCTTCAGATATCATAGAATCATATGTACAACATCCATATGTACATGTCTGGGCTGCTCCATGAACTAGCTCACCTTGCTCACAACAAAGGTATGTCCGGCATGGTTATAATAGCATAAAGAAGCTTCCTAACAAGCTTTATATATCTCATCTTATCTACATCCTCAGTGTCATCATCATATAATCTCGTACTCGGATTCATAGGGGTAGTAGCATGCTTGCATCATGTCATACCTGTATCTAGTAGAAGATCAGTCACAAACTTCCTCTAGGTCATCACAAGACCACGATGGTTCATGGCGAACTCTAATCCGATGAAGTAATGTAGACTGCCAAGTTTCTTAGTCACAAACTGCTAACCTAGGAATTCCTTAGCAACCTGAATACCTTGCTCATCATCACAGTGACAATTATGTCATCAATATAAACCAGAATAGCAACTGTACCTCTTTGCGTCCTCTGAAAAAATAGTGAATGATCTGCAGTGGACAACACAAACCCCCTGGTGCTCTATCCACTTTGAGAGCTTCTAGTACCGAGCTCTCAGACTCTGGTTCGGGCCATAAATTGCCTTGTGTAGCCTACACACTTGAGACTCTCCCTCAGCAACAAATCCTGGTGGCTACTGCATGTATGCCTCCTCCTGTAGATCTCCATACAAAAAATCATTCTTCACTTCAAGTTGGTAAAGCGGTCAGTCCTAAGTCACATCAACAGATGGTAGAATGCGCAAGGTCGAATGTCTAGCCATCTGTGAGAAGGTATCTTGGTAGTCCACCCCATATGTCTGGGTGAACCCTCGCGCTATGAGCCTCGCCTTGTAGTGATCCACACTACAATCTACCCATTGCTTCACCGTAAAGATCCATTTGCACCTCATAACAGACGCACATGGGGGAGAAGAAACAATGCTCCATGTACCACGAGATTGTAAAGCTGTCATCTCCTCCTTCATGGTAAGTCGCCAGCTATTGTCATGTATTACCTCATGGTATATTCATGGGATAGTGATAGCAGAAAGTCCCACTACAAACCTACCGTACTCCTCTGAAAGATGATCCAAGGAAACATTAGTAGCTAGAGGATAAATGCACATGTACGACACGGCTTTCGTAAGGCAATAGGTACATCAAAATCATCGGCCTCTTCTTTTGATGAAGAAGGTATCATCTCCTCGTGGATATCATCTTATGATACAAACATGTCACGAGTGCCATCAGTAGAAACAATATGTTCAGTACATACCTAAGGCGTGATGGATGACGGGGAGGGTACGTAAGCAGAGGGAAGAGTAGAGGGCCTATGAATGTAAAACCATGGCAGAAACTGTATCATAGTAGATGATGGTGGTGGTGGTGGTGAAGGAGGTGGCTATGGCTCATCCTGAGGAGGTAGTGGTGGAACAAAAACATCTTCGCCGGAGTCAGAGTTAGGCAACCTGTCACGTTTATTAGAAAAATACATGATAGACTCAAAAAATGTGACATCAACACTCACATAATACTTTCTCCGGACATGATCAAAACATCTATACCATTTTTGGCATGAGAATAGCCAGCAAACACACATTTGGCATCTCTTGGAGAGAGCTCGTCACGACAAGGAATGAAATTATGGGCAAAGGCCACATACCCAAAGACCATGGGAGTAAGAGAGAATATGTCCTTTTCGGAAACTCAATCGAGAAATGAACCTTTTCTCCAAGGACAGTGGAAGGTATGCGGTTCACTATGTTGCATGCAATGAGGATCGCATCGCCACATAACAAATGAGGAGCTCGATTCTAAGTCAAAAGAGTCCTCATGACATTAAGAAGATGACATTGTTTGCGTTCAACAACATCGTTCTGCTGCGTTTTGTACGCATAAAAAGTCTGGTGAACAATACCAAGAGACATGAGGAAATCAGACAGGTGTAAAGTGGAGAATTCCCAGGCATTGTCAGAACGAAGGAACTTCATATGAGCAGAAAAAATATTTTTTATTTCAATAAGAAATGATTTAATGACAAGACCATCTTCGGACTTATTCTTTAACAAGAAAATCCAAGAAAGTCTGGAGAAATCATCAACAACTACTAGATAGAACCGATATCCCTGATGATCGGGAACACGACGAGGACCCCAAATATCAAATGAAGTAAATCAAATGACTGACTATTGTGGCGACTCTGGCTACTCAGATAGGAGGAACGATGGTTCCTCCCAAGCTGGCATGCCTCACACTCTAAGATGGTACGAGTAGAGATCTGAGGGAGGACATGAAATAACTTCTACAAAGGAAGATGTCCAAAGTGAAGATTGAGAGACTAATCGAGTAGGAATAGTTGCAGCATCGGAAAAAGGAGGTTGGACTAGTTTGTAAAGTCCTATTTGCTCACGACCACATCCAATCACCTAGCCCGTGAGTATATTATGAAACACAAGAGAAGATGGGTCAAATATGGCACAACAATGTAAATCTTTTGTAATCCGACTAATGGACAAAATAGTCATCTAAAGTGCTGGTACATGTAAGTCATTCTGCAGGCGCATCAACGGAACTAGGACAATCTCCCCCTGATAAAAAATGTGTAAATGAACCCCATTTGCAATCACCACTGATCTACCAGGAGGAATAGATCTGTAAGTGCTAAATTGTCCGCGATCTCCACACATATGATGAGACGTGTTATAGTCCATGATCCAGTCAGTCAAATCTGAGTTGCTACAACTGGTAAGTGCATAAGCTATACCTGAAGAACTCGTAGAGGCCCTGGCAGCGACTGCAACGTCTGAGGATCCTGCAACAGGTGTAGTTGGCGTGGTCATTATCTCTCTCAATCGAGACGTAATATCATCGAGCCTCCCGTTACGAGAGGGAGCCTGAGTAGTCTGTCTGCTCAGCTACGCGGGCAGACACATGATACCATGCTTCTGATAGCATGTCTCCTCAAAATGACATGGACAGTGGCAACATGTGTAAGGGCCATGTTGACTTCCTCCTCCTCGACCACGGGATCCTCGCCCACAAACTCTGAGTACCCCCCCCCCCCCCCCCCCCCGGCGTGCCCGCTGCGAGAAGCAACCATCACAGAGGGGGTTTGGGCCATGGTAGTGAATGGGACTAGTGATTCTGCTCTGCTTCTTGTATACTTCCTCCATCGGTGGGTTTCGCCTATCTAGTAAGCAATGGAGTACGTGTTTTATCATACTTAGAATCAAGAGATGACAGAAAAACCCCTGTCATAGTGGCATTTTGGTATGCCTGCTGCTGCTTTATGCTGGTAGTAATCGACATAAAGCCATGAAGTCGCTCGAACATGCCTCGAATATGCAAGAAGTGGGCATGAAGCGGTCGACCATTCTTCTTGATCAAGAATATGTCATACTACAACTGGAGGATCTTGCTCTCATTCTTCACTTTACCATGTGACAACGAGGATACCCCACATAGCTTTGGTCGTGGCCTTATTCACAATATCAATATGCAATCTCCGTGTTGAGCATCCCAAAGAGCCAAATGCGAGCATATGCATTGTCTTGCTTTCATGAAGCATGTTCCCCAGTCTTATTTGTTGGCTCTGGCTTTGTCAAAATATGTTCTTTGTTGCTACACTGCATGAGGGTGAGAAATTACATGAACCATAACTCGTAGATGGTTTCAGATTTCGCGAAATTTCGACGAAATTCGGCGAAATTTTGGTTTCGACAAGGAACCGAAATCTCGAGCGAAATGGCGATATGAGGGCAGTTTCCTGTCATTTCTTCACAAATGGTGGTCGATATGGGCGAAATGTCGTCGAAATTTCGACGAAATATCGTATCGACAGGGTATCGATACGATATCCGAAACCGACATTTAAACCCTTGCTCGTAGTTGGTCCCATCTCTCTTCGCAATGGGAGTTGGGCCCTTGAAGACACCATTAGTAGATAACACTTCACCCTTGTTTTCAGACATGACGAGAAATAAAGACCACAGCAGAACTCGATTGGGTGTAGATCGTCAAAGATGATGTCGACACGATCATATAGAGGATTTAGCATACGTGTAGACTCATACGTCCATCATCATTAGTCCTCGGTGCTTGCTAGTGTCGGAAAACACGATTTATAAGTCTGAAATCGTGTTTTCCCATCAAAATCAGACTGAATCGGACCTAAAAATGCCATAGGAGGGTTGGAAAATGTTCTGAAATCAACGAGGAGACACGCGACAGTGCAGAAGAGGGTCGTGACTGCGCTGGCAGTGTCCCTTGGGGGCTGACGGTAGAGGCATTGGGCCCCTCGGGGGCACGTTGCTGGCTGACGGAGTATCCTGGCAAGTCTATTCCAAGTCGGGTAGGCCCTGTCACTGTTCTTACTGTAGATATATATTATTCACTTATGTTTCTCTTTTGTTATTTGTCTTTCCCGTTAGACCCTTTATGTAATTTACCCATAGGCTACTCTCCTATATAAGAGAGCCTAGGGCTTATGGAATAAATAAGTTCTCTTATTTTCCCAACATGGTATCAGAGCGACGGTCCTAGACTGGAGTTCTCGAGCCAAACCCTAACCCTAGCCCTACCCTCAAGCCTCCACGCCTTCACGCATGCCGCGCGCCTCCGCGCATCCGCTTGCGCATCACCGCGCGTCTCCGCGCACCTGCTGCAGCATCGCCGCGCGCCTCCGCGCACGTCTGCGCATCGTTGCGCGCCGCCGCGTGCCTCAGTGCACGACCTCCGCGCGCATCAGCGCGCCTCCGCGTGCGCTCGTGTGACCCCGTGCACCACATGTGCCTCCGCGTGCCCCCGTGCGCCACCTGTGCCTCCGTGTGTGCCCGCGTGCCCCCGTGCACCACATGTGCCTCCGCGTGCCCCCGTGTGCCCCCGTGCGCCACCTGTGCCTCCGCGCGTGCCCCCGTGCCTTCGCGTGTACCCGCGTACCCCCGTGATCACCGTGGGTGTCTCGCGCGTGTGATCGTCAAAAGGACTTGACTCTCGTGCATGCAGAACCCTAAGTCAGGCGCGCGCGCCTCCAAAGTAATGGGTTTGGTTGCTTGAAGTCTACACATGCAACTAAACCCGTTTATGTCCGTGTAGACGATCATATCTTCAGTCTACCACTCCAGTCTTCTGTTATCAGTATGTCAGAAAGGAAGACAGATATTCCATCTATAGGTGCCTTCCGAGGTCCAGCGCCGATTGTGAAGATGGATGGTTCGAACTATGAACTGTGGGCTATGCAGTTTATGAGTATGATAAAGTCAACTGGTAAGAAACACATTCTTAGTGAAGAAGAGCCTGCTGAGAAGACTGGAGTTAATGCCTCATGGGAGGCAGATGATGCATATGCCAAAGTATGGCTATCTGGAACTCTGGCAATCGAGATTGCCAATGATATTCTTCATCAACCCACAGCTAAAGCAATGCGGGATATTCTGTCTCCTACATATTCTCAAGCGAAGAATGAGACAAAGATTCTGCAACTCCAGCATGACATATTTACTATCAAGCAGAATGGACGTCCTCTACACTCACTGTACACATCTCTACGAGGAATGTTTGAGAAGCTTTATAGCTTCATGCCCCTGACAGCCACACCAGAGCAACAGAAGACCCACCGGAATGCTACTATGGTAGGAGTTTTTCTCGCTGCCCTTGATCCTGAGTATGAGGCAGCATGTTCCCAGATCTTGGCGGATTCTACTATTCCTCCTATGGAGGAAGCTTTTCACAGATTGAGCCGCATCACTGTCCCTTCTACGACTACTAATCAGACTGCTTCAGCCATGGCAGCCAATCGAGGTCGTGGAGGTCTCCATCATCAGGTTCGTGGCCGTGGCCCTCGTGGCAGAGGAGGCCGTGTTCGGCCAACGTATACCTTTTGCCATCGCACTGGATATACCGAAGACACATGCTACTCTAAGCATGGATTTCCTGCATCTGCACGAGTCGCTGAGCAGATCGAGCCTCCATCTGCTGCTTCTTTGGATCAGCGCTTTGATGATCTTGTCGCCCGTCTAAGGGGCATCATTCCTCCATCTGGCCCAACACCCACTACTGAGAACCACTCTGATGTTGCCGCGTCCGCCTCTACATCTACCAGTGCATCAGGTAGCACATATGCATTTACTAGTAGTGGATCCGATACTTTAGCATGGATTATGGACTCTGGCGCCACACATCATCTATGTGGCGATCAAAGTCTACTTACAGGGTACAGACAGATCTCTCCAGGTCGTACAGTGGTCATTGCTAATGGTACGCATACCTCGATTACTGGTCAGGGGGATATTAGACTGACGTCATCTATGCATCTCAAGGATGTGTTATATGCACCTGATTTTCAATGAATTTGTTGTCTCCAGTCAAATTACAAAGGATTTACAGTGTTAGGCGGTTTTTGATCCATCTTCTCTTGTTTTTTAGGACATCTTTACAGACAACGTGATTGGGCGTGGCTATGAGCAAGGAGGCCTCTATCGCCTCAGTCAGACTCCCTTTGCTGGAACCTCATCTCTACATGCTGGACCCATCTCTCCTCTACTATGGCACATGCGCTTTGGACATCTACCGCTTCAGAAACTACGTCGTGTGTTACCTCAGGTTTCACCTCACACATCTATTCAATGTGAGGCTTGTCAGTTGGGAAAGCATCATCGGTCTACCTTTCCCGATCATCAGTGTCAGAGTAGTACCTCCAAGTTTGTGTTGTTTCACGTCAATATCTGGGGTCCGAGTCGTGTTCCTGATCATCAGGGACACAGGTTTTATATAGTTATTGTGGATGATTTCCCTCGTGTGTCATGGGTATTTTTGTTAAAGAATAAATCTGAAGCAGGGAATATTATCATCAATTTTCTTAATGAGATTCGTAATGTTTTTTCTGCATCTGTTAAAATTGTGAGAAGTGATAATGCCCTGGAATTGTGTACTCATGTCCTATCTAGTTACTTTTCATCCCAAGGGATCATCCACCAGACATCCTGTGCCTATACCTCCCAACAAAATGGGGTTGCTGAAAGGAAACATCACCATTTGTTGGATGTAACCATGTCGCTCCTTATACAGAGTCATGCTCCTCACTCTTTTTGGGGTGATGCTGTACTTACAGCATGTTACCTAATCAATCGTATGCCGTCATCTGTTCTAGGTGAGAAGATTCCTTTCTCTCTTATCTTCCCTGGAAAAGAATTGTTTTCCCTTACTCCTCATGTGTTCGGTTCAGTCGCTTTTGTCCACCAGTTGTCTCCCGGGACTGACAAGCTCTCTCCTAGGGCTGTCAAGTGTGTCTTTGTTGGGTACTCCAGAACTCAGAAGGGGTACAAGTGTTACGATCCATTGCGCAGACGGTATCTTATTAGTGCTGATGTTACATTTTTTGAATCTGTTATGTATTTCTCAGCCTCAGGTGATCAGTTGATACCCCCTGCTAATACTGTTGCCATTTACATGTCACCACCACCACCACCGTCAACACCACCACCACCATCACTAGAACCGTTACCATCTTCTACACCTCTTGTAACTATACCTGTTTCACAATTACCATTTCATTATACCCGTCGGCCTGCTTCAGCTCATGGTCATCGCTCATCACCTAGCTCACCTAAGCTATGTTCTGAAGATATTACTATTGATGGTCTGACGATTTTTCTGAGCAGGATGTGTTACAGAGGCCAGACGAAGACACAGATGCTTTAGATGTTCCTATAGCTCTACGAAAGTCGAAGCAGAGCTGCGCGTCATATCCTTTAGCAGCTTCTGTGTCATTTGATCGTCTAACTGGAGATTTCAGAAATTTCATCGTCGCATTGTCAGCAGTGGCTATTCCACGGATTACCAAGACGCACTGAAGGATAGTAGATAGCGTCTAGCCATGGAGGAAGAAATGGCAGCTCTTCAGTCTAGAGGAACTTGGAGTCTGGTTCCTGCACCTGCCGATGTGTCTCCAGTGAGCTGCAAGTGGGTATTTACAGTCAAGCAGAATGCAGATGGCAGTATTGACAGATACACAGCTCGTTTTGTTGCTTGTGACTTTACACAGACATATGTGGATTATCTTGATACATTCTCGCCGGTGGAACGCCATTCCACTCTACGGATCCTACTTTCTGTTGCCGTCACTCGTGATTGGCCACTATACCAGTTGGATGTGAAGAATGCGTTCTTATATGGTGACTTACAGGAGGAAGTATACATGCGACAACCACCTGATTTTGCTGTTGAGGGGGAGTATCCTAACGTGTACAGACTTCATAAGGCTATCTATGGCCTTAAGCAGAGCCCAGAGCGTGGTTCCAGAAGCTCTCAAATCTCTTTGAGAAACAGGGATACAAACGTTCTAATGCTGATCATTCCTTGTTTGTACAAAGGACTTCCAGAGGCATCATTGCAATCATGGTCTATGTAGACGATATTCTGATTACAGGTGATGATGAACAGGGAATAAATGAGGCGAAAGAAATGTTGGGCCGTGAATTTGTTACTAAGGACCTTGGAGTACCTAGATATATTCTGGGACTGGAGTTCGCCAGAAATCCTTATGGGTTGGTACTGTCTCAGAGGAAATATGTCACTGACCTGTTGAGCGAAACAGGAATGCTTGGTTGCCGACCTGCTACCACACCTATGTATCCTAGTATGAAGCTATATGATGGTGATACAGAGGAGATGGATAGGAGAAGATACAGAGAACTGGTGGGCAAACTTCTTTATGTCACTATTACTAGGCCAGATATATCCTTTGCTGTGAGTCGAGTAAGCCTGTTCATGGAGCAATCACGTCAGGTACACATGGATGCCATACATATGATACTCATGTACGGTACCTCAAGTCATCTCCTAGTGCTGGTTTACTGTTTAAGAAAGGCAAGGTGATTACTATCTCAGCCTGTGCAGATGCAGATTACGCAGGGTGTCCCAAAGACAGGAAGTCCATCTCTGGGTTTGCTGTATATGTTGGAGATTCTCTAATCTCATGGAGGAGCAAGAAACAAACTGTTGTGGCAAGGTCTAGTGTTGAATCTGAATATAGGGCTATGGCCCAGGTTAGCACATAAATGATGTGGGTAAAGGCTGTGCTTACAGATTTACACATATAAGTTCCACTTCCTATGGCTTTGGAATGTGACAATCAGGCAGACTTGTTCATTGCAAATAATCCATCATTTCATGAACGAACCGAGCACATTGAAGTTGATTGTCACTTTATACGTGACATGATTCAGAAGGGATTCATTGCTACATCTCATGTTAGTTCAGAGAATCAAACAACATACATTTTTACCAAGGCATTACTGCGAGGCCCGTTTCAGAAGTGCGCGTCCAAGCTGAGCATGATTGATATCTATGCTCCATCTTGAGGGGGAGTGTAGATATATATTATTCACTTATGTTTCTCTTTTGTTATTTGTCTTTCCCGTTGGACCCTTTATGTAATTTACCCATAGGCTACTCTCTTATATAAGAGAGCCTAGGGCTTATGGAATAAACAATTTCTCTTATTTTCCCAACACTTACAATAAGAAAAACCACATGAGCCATCAGTTCAAGACAACACTCATCTAGGATCCACCGAGACTACTAAAGTTGTTCTCCACTCTCAGGTATGCTAACTTTTCTAAGCATAACAAAAACAAATACATAGCCTCAATTTCATTTAGTGGTTATTCTCACCTCACTGGGAGTAGCTCTAACAGGTGGAATTATTTTATGAGACTTGATTCAAACTAATAGGTGAGCTAACATCGATCGGTGAGGTAAAGAAATAACACACATAAAAGCCATCACGGAACTGCCAAAATCCACTACTCGTCAGTAAAAACCCACGATGACATAGGCACCAGTAAAGGTATAAGATCATGCATCATATCCTTCAATCATTTATACTTAATCCAAATCCATGTCTCCTCGCATGTAGTCCCATGTGAGATGGGGATAATTGCAACATTTTCCCTATATTTTTGGACATGTTCTGTCATGACCCCGATTTTGGGTCGTCGTATCCACCCATATCCGGTTCTAGTTACTCAGCAAAAATTTATTCTGCAATCACAACTAACATTCTGAAACAAACTGCAATTAAAATACTAAGAAGGTAGTATTTAACACTTTTCCATTCACAAAATAAAGTTTACATGGTACATTGTCCCACTGTAACTATTTACATGTACATCAGATGGAAAGAAAATACACAACAAGATTATCAACTACCTTATAAAGTAAAGCTATTGTGGATGGTTAGATATCTACTATTGTTAGTTGGTTGGATTATGAAAACCTTGCGATGGCTCACCGATACCTGTTGTGTTTTCATAAATCATAGGATGAAGATTAACGAGTACTAAGTAATGAAGAAGTGAAAAGTAAACAAGTAGTGTAGTTTAGCAAAACTTATTATCCTAGAAAGTTTCATTTCTTCTTATTAGTTAAGTCATATTCCATCTATTCCACGTCAAGGATTAGTACAGGGGACACCCCACACTTATGGACTCCGAATCTGTGGACACTTCCGGATTGGAAATTGCATTGATCCGGTGAGCTTATGCCACCGCACGTCACCTCAACCAATCCTCCAATACTACCATGATAATTTCATTTTCTATTATTATCCAAGGTTTCAAACCCTTAGCCTGACAAACAAAGAAGCACATCATGCTCGAGGACTCGGTAGTTTAAAACCAAAGGCTAACCTTTAATCACATATACTAGCGGTTTTAAATACATGTTGTCGTGGCCCAACCGCTATCAAACCACTCGTGCATCCACATGGCACAACATCTTCAGTCAGCCAATCCGCTTGATGGCAGCCGAGTAACATGTGTTGCATATAATTTATTTCACACACTCAACATATCTGGGCAACCGTGTACCACCTAGGTTTGGCCTATCATTTCGGATGTTCTTCTAACAACCAGAAAATACACTTAAATAAAAAGAGATTTTTACCCCACGAACCCTATAAACTTTAATAATTACCTCGTCGACCTTTGAAAGACCCTAATTCCCACATGGACCTTGTAAACTTGCTCCGTCATACCTGTTGAGATGACTTTTATGAGGTTCTAAAATAATATCCTTACGGAAGGCATAGATAAAATGTCGCTAAGGCGACCGCTCACACATGCCAACTCGAACAACAATTAACCCACACAATGTATAGATCAAGCAAAGTAAGCAAGTGTGAATCAAAATTTATTATACCCTACAAATAGATGTATGGTGGACAAGTACAGTAGGGGTCGAATACAGGAAACAATGGAGTACAACAATAAGAAATTGGCAAAGAAGGACAATAAATAATTTTTGGAATTTTTGGTATTTTTTATATTTTATAAAGGATTTCAGAACTTTTTTATTTTTTTATCTTTTTATTTTTCTATTTTTAGGGATTTTTGGTCTCCAGTTTCATTAGGTCGAAGACTTACAAAGGTCCATACATTATCACGTTTTTGTGCATATGAGGATATATGAGTTGTATCATCTCTCAAAAGGATCATAGAGATTCATACTTCGATAGACAACACTCACTCATAAGATATTTGGGGTCAAATAGAATTCCATGTACGACCGTCTTGTTTATAAAATAAGACATGAGCTTGAAATATTAACATACGCTTTTGGAAAGTATATGACTATATTGTCACCCAATTATATATTGAGAAATCTACTGATGTATCTTGTAAGGAGACATTCAAAAAAGGGTTTGAACTTCGGATGCATCAAACTGCAGTTAACGGGAAAAATCATCTTAAGGAACAAACAACAGATGTTTTCACCAAGGCAATGGCCAGAGGGCCATTTCAGAGATGTTTCAAATTGAGCATGATTGATATCTAGGCTCCATTTTAAGGGGGACTGTTGAGTATTTTTATTTTCTTCCCACTTCATGTATTTTCTTTTCTTTCTATGTAATCTACCTAACATGGTTTCTCCTCTCTGAATAAGAGAACCCTAAGGCCTCATGGATAATCAACTGAGCATTCTCCTTCTACAAAATTTGTCAGAACGGATCTGGCCCACATCATCTCAGTGCTCCCCTGCACCATAGATTTGTATTCAGAATCAACACTAGTTCTAGCAAATATATTTTGTTTTTGGAATATGGCAAAATCATACGTAGACTTCATGTCTTTAGGGCATACTACATAGTCAGCATCTGAACATGCCGTGATGGAAAGAGATGTCCCTCTGCTAAATAGCAACCCTGTAGTTGGAGAAGACTTCAGATACCTTAGGATCATCTAAGCTGCATCCATGTGAGCTGGTTGACTTTGCTAACTATAAAGGAGATATATGTCCTGGTGGGAGTCATGTAGATGAACTTCCCAACAAGCTCTATGTATCTCCTCTTGTCTACTTCATTTGCATCATCATCATAGAGCTTCGTGTTGGGATTCATGGGAGTAGTGGTAGGTCTGCAGTCTGCCATACCTGTCTTTAGGAGTACTTCCTCTGTCTCATCACAAGACCTCTCTGGTTCTTAGCAAACTCATGCCCAATGAAGTATCGTAGTCCGCCAAGGTCTTGTTAACAAACTATTGTCCAAGGAACTCCTTAGCATCATTGATACTCTGTAAGTCATCTCTTGTAATAGCGATGTCATCAACATAAACTAGAATGACAATTATACCTCTCTATGTCCTGTGAACAAAGAGCGAGTGATCTCCAGTCAATCTCGTGAAGCTTGTTGTTGTATCAAGTCTGAGAGCTCCTGAAACCATGCTTTTAGATTTTACGTAAGACCATAAATAACCTTATGAAGTCTGCATATTTGCTAACACTCCCCCTTAGCAGCAAACCCATATGGTTGCTACATATATGAGAAAAATAAAATAACAAACTAAATAAGGTGCTGTCAACACTAATATAGTACTTCTGTGTGATAGGATCAAAGTGTCGATAGTATTTTTGGGTCCAGGAGTAGCTAATAAAGACACACTTGACAACTCTTGGTGAGAGCTTGTCACGACCAGAAGTCATGTGATGAACAAAAGCAAGAAAAGGCCCTTTAGGAAATGTAATCGAACAAGGAATATTTTCTCCTACCACGTAGGATGGCTTACAGCTGACTAGGTAGCACGCAAAAGGATCGGATCATCCGAGAAAGAATGGAGAGCATGACTCTTATAAGAAGAGTCCTAGTAACATCAAGAAGGTGATGGTATTTGCGCTCAGCAACTACGTTTTGCTAAGAAGTATAAACACATGAGATCTCATGTATGATCTCAAGGGGCTTGAAGAACGAAGAGAGTTGAATGGTACAAAATTCCAAGGCAATGTGAGAGGAATATAACAGGAATGAAAATGCTTAAGTGGATGTGCGAATATACACGTAAAGATTGGATTCAGAATGATGCAATCAGAAGGAAAGTTGGTGTAACTTCGATCGAGGATAAGATGCGAGAAAACCACTTAAGGTGGTTTGGCCACTTGCAAAGGAGATCGACTGATGCACCAGTTAGGAGATGCGAGTATTGGGATGTTGAGCTGACTAAGAAAGGGCGAGGAAGGACCAAGAAGTGTTGGAATGAGACTATATGAAGGGATCTTAGTTTTTTGGATGTAAGTCCAAGATTGACCCAAGATAGAACCGAATGGAGGCAAAGAATCCATGTAGCCAACCCTACTTAATATTGGAAAAGGCTTTGTTGTTGTATTGCAAGGTTGTAGAAATCGGTAGTCGGTACTCGGTCGGCAGGGTCACTGACTAAGGATTAATCGGCAGTTGGGCGACTAATCAGATTTAGTCGGCCATTAGTTGGTTTTGAGTTTTTTAATTATTTTAAATATATATATCATTATATATATATATATGTATTCTTATATATTTGCATAGATTTATATATTTTCTATACGATCATAATGAAACAAAATAAGTAATTGACTTTAAATATAACATTAAGTATATTAGAATAAGTTTTCTCTTAAAAAGGTAAAAAATAAAAATAAAAAATCTCTATGTAAATGTCGACCGAGTAGTCGGCCGAGTAGTCTGCCCGGTTAGTTGGGTTGACCGACTAATGGCCGACTAGGCCTAGTCGAGTCGACTACCCCCCCCCCCCCCCCCGACCCGACTAGTCGGCCGACTTTTACAACAGTGTTGTATTGTGAGAGGAACTTGCTTAATTGGTCTTTATTTCCTTAATTAAAGTTTAAATAACTGTCAGTCTCAAACTTCCTTTTCACAAGAATATCTACAACCACAAGATAGAACTTGTGTCCTTGGTGATCTGGAACACGATTGAGACCCCGATATCAAAATGTATTAACTCAAATAATGAACTACTACTACTTACCAGGAAAAGTGGAACGGTGATGCATCCCAAGCTAGCAAGCTTCACACTGAAAAGTAGGCTAAGGAGTTTGCGGGTAGACTCTACACAACTTATGCATAGGAAAATGACCGAACCGAAGATTCCCTATATATGGAGACATTGATCTAGTTGGAATTGAAGATATGTTCATAAGGAGACTGGACCAATATGTATAGACCCCCTTGCTTACAGCCAGATACATCACCTTGCAGTGAATATATCCAAAAACACAGGAGAAGAGGGGTCAAATATGTCATGAAAATTTAGATACTTGGCAATCTGACTAATAGATAACATGTTCATAAAAAATCAGGTGCAGGGGGCACATTCTGCAGGTGCTTGGACGGTGTCAACCGAAGCTCTCATTGTAGTATAATAGGGAAATGTATCACATCTACATTGACTACAAATCTGCCACGGTGTACTGGACTTTAAGAAGTAAATTGTGCTTTGTCAACACAGTGATGATGAGATACTTCAAAGTTCAGAATCCATTTTAAAATGTATGCTCTTTGGCAATTAATAAATGCATAAGTTATAATTGAGGTACGGGAAGAGACAGAGACAACGTCAGAAGGACCCGAAGAAGTACTAGTAGGGCATGTAGAACGAGTCATGATCTCCCTCATATGGGAGACAAGGTCGTCGAACTCCTAATTAGCAGAAGTTGTTGTAGACTCAACCTGCTCTGCAACACGGGCAGACACTGGGTGATTATACTTCCGATAGAAAGTGCCCTCAGAGCGTCCACCTCCCCTATCACGGACATAACATATTTTGAACTGCGTGGAATCTGCTCGGCTGCAAGATGCAACCATATCGTAGAGGAGATCTGAGTAGTGGTTGCAGCTTATACTGATTGATGAGTTATGTGGATGATCTCTCTATTCTTCTATGTATGGACTAGAAGATGCATTTTAGACCTTTTGCATAATAAAGCATTTACATTTTATAGTGAAAATCCCTTGTGTGCAACTTAAAGGAAACACTCTGCCAAAAGGAACATGTTACATGTAAAACAATGTGATCGTAGTCAAGCATGAACCCTACATAATATATTGCTATAATTCTTGTTCAAAAACAAGAATGTGGAGGCGTAATCAGAGATAAAGAATAAGAACAATGAAGAACACTGGTGTTTTTACGTGGAACCCTAATCCGTAAGGAGCGGGATGAAACCGCGGGAGAATGCATCAAAGAGCTGATGTTGCATTCAACTTTCTCATCTGATACAATGTGTGTGGGGCTTTCTATATAGCCACCACTGAGTTCCCATGCCCCACAAATAGTAGATGTGAAACTAAACCACTGGATAAGGTAATTGGACCGTAGGGGGATCCAATTACCCATCACTACAATGATTCATATGCTCCAACACTCCCCCTCAAGCTGGAGCATGCAATGCTCAGCTTAGACACATAAAAAGAAATCACGAACTCACAATAAAAGGCACTATAGACAATATCAACTCAACACATACTATATTGTCAGTTGTTGTCGAGGATGTTGCTTCTCATGTCGTGCAGGTGAGGAGGAACAAAATGGCTAGAGTGTGAGTTAAACTGGATCTCCTCGTCGGATAACATGTGCTCTGTACTGTGCCTGCCAGAGTCCCTGAAACTGAAATGAGTCTCCTCGTCGGAGTACTCTAGCCAGCCACATGTAGAAGACTGTGCATCATGGGGACAACTACTCCATCTCTGAAGGGTCGAACTGAAAAAAACCGTGGTAACATCCTCGTCGGAGACCAAGATCACTTGAGAATGGAGTCTGAAAGTCTCCTCGTCGGAGAATTGGGTTTCTCCCATACTAGCTTAGAGAATGGGATCTTTGCTATGGAGTCCATATGAAACCATATGAAAACCTTAGCCCTTAATGGCATAGAGAATATGATCTCTACTCTGGAGTCCCTGTGGATCACATGAAAACTTTGAGATGAAAAACAAAGATGGAGACTACAATAATAGTGATCGCATACATGTGTGTTTCATACTGAGGACTCGGAACCAATCTGAACGTCGAGTCTGAATCTGAAAATCTGTAGCGTCTGACAACTGGTCTAGCATTTTGATCTGAATCAGAGCCGTAGAACTCTACACAATACTCCCCTTTTCTCCCTTACTGATCGGAATTGAAGACATTGACCAAGTTGGGAGAAGACAAGAAAATGAGGAGAACAAAAGACCAGTAAGTTGATCTCAATCGGCTTTTCTTCTCACAATTTTTTTAAATAATTTCTTCGTAGTTGTTTCTCCTTTTTTTCCCGACTGTTCTTTTTTTTTTGCATACGGCTATTCCCTTTTTTGTATGCTGGCCTTTTCAAAAGAATTTCTCTCCCTCCCCTTTTTTTTATAAAATAGCAGCCTACTGTTGGGCTACAATAAACCTGGGTCCCTTTTCTTCTTGGGCTCTCAACCCACTTAGGTGCACAAAGCTCCGTCTCCCTCTTTTTTTTAAAATCAAAGTAGCCCAGCCTGATTTGGGTATTTTTGTAAAAAAAACCGTAGCTGCCTTTGGGCTAATAAAACAAATACCCCCCCCCCCCCCAAATATTTTTTTAAACGAGCATCCTCAATGTCTCGACCCCTCCAACATCTTCTAGGTTTCCATTTTGGGCACCCATCTTTTGGGTCGCTGCTACCTGGGACTTGGATTGGTGTGCACAATGCACACAAAGGAGAGCATAGTACCGCATGGAGGAGCCTCCGCCAAGTGGATGAGGCTTGAAGGCCATCAACGTTTAAAGTTGGTGGGAGAGAGAGGACTCTCGGTTGCGCCCATTGTTGTCTGTGCATGGAATGCTAGAGTTCCGCAATGTTGGGAACCCGTCTGTCGAAATAGTTGCCACTTTGATGGATGGGGCTTCTTCTCGTGCCCCTACCGGCTTCTGCGTGAGGGCCTTTATCGCATGCTACCACTGTTGTTGCTGGAACACCACCACAATAAAAGGATGGGGCCTGGAGCATGCTTGGAGGTCGACGAGGATGTTGACTTGCTTTGGCTCGGCTTCGACGGCTGGTTATCCGCAAGGAGAGCCCGAGAGGGGAGGTGATCTCACTGCCTGTTGATGGATCTTCACATGTGTCGGGTTCACAAATCCTTGAGTTTTTAGAACTTGATGACGAATACAAAATCCATGCCCTCGAACTTGGATCAGAATCTGATTGTCATTGGCGTCGACTTCGGCTACCTCGAATTAGGTTCTGTAGAGATATATTTGTGTTTCTGTACTGTTTCTCTATTTTCTTTTCTTATGTCTATCTGATGTAATTTACCCATCGGTTTCTCCTCTGTGTAAGAGACCATAGGGTTCAAGGAATAAACAACTTTTCATTCTTTTCCCAACATGGTATCAGAGCGGTGATCCTAAGCCGGAGTTCTCGTACCCTAACCCTACGCACCCATCCTCCCCCCCTTCCTGGTGTCGTTGCCGCCCTCTCATCTGAGCACCATTGTCTGCCACTGCCACACTTTCTCTCCCAGGCAGCTACTGCCACTCTTTCATCCGGGCACCGTCGCCCCTTCATATGGGCTTTGCCGTCCTGCTGCCCCTCATCCGGCATGTCGCCCCGTCATCCCACCGCTGGCTTACGGCCATCGGTCCTCACCCTTACTGACGGATCTCTCTAAGGCCGTACGTTCTTGCATCTAGGTCCGCTCGTGTTGATAGATTTGGTTGTCTAAGTCTACACATGCAATCAAATCCTCATATGTTTGTGTAGACATTTGTCTATTGGTATACAAAATCCTAGCTTTCTTCATCCGGCAATATGCCTGAGAACAAAGTCGATATCCCCGCTACAAGCTCTTTCAGAGGTTCATCGCCGATTGTCAAGATGGATGGAGTACTACGAGCTCTAGGTCATGCAGTTCATGAGCCTTATGAAATCTACGGGTAAGAAACATATTCTTACTGAGGAAGAGCTGGTTTAGAAAATTGGGGCCAATGCCTCATGGGAGACGGATGATGCGTATGCCAAGGTTTGCATTTCTGATACATTGACGATAGAGATCTCCAATGATGTGTTACATCAGCCCACCGCCAAGGCGATGTGGGATACCTCGCAAACACTTATTCTCAGGCGAGGAATGAGATAAAGATTCTGCAGCTTCAACATGATATCTTTACCATCAAGCAGAACAGACAATGCCTTCATTCTTTGTAGAAACGTAAGAATGAATTGCATTAATGAGGCCCTAGGGTTCTCTTATATAGGAGAGAAAACTGTTGAAAAAATTACAACATGAATACAAAAGAAGTAGATAATATGAAAACAATAAGAAAGATAACTAATATCTCGACACTCCTCCTCAAGCTAGAGCGTGGATATCGTTCAGGCTCTGCTTGGAACAACATCTCTGATAAGGTTCCTTTGCTAGGGCCTTAGTAAGGACACTGTTGTCTGGTCTCTAGAGCTGACATGCGTAGTGGCGATAAGACCCTTCTGTATCATGTCACGAGTGTAGTGACAGTCCACCTCTATATGTTTGGTCGTTGGGTTGTTTGTAATGAAAAGAGCAGCTTGGTTGTCACATTGGAGGTGTATGGGAAGAGACACCTCTATAGTTAGGCCAGTAAGAGTAGATCTGACCCCCATCATCTCTGTGCTAGTCTGCTTCATGGCCCTGTATTCTGACTCAACACTTGATCTGGCAACCACAGTTTGCTTGTTGCTCTTCCATGAAACAAGTGAATTCCCTATGAACACAACGAAGCCTGAAGTAGACTTGCTATCCTTTGGACACCCAACATAATCTACATCTGCACATGCTGTAACTGAAAGAGATGCACCTCTGTTGAAAAGAAGTCCTATACCTGGTGATGTCTTCAAATACCTCATTATCTGGATTACATCCATATGTGCATGTCTGGGTCGCTCCATAAACTGATTCACTTTGCTAACGACAAAGGATATCGAGCCTTGTAATAGTCATATATAAGAGTTTGCCGACAAGTTCCTTGTACCTCCTCTTGTCAATCTCCTCGGTGTCATCATCATAGAGTTTCATGCTCGGATCGATATGAGTAGTGGTAGGTCTGTAATCTTTTATGCCAGTCTCTGAAAGAAGATTTGTAACGTACTTCCTCTAGGTAATCACAAGACCTCGTTTGTTCCTGACAAACTCCAGTCTAAAAAAGTAACATAAATTACCAAGGTCCTTGGTCACAAACTGCTGACCTTGGAAGTCCTTGGCAACATGAATGCCCTACTCGCCATCCCCTCTGACAATAATGTCATCCCACGTAAACAAGAATGACAACAATACCTCTTTGAGTCCTATGCACAAATAAAGAATGATCAACAATCAATTGCACAAACTCCTATTGTTATATCAAGTCTGAGAGCCTTTGGAACCATGCTCTTGGACCCTGCTTAAGGCCATAGATAGCCTTATGCAGCATGCAAACCTTCTGGCACTCCCCCTCAGCAGCAAACCCAGGTGGGTGCTACATGTAGACCTCTTCCTGTAGATCATCATAGAGGAAGTCATTCTTTACATCAAGGTTGTAAAGGGGCCAATCTCTTGTTTCAACAACAGAAAGAAGAATACACATAGTAGAATGTCTGACAACTGGAAAGAAAATATCTTGGTAGTCCACCCCCATATGTTTGGATGAACCCACTTGCCACAAATTTCGTCTTATAACGATCCACAGTACCATCTGCATGGTGTTTCACAATGAACACCCACTTGCACCCCACAAGGAATGCGTTAACTGGAGCTGAAACAAGACTCCTAGTACCACGCGACTGTTGCGCATCCATCTCCTCCTCCATGGCTAACCACCACTGACTGTCCTGAAGAGCCTCATGATATGTTTGTAGTATCTCCACGGTTGATAGTGCCAAGGTAAACCTCCTGAAATCCTTTGATAGTCTTCTCAATGAAACTTGGGCTGCAAGAGAATAAGTAGCATACGTGTGTCTCTGCTTTCGTAAAGCAATCGACACATCAAGATCATCTGGCTAGTCCCGAACCTGTAAGTTCCCCTCTTGAGCGAGCACCTGGTCATCTTGTATGGAATCATGTTGTACAAACAACTCAGTAGTGCCATTAGTAGAAACAATGTGCTCATTACATACCTGAGGCATGATGGATGATGGACAATACCTGTGAGCAGGGGGAACAGAGCGAGACTTGCGAGTAAACACACGTGGCAAAAACTGAGTCACAATAGGAGGTGGAGCCACATGAGCAGGTGCAGAAGCATGAGTAGGTGTAGGTGGTGGTGGTAGAGGAGATCTCAACATCAGATTCTGATGGGGCTAGTATGTCACCTATAGGAGAAAAATACATGACATAATCAAAGAAAGTAATGTCGGCCCTAACAAAGTATTTCCGCTTGAGAGGATCAAAGCAACAGTATCCCTTCTGGGTACGAGAGTAGCCAATAAAAACACACTTGATAGCTCTGGGAGAGAGTTTGTCACGATCTGGAGAGAAATCATGAACAAATGCAACAGATTCGAGCACACGAGGTGTAAGGGAGAAAATATCCTTCTCGGGAAGCACATTCGAGAAAGGAATCTTCACTCCCAACACAGACGATGGCATGTGGTTCACAAGGTAGCATGTTGTGAGGACATCATCACCCTAGTAAACACGGGGAGCATGACTCTGTATCAACAAGGTTCTGGTCACATCAAGTAAGTGACGGTGTCTGCGCTCGGCAATGCCGTTCTACTGGGATGTGTGAGCACACGAGGTCTGGTGAACAATGCCAAGATATCTAAGAGAGTCAGAAAGTTGGAAGGGGTAGAACTCTAAGGCATTATCAGAACGAAGATATTTGACATTAGAAGAAAAAAATCTTTATCTCATTAATAAACGATTTGGTAACAAGTCCAGCCTCCGACTTATTCTTCAATATAAGGACCCAGTAAAATCTAGAAAAATCATCGACAACGATAAAAAAACAATGTCTCTCGTAATCAGGGACACGATTCAGATCCCAACTATCTAAATGAGGGAGCTCAAATAACTCAGAACTGCTCCAATTCTAATGGGATGGAAAGGAGGAATGGTGATGCTTCCCAAGCTGGCATGCCTTACACTGGAAGGAGGATCTCGTGGAAATCTGAGGGAGAACATGCCACAGCTTCTGCAGAGGAAGGTGGCCAAAATGAAGGTGCCACAAATATGGTAAGACTAGTCCAATAGGTATAGTAGAAACAACAACATGAGGAGGTTGGACCAGTCTGTAGAGCCTCTGCTGCTCAAAGCCACATCCAATCACCCTGCCCATGAGTATGTCTTGAAACACAAGAGATGAAGGGTAAAAAATGACACGGCAATGCATATCCTTAGTAATCTGACTAATGGAAAGTAAATTCATGTAAAATTAGGAATATAAACATTATGAAGGCACATGGATGGTGTCAAATGCAGCTCCCCTTGTCTTGTAATGGGTAAGTGGTCTCCATTAGCAATGAAAACCCATCTACTAGGATGTATGGTCATGTAGGACCTCAGTTGCGCTCTATCTCCACACATATGGTGGGAAGCACCAGAGTCCTTAATCCACGGTATCATATATCTGCACCACTACTATCAGTAAAAGCGTAAGCGATACATGAGGAGCTCGAAGAGGCTCTGACTGTGGCGAAGATATCTATAGTGGTGGTTCCTTCAATATGAGTCGTGATCTCTCGTATACAAGAGACAATATCATCCAGGAAAGGATCGCCCTGTGAAGCTAGAATCTCTGAAGTCTCAGTCTGTTCTGTCACGCGATCAGAAGCATGATATCCATGCTTCTAGTAGCATGTATCCTCTGCATGTCTTGGCCATCGACAATAGGTGTAAGCGTCGTGTTGACGTCCATCGCCTCTGCCACGAGGGGTGCATCCTCTAGACTGGGGTCGCCCCTCCTCGACTACGAGAATCGGCCTCATTGAAGAGGGCGGAGGAGTACTGGATGAGACGGCTATAGGCCTCCTCCATGAGAGGCATGGTAGCTCTGGTGAGAAGCTGTGTACGTGCTACATCATACTCTGTATCAAGAATGGCCATGAAAACTCCAACCAACGTAGAGTTCCTATATGCCTTCCATGCTCCATAGATGTCGTAATACGCCTATATCTATGAAGCTTCTCGAACATGCTACAGAGTGAAGAGTAGTACACGTGAAGAGGACAACCATTCTGCTTGGCCTTGTAGATATCGAACTGTAGCTGAAGAATCTTGGCCTCATTCTTCGCTTGAGCATAGGTGGATGCCAAAGTGTCCTGCATCGCTTTGGTGGTAGAATGATTCAAAATATCATTGGCTATCTCTGTGGTGAGGGTCCGACACAACCAAACGCATGAATACGTGTCATCTTGCTTCCAAGAAGCATTGGCCCTAGTCTTATCTGTTGGCTCCGGATCTGTCAGGAAGTGCTCCTTGTTGTTTCATTGCATGAGGGTGAGAAATCCATCTTTGCGATGGGTGTCGGGCCCTTGAAGGCACCAGACGAAGAAAATATATCACCTTTTTTCTCTGACATGATGATACTACGACCGAACAACGGAACTCGACTGGGAAGTAGACAGATGTGAAATAGTCTACACGATCATACGAAGGATCGGTTGTACGTGTAGACTCATGCAACCATCATCATCGAACTTCTCTACATGTTAGGGCCAGAGAACGCGATTTATAAGTTTGAAATCATGTTTTTTGGTCAAAATCAGACCGTTTCATACTGCAGTTCGAACCGTCGAGGTGCACGGAGAAGCGAGGCTCGAGGATGGTCAACAACAACCTGGTACCCGTACGCGGGGGTTGTTGGGCCTGACTGTACGGGGATCCAGCGGCAGCAGCTGGAGAGGGCTTGCGGCTGGGTGAGGCGGCAACCTGGGGAGGGGGGGAGCGACGGGTTGGGTTAGGGCTTGAGTGGGATACGAGAACTCCGGTCTAGGATCGTTGCTTTGATACCATATAAACACGGAAGAATGAATTGCATTAATGAGAGGCCCTAGGGTTCTATTATATAGGAGATAAACCTGTTGGGCAATTTACAAGATGAATACAAAAGAAATAGATAATATGAAAACAGTAAGAAAGAGAACTAATATCTAAACATTCTTTATATACATCCTTGCGTGGGATGTTTGAGAAGCTCCACAGTTTCATGCCCCTCACGTCTACTCCCGAGCAGTAGAAAACATATAGGAATGCCACCATGGTTGGTGTATTTCTTGCAGCCCTTGATCCTATGTATGAGGCTGCTCGTTCATAGATTTTGGTGGATGCTACTATTCCTCCCATGGAGGAAGTCTTCCGCCGACTCAGCATGATCATTGTCTCATCTATTGCATCTAGTCAGACTTCTTCGGTGATGGCAGCCTCCCGAGGTAGAGGAGGCCCTTCTCAGTTTCGTGGACGTGGACCTCGTAGTAGAAGAGGTTGTATTCGTCAGCCATGCACTTACTGTCATCGTCCCGAGCATATAGAGGATACATGCTACTCCAATCATGATTTTCCTGCATCGGGCCAAGTAGCTGAGCATGTTGAGTCTCCGACTGCTACCTCTTCGGATCAAAGGTTTGATGATCTTGTAGCACGATTGAGGGACATTATGACTCTTGTCAGTCCCACTACTTTTTCATCTACCTTGAGAGGTCACTCAGATGTTGCTGCTTCGGCATCTTCCCGTAGCTCAGGTAGTACCTATGCACTTACTAGTAGTAGTGGATCTAATGCTTACAGAATGGATTATGGACTACGGGGCTACACATCACTTGTGTGGAGATACAGATCAGCTTACAGAGTACATACAGGTTCCTCCAAGGAGAACCGTGGTTACAGTAGATGAGACTCATTCCCCGATCACAAGACAAGAGGAGATTAGTTTGACATTTTCTATGCATCTGCAGAATGTGTTGCATGCACCTGATTATTCTATGAATTTATTATCTATTAGTCAGATTATGAAGGATCTATATTGTCGATCTATTTTCACCCATCGTCTCTTGTATTTCAAGACATCCTTACGGGCAGGGTGATTGGTTGTGGCCGTGAGCAGAACGGTCTCTATTGCTTGGTCTGAAACCCTTATGCAAGTCTTTCCTCTCATTCCGTTAGACCAGTCTCCCCCTTTACGTAGCACATGTGCTTTGTCACCTTTCACTTCAGAAAATGTGTCGTGTTCTGTCTTAGATTTCATCTCGCTCATCCTTCCAGTGCGAGGCATGCCGATTGGGAAAGCATCATCAATCTGCTTTCCCTAGTCATCAGAGTCAGAGCAGTAGCTCCACTTTTGAGTTATTTCTTATTGATATTTGGGGTCCATGTCGTGACTCGTGTTCCCGATCACCAGGGACGCATGTTTTATCTGGTTGATGTGGATGATTTTTCTCGTTTGTCGTGGGTTTTTTTACTAAAGAATAAATCTGAAGTAGGAGATGTTAACAAAACTTTTGTTAATGAAGCGCAGAATGTGTTTTCTTCTTCTATTAAATTTGTGAGAACTGGTAATGCATTGGAATTCTATATTCATGCTCTCTCCACATTTTTTTCAAATCGGGGTATTATTCATCAAATCCGAGTATTATTGTATGTCTTTTACATTGTAAATATACTCTTTTTCTATGCTGAAAGAAATGTATAAATACAATTTAATTATATGAGCCTATTAAAGAGTTAGAATAATATTGATGGAAAAGTTGAACACATTATGATCATTATTTCATGCTAAAGTAAGACAGGAGCAATCTCATATGGAAAATTTTGAAATAATGAGAATAATAAAAAATAACTTAGATAAAAGCTCATGTTTAATGTGAGGATCTTCAGTATCGAAAAGCTAAAGTCATAAAAAGGAAACAAACAGAACTTTTAATGTACAAATGAACAACTTACATTATAGTGAGAAGATCTTGTGATTACTCATGTTATGAAAATATCGTATTAATAATGATAACTATCGCCAGGAATTGTCATGCTAGTAAAATCAAAGCAATAAAACTGCAAAGGAGGGATATCTGGATAAATCTCGAACCACAACAAATGTTGGAGGAATTTGAAGTAGCAAGACTATTATTTTTGCGTGTTAGGAGAAGGAGCACTACAATCTACCCTAGGTTTGTGGGATCTTTAAAGAATGTGGTCAATATTGAAAAGAGATGGAAAAAGTAGGGTAAGGAATGTTCGAACATGAAACTAAATGCGGGATGAGGAATTGGGATAACAATCTTAAACATTTGACTTTCCTACTAGATTTTATGGTTAATATTTTCTGTTCTTTTTTTTTATATTCAGCATTTAGTCTTTAACTAATAGGATTATACATGCGTACATATATACATATATATTAAATTAGTATGGCTTAGAGTGTTTTGTGATCATGATAATGCATCGAAATTTTTGAATAGTATGCTATGATTGATTATGATACTTATACTAAGTAACTCATACAAAGCTACTGTAACTAGGCTAAAATAAGTAGAGATGTGAACTTAGATGTTTTGTTTAGCCAATGCACGAAGGGTCTACATCTTTGACTCATGATGTATTTTGAAGCCAAACCACTTGTTATAAAGGGGGTAGGAAAGAGATTAGGTTTCACTACGGGAGCATAATGTTGCATATACATGTCATGCATTGGCAAAACACTTCGATGTCGCATGGGATTAAGGAAATCATTTTGGTGAAGTCTGGACATGATAAATAATACCAATGGATTCTAGGTATGATAATAAGTTTAAGAACAACCACTTAATTACTGTAGTAAATTGGTTTGAGGGTAAGGAATGTTCGAACATTAAACTAAATGCGGGATGAGGAATTGGGATAACAATCCTAAACATTTGACTTTTCTACTAGATTTTATGGTTAATATTTTCTGTTCTTTTTTTTTATATTCAGCATTTAGTCTTTAACTAATAGGATTATACATGCGTACATATATACATATATATTAAATTAGTATGCCTTAGAGTGTTTTGTGATCATGATAATGCATCGAAATTTTTGAATAGTATGCTATGATTGATTATGATACTTATACTAAGTAACTCATACAAAGCTACTGTAACTAGGCTAAAATAAGTAGAGATGTGAACTTAGATGTTTTGTTTAGCCAATGCACGAAGGGTCTACATCTTTGACTCATGATGTATTTTGAAGCCAAACCACTTGTTATAAAGGGGGTAGGAAAGAGATTAGGTTTCACTACGGGAGCCTAATGTTGCATATACATGTCATGCATTGGCAAATCACTTCGATGTCGCATGGGATTAAGGAAATCATTTTGGTGAAGTCTGGACATGATAAATAATACCAATGGATCCTAGGTATGATAATAAGTTTAAGAACAACCACTTAATTACTGTAGTAAATTGGTTTGAGGGTATCGATGCTTACTGCATCAGGAATCTGGTGATATTTTTTCTCGTACTTAGCAGCCAAACTATAATAAATAACTTTGTGAATAATGAAATTAAAATAGAAACGAGAAATTACTTATTTCCGTTAATATAATTTTACATTTATGCTTAGCGATATAATGCAAATGTTAAATCTTTCAATGTGAATTAAATGTCTCGGTTGTTGTAAGTATTCATGGTGCTCTTTTATTAATATATATGTGCTGGATACCATAGCGTGTTTCCCTCTTCTTTGTTTCAAAAAATGTCATAACATTTTCTAATACATTTCATATATTGTTTTCCCCATGCATGTCAACTCTTTGATGCAATTATGCTATAACTCCTTTCACGAGAATATTCGAAAAGGATCGATCGGTCTAAGGAGGGGTTGTTACATGTGTGTTGGAGTATAAGTTGTATGCGCCTATTGTGTTGTAGCAGGGTAAATGGATCCTGGAGGAGATCCATTTACCTCAACCAGTGTTTAGTCCCACATCGTCCAGTGGTGGGACTTGGAGGCTCTGGAGAGGCTATATAAGGAGCCCCAGACCTCCTGTACTCATTGAGAAAAAGGAATGAAGTATCTGCCCCTTTGAGGGCTTCTCCCGTGGTTTCATCCCGCTCCTTACGGAGTAGGGTTCCACGTAAAATCCTGATGTTCTTTTCTTTTATTATCTTTTTCCATGTTACGCTTCCGCTTCCGATTTTCTAACATGGTATCAGAGCGGGTCGATTCTCGAGGTGTTTTGTGTTCGTTATTCTTATTGAGATTCGGTTCAGTTTTCCAATTATTCGATTAACGTTGGAGGATTATTATTTCGAATATAAAGTTCCAGATCTCTCATTCCTCTTTAAGTTCCAGATGGTCTGGACATTCTGCTAGCCAACGATAGGGTTTCGTTTCTGAAACCCTAGTAGATACAATGTCCAGATGCCGCCGATTCGATTGTCCAGAGCCCAAGCGGTATTCTCCTCCGCCTAGGGTTCCTTGCGGCAGCAGGACAGACCTCCAGGGCGTAACACGAAGGAGTCGCGCGCACCGCATCCCTGATCTCGCCCCGGGCGGCTCCATCTCCAGAAGAAGAGGCGGCCCTTCCGTTCTCCTTACGAAGTCACACCTCCAGCAGGGCTTCTCCTCACAGACCTCCTCCATACGCAGATCTCCTTTGGCAGCGCATGAGCCCATGGCGGCAACTCCATCTCCATCGAGCGGCTGCCGAGGCGGCACCCAAACCTCCAGGATCAGAAGGCACCGCATCTCCTAATCCGAGCCCCTCCAGTAGCTCTCGTCAATCTCAGGCGGCCTCCTCCGTACTTGAGGCCTTGCGCCCCTCCCACTTCAAACGACGCACCTCTCTATGAGATGAAGAAGACCCATCTCCCATCGAGCCCTCGAAGCAGCTCCTCCTCCGCAGGCTCTTGCTGGCGGCGCGTCCCCGCATACGCAGATCTTCCCCTCGTGCTGCCCTCGATCGCCCAGGCGGAGGAAGCCTCGCCCTACTGCAACAACACTCCAGGGGCGGCGGCACTTATGGTTTGATGGGTTCCCGCAAGGGGGAACCCTAAGGTGGGGGCACGTTCTAAGGGGCCCTAGGGGCTCGCTGGTCTATTAAAAAAAACAATAGAAATATACATGTCTTTTGAGCCCAAAGTTGGGTCCTATTTGAAAAAAAAAGAGTGCTATTGTATGCCATGTGATGGGCCGTGGTTTGTTAAAAAAATGAAAAAAGGCACGCACAAAGAAAAGCTGTGCGGAAAAATATTTGAAAAAAAAAGAGCCGTAAAAAAAATGGGAACGACTTACAAAAAAAAATTAAAAAAAGAGGCGCGTACACGAAAAAAACCGTACGCAAGAAAACAAAAAAAAAGCGTAAAAAAATGGAACGACTTACGAAAAAAAATCAAAATCAGAGGGCTTATAAAAAAAATGAAAAGCCACATGTTCATGTTTTTCCCCATTATTGTTGTCTTCTCCCAACATTGTCGATGTTCATGTTTTCCGACAAGTATGGGAGAAAGGGGGAGTATATTTGTAGAGTCACAGGTCTGTTCATGATCCAGATTCAGATGCCAGTCTCCAGACCAGCTAGTTGATCAGACTCTACAGTTGTTCAGACTCGACGATCATTGTTTCCGAGTCTCCAGTTTCAGACACGCACGAGTGTGCGGTCATTATCAGATGAGCATATGTTGCCATCATTTGTTCGAGGTCCCCATCATTCTTGTTGTTGTTCGGCCAGAGTTTTCATGTGAGCCATAGGGACTCCAGAGCAGAGGACCGTTCCCTTGAGGGCAAGGGTTTTCATGTGGTATCATAGGTACACCAGAGCAGTGCACCATTCTCTGAGCCAGATGGGAGAGACCCAGTTCTCCGACGAGGAGACTTCAGGCGCAGTTTCAGACTCGATGGTCAGATTCTGAGTCTTCAGTTGACTCACACTCCAGCCCGTTCGTCCTCCTCACCTGCACAGCATGAGAAGCAACGTCCTCGACTGCAGCAATGTGCGCGTTGGGTTGATATTGTCCGTAGTGTCCTGTAGAGTAGAGCTGAGTTTATTTCTGTTTGTCCAAGCTGAGCATTGCATGCTCCAGCTTGAGGGGGAGTGTTGGAGTATAAGTTGTATGCGCCTATTGTGTTGTAGCAGGGTAAATGGATCCTGGAGGAGATCCATTTACCCCAACCAGTGTTTAGTCCCACATCGTCCAGTGGTGGGACTTGGAGGCTCTGGAGAGGCTATATAAGGAGCCCCAGACCTCCTGTACTCATTGAGAAAAAGGAATGAAGTATCCGCCCCTTTGAGGGCTTCTCCCGTGGTTTCATCCCGCTCCTCACGGAGTAGGGTTCCACGTAAAATCCTGTTGTTCTTTTCTTTTATTATCTTTTTCCATGTTACGCTTCCGCTTCCGATTTTCTAACAATGTGTATATGTAAATATGTATTTATTATATGCATGTATGTATCATGTATATTAATATAAATATATATTTGGGTAAAATGGGGTTGTCCCTTAGGAAGCTAACTTGGCTCCCCCCGCCCCATTTTCCCTATTTTTTTTAAAAAAAATCTGTGGGTTTTCATCATTATATTCTTGTATTATGTCATTTGAGTTTCATGTGAAAAAGAGACTCCTACGACCTCCATCCAGACAATCATTTTTTAACGGTCGCAAAATTTTTGAAATCGATCTTAACTGGATGGAGGCCGTACGAGTTTCTGTTTCGCACGAAACTTGAATCACTTAATATAGGGATATAGTTATGAAAATCCACAAAAGCATTTTTCAAAAAAAATAAAAAGTGGGAAAAATAGGATGGGGGAGCCAAGTTAGCTCCCCCGGGGACAACCCCATTTTACCCGGTATATATCCATATATGTGTATATATATATATATATTGAATCGAATCAATCGAACAAATTCAAGTTAATTAAAATTTAACTTGTTTGAGAATCGAATTCACAAGTCAAATTCACTTCATTTATTTCGAATCGAACTTTTTTTTCGAATTTTTATCGAACAAATCCTAATCAAATCCAAAAAAATTCAGTCCTTTGTAACAATATCTGGATGTATTATTGTGGCTCATGTTGGGTATTTTTCCCTGCTGGGGAACAAATGAAATTCAGCTTATGTTGCAGGGTCTGAATGTTCTCTAAGTAGCTTGATTTGTCATTTTCTAGCGATCTCAATCATGAAACCTTTTACATTGTTGTTTATCATCAGCGGAAGCTGCAGCACCAGTACTTAGAAAAACTCGTATAATGTGTATATGCACCATCATATGTGGATTCTAAATTAGGAGTGCATTTGGCCTGTCCATTACTACTACCTATTTTTATTTTTTAGTTTAATTGTGAATATCATTATCCGGTGGCTGGAAATTCCTGTTGCAGCTCGCTGATTCTGCTAAAGCTCAATTTTCTTGCCGAGACTACAGTGACCATCTTGCACTTGTTCGAGCATATGAAGGCTGGAAAGATGCTGAAAGAGACCTTTCGGGGTATGAGTATTGCTGGAGGAATTTTCTTTCCGTGCAGACACTCAAAGCAATTGATTCTCTTCGTAAACAATTCACATTTCTGCTCAAGGATGTGGGTTTAATGGGTGATTATTCAGACGCATGCAATAGGTTTAGCAATGATGAGAATATTGTTCGTGCTGTCATATGCGCTGGACTGTATCCTGGTGTTTGCTCTGTTGTGGTAAGACTGTTCACTATCTTTTATTCCTCTCTAATTTATTCTGCCTGGTCTTATACCTGTGGGAACCACATTCTGTCAGTGTCAGGCTCCATGAGTGCTAGTGCTAGACCTTTGTATTAACAAAGGAGGTACACCTGATATATCAGCTTCTCCTTTGAATTTATTTGAAAGTGGAGAATTGATGGCTTGTTATCTGTTAGAAAATCGGAAGCGGAAGCGTAACATGGAAAAAGATAAACAAAAAAGAATAACAGCGGGATTTTACGTGGAACCCTACTCCGTGAGGAGCGGGATGAAACCACGGGAGAAGCCCCTTAACTGGGCGTGTTTGTCTATTGACTTTCTCATCTGTTACAGGAGGCCTGGGGCTCCTTATATAGCCTCCACAGGGCCTCCGAGTCCCACCACTGGACGATGTGGGACTAAACCACTGGATGGGGTAAATGGATCTCCTCCAGGATCCATTTACCCTGTTACAACTCAATAGGGCGCACAACCATATACTCTAACACTCCCCCTCAAGCTGGAGCATGCAATGCTCAGCTTGGACAAACAGAAAGAAACTCAACTCAACACTACAGGACACTACGGACAATATCAACCCAATGCGCACATGCTGCAGTCGAGGACGTTGCTTCTCATGCCGTGCAGGTGAGGAGGACGAACGGGCTGGAGTGTGAGTCAACTGAAGACTCGGAATCTGACCATCGAGTCTGAACTTGCGCCTGAAGTCTCCTCGTCGGAGAACTGGGTCTCTCCCATCTGGCTCAGAGAATGGTGCACTGCTCTGGTGTACCTATGATACCACATGAAAACCCTTGCCCTCAAGGGAATGATCCTCTGCTCCGGAGTCCCTATGGCTCACATGAAAAACTCTGGCCTGACAACTAGAAGAATGATGGGGACCTCTGACAATGATGGCAACTTATGCTCATCTGACAATGACCGCACACTTGTGCGTGTCTGAAACTGGACTCGGAATCATCTGATGTCGAGTCTGAAACTGGATCTGAACCGTAGAGTCTGGAATCTGATCGGTCTGGGAATCTGAATCTGCATCTGAAATACAAGACCTGTGACTCTACATATATACTCCCCCTTTCTCCCATACTTGTCGGAAAATATAGAAATCGACAAAGTTGGGAGAAGACAATAAAAATGGGGAAAACACACTTAATATTCTCAAAAATTCTTTGCGGCTTTTCATCAATTTTTAAGCCGTCCAAACGATTTTTTTTAAAGCCGTTGCAACATTTTTTTTTATACGGCTTTTCTCTCATTCCCTTTTTTTTTGAAACTTTTTTTTTTTGAAATTGCGTACGACTTTTCTTTGTACGCGGCTTTTTTTTTTTCAACAACGTACGGCTTTTTATTGTACGCGCCTTTTTTTTTTGAAATCTCTCCTCTTTTTTTTCAAAATATACTCCCCCTTTTTTTTTTACAACATATATCCCCCCAAAATTTGTTTTTTTTTAACGGGTCCCTTAATTTATTTTTTTTAAACATCTGGCCACTTGGACCAAACGTAATTGCCCCTTTTTTAAAAAAAAAAATACCGCAGTCGGGCCCATATTGCCCTTTCACGTTAGGGTTCCCAATACCCCTTCGATTTTTTTAAAAGCATGGGGACCGCCGCCCCCCTCACGATAGGGCATCCAAAGATTGGGAACCCGGCGGCTGCAAAGTCGAAGGGGTTCTGCAGACAGGGTTCCGGCGCCGCTCGCGCCTGTAGAAGCGCGCCTGGTGACGCCGCTGGAGGTAGCCGCCGCCAAGGGGAGGCGATGCCGAGCTCGAGCGCCGCCGCGCGCTCGCCTGGAGAGCATCTGGAGGGCTACTGCGCTCGTCTGGAGGGTTGCGCCGCCTGGTTGAAGAGGGGCTCATACGGGGGCGCCGCACGGACTTGGAGGCTTGTGCGCATATGGGCGGCGCTGACCTGGGGTTTGCGACACTTGGGAGGCCGCCTCGTGGACCCTGGGCTCGATGATGCGGTTGGAGCACCGCCAGCGGGAACGGCAGGAGGGGAGGCTCGGGGGATGCGGCCCTCAATGCCGCACGGAAGTCCTCCGCCTGGTGGAGGAGTTGTCGCCTGGAGCCATCGGGCTTAAAGGCCCTGCCTGGATCGTTCTGGAAGGAGTTGGACGCCTAGATCTGATGGGAGTGCACTGCCTGGGGTGCACCTGGGTCGATCCGGGATGGTTGAAGGCCGACTGGAAGGCTAGGGTCGGCGCTGCCAGAGATCCGCTGGAGATGAGCGCAGGACGTTGGATACTTGCACGAACCGAAGGTGCGCACAGTGATGGACGTGCCACCAGGGATCTGGAAAATGGGCGTGCGGCACAAGAGAACAGATTTGGGTTCCAGAGAACCCTAAAAACATACTTTCTTGAACAGAATAAAAATTGAATCCTAAAAACATCTTCAACATAAACATCTTCATCATAAACATCGAATCTCGAAAAATGAAAAACTCAAGAATCGAACCCGCTCTGATACCATGTTAGAAAATCGGAAGCGGAAGCGTAACATGGAAAAAGATAAACAAAAAAGAATAACAGCGGGATTTTACGTGGAACCCTACTCCGTGAGGAGCGGGATGAAACCACGGGAGAAGCCCCTTAACTGGGCGTGTTTGTCTATTGACTTTCTCATCTGTTACAGGAGGCCTGGGGCTCCTTATATAGCCTCCACAGGGCCTCCGAGTCCCACCACTGGACGATGTGGGACTAAACCACTGGATGGGGTAAATGGATCTCCTCCAGGATCCATTTACCCTGTTACAACTCAATAGGGCGCACAACCATATACTCTAACATTATCCATAGATCTATGCATCCCTCAAGTAGGGTGATTTTGCAAGTTAGTTGATTGTTTTAGGGTTGACTTTTGACTTTCAATGTGATAACCTTACTATGGCATGGGGTTATGACATTTGCATGTGGTCACCTAATTAGGGGATGATGTTGTCATTTGAGAAAACTTTTAACATAATGTTTATATTTTCAGAACAAGGAAAAATCCATATCTTTAAAGACAATGGAAGATGGTCAGGTGATGCTATATATGGTAAGTTGCAGGTTAAAAAACTCAGTTGTCTGCAAAACAAATTTGCATTACTGCTAATTTCCAACATAATTGCTATAACATGTTAAATCTTTTCTTCACTTGTACTGTTTTCTGCTTTATATTTCTTAGAATTCTGTCAATGGACGGGAGGCAAAAGTTCCTTATCCATGGTTAGTTTTCAATGAGAAGGTGAAAGTGAACGCAGTGTTTATTCGCGACTCTACTGCAGTACCTGATTCCACTCTGTTGTTGTTTGGAGGAAATATTACAAGAGGAGGCCTGGTACGTTTTATTTGCTATGGCAAGATCAATCTGCTACTTTTTTCTTAGGGATGGGGATTCACAATAGACCACTAATTGTTTTATTGGGTTTTGTGGGAGTTTGTGCTAGGTAAGTAAATTGTTCTTATTTTTGCTTTATAGGATGGACACTTGAAAATGTTGGGTGGTTATCTGGAGTTCTTCATGCAACCTGACCTGGCGGAAATGTACCTGAGCCTCAAAAGAGAACTGGACGAGCTTATACTCTTTAAAGTAAGTATTTTATCCCACTAATCAACAGAAATTACTCAATGCATTAATTAATCGAACATAATATTAATTTTAATGTATTGAAACTGTATTGTTCATAACTACTCAAGAATCTTTATGCTACCTTAAAAAAAGAAATAATCTTTATGCCTAATGCTGAGGAATATAGACATCACACAAGCATAATGTGGTCCAGGACACAATAGGGGATGATGCCTATCTTTAATTGAAAAACAAGACAAATGGTCTTCGGATATATACCCACTCGCTTATCCACATTCATGATCAGCAAGGTGGACGAGTACCAAGTACATTTTGGTTGATATCCAATAGCTCATTTGATTTTAGGGTGTTTACATATGTGTAGTACAGACTTTCGAAATTACATGATGTCCATGTAATCTTAAGTTACATATTGCCATCTATATTTGTGCATGTTTTACATCATTGACTCCTGCCATCGACTCGTGCTGATCTCACTGAGTCACTGTTAGGTTTGACTTAAGGACCTAAAAGCAACACATTTTATAAGGTTATGTATGTTCACACTCCTGCATAATTCCCTAAGTACACTCTAGTCCCCCAATGCTTCATTATTTTGTAAAAATGACGAGGGATCATCATTGATAGGTGGTGTAACGCTCTTCCCGAAGTTCATTTGGTTACTTGTGATGGGACAATTATGGTCGTGGGAACCTCTTTTTCCTCAAAAAAATTATGATCGTTTGCCACATCTTAAGTGCTGCATCTTAACCAACACTGGGCAATCATTCAATAGGCAAACATTTTGTATATTGCATATATGTTGAAGTAAGTGATTAAACTGTTCAACAATTATTATTGTTGGGAAAAAATGAATGAGATGATTTATTCCATAAGCCCTAGGCTCTCTTATATAGGAGAGTAGCCTATGGGTAAATTACATAAAGAAGACAACTGAAAAATAAAATAACGAAGAGGTACAGGTATTCTATATGCGTCAACACTCCCCCTCAAGATGGAGCATAGATATCAATCATGCTCAGCTTGGACGCATACATCTGGAATGGGCCTCGAAGTAATGCCTTGGTGAAAATATTAGCAGTCTGATTCTCTGATGTGACGTGAGATGTAGCAATGAACCCCTTCTGAACCATGTCACGTATGTAGTGACAGTCAACCTCAATGTGCTTGGTCCTCTCATTAAAGGCTGGGTTGTTTGCAATGAACAAGGCGGCCTGATTGTCACATTCCAACATCATAGGAAGAGGTATATCAAGGCATAGATCTGCAAGTAAAGATTTCACCCACATCATTTCTGTGCTAGCCTGGGTCATAGCCCTGTATTCGGATTCAGCACTGGATCTAGCTACCACTGTCTGTTTCTTGCTTCTCCACGAGACTAGAGCATCTCCAACATAGACTGCAAATCCTGATGTGGACTTCCTGTCCTTGGGGCATCCTGCATAGTCTGCATCAGCACATGCCGTGATAAAGATCTCCTTTCCTTTCTTAAATAGCAAGCATGCACCTGGAGATGATTTTAAATATCTCAGAATCATGTGTATTGCATCCATATGGGCCTGACGTGGTTGCTCCATGAACTGGCTCACACGACTCACTGCAAATGATATATCAGGTCTAGTGATCGTGACATACAGTAGTTTGCCTACCAGTTCTTTGTACCTTCTCTTGTCCACCTCTTCTGTGTCATCATCATAGAGCTTCATGCTAAGATCCATTGCTGTCGTAGCAGGTCGACACCCTAGCATACCTATCTCACTCAATAGATCTGTAACATATTTCCTTTGCGACATTACTAATCCATATGGATTTCTAGCAAACTCCAGCCCCAGAAAATATCTAAGGACTCCCAAGTCCTTGGTGACAAACTCGGTCCCCAGCCTTTCCTTTGCCTGCTTAATGCCCTGCTCATCATCTCCTGTAATCAAGATATCATCAACATAAACCATGATTACAATGATACCTCTAGCCGTCTTCTGTACAAACAAGGAATGATCAACATTGGAGCGTTTATATCCTTGTTTCTCAAAAAGATCTGAAAGCTTCTGAAACCACGCTCTGGGGCTCTGCTTAAGGCCATAGATGGCCTTATGTAATCTGCATACCTTGGAACACTCCCCCTCAACAGCAAAACCAGGTGGCTGTTGCATATAGACTTCCTCCTGCAAGTCGCCATACAGAAATGCATTCTTCACGTCCAGTTGATAAAGCGTGCAGTCTCTAGCAACTGCAACTGATAACAGGATCCGCAGAGTGGAATGATGCGCCACAGGGGAGAATGTGTCAAGGTAATCTACCCCGTATGTCTGTGTGAAGCCACGTGCAACGAGGCGTGCCTTGTACCTGTCAATGGAGCCATCTGCATTGTGCTTCACTGTAAACACCCATTTGCAACTCACCGGGCTGACATCTGGAGGTATAGGAACCAAGTTCCAGGTTCCTCTGGATTGAAGTGCCGCCATTTCTTCTTCCATTGCTAGCCGCCATCTAGCATCCTGCAAAGCATCATGATGATTCCGTGGAATGTCTGTAGCTGAAAGTGCCAATGCAAACGTCCTGAAGTCTCCAGATAGCCTCTCAAAAGACACGGCTGCTGATAATGGATATTTGGCACAGCTTCTCTTTGGCTTCCGTAGAGCAATCGGAACATCCAAATCATCTGTATCAGGTTCCTGCAATACATCCTGTTGAGAAATGTCGTCAGATCCATCCATATTAATATTTTCATTACATACCATAGGCGAGCTAGTTGACGGGTCAGGACCATGAGCTGGAGGAGGCCTACGTGTGTAATGAAATGGTAGTGGTGAGACGAGCGGTGGTGGTGGTGGTGGTGGTGGCGGTGGTGGTGGTGGCAATGGTGTCTGTATCTGAGGTGGTGGTGTCATGTAAATGGCATCAGGAGGTATAGATGGTAGCTGCTTGTCTCCTGATGCTGAAAAGTACATAACAGATTCAAAAAATGTAACATCTGCACTGATCATATACCGCCGACGCACAGGATCAAAACACTTGTACCCCTTTTGAGTTCTGGAGTACCCAACGAAGACGCACTTGACAGCCCTAGGAGAGAGCTTGTCAGTACCAGGCGACAACTGATGGACGAATGCGACTGACCCAAACACACGAGGAGTAAGAGTGAACAAATCCTTGTCAGGATAAATGAGTGAAAAAGGAATCTGTTCATTCAAGACGGACGAGGGCATACGGTTGATTAGGTAACATGCAGTAAGAACTGCATCACCCCAGTAGGAGTAGGGAACATGACTCTGAATAAGAAGAGATCTTGTGATATCAAGAAGGTGACGGTGTTTTCTTTCAGCAATCCCATTTTGTTGAGATGTATGAGCACAAGATGTTTGGTGAATAATCCCTTTTGAGGAGTAGTAATTGGCCAGACTGTTGGTTCACAACTCTAAAGCATTATCACTTCTCACAAGCTTGACAGATGTGGAGAAAACATTTTGAATTTCATTAAGAAAGTGGATAATAATATTTCCTGCTTCAGATTTATTTTTCATCAGAAACACCCATGACACTCTAGAGAAATCATCCACAAATACAATATAGAACCTGTGTCCCTGATGATCGGGAACACGACTCGGACCCCAGACATCGACATGAAACAACTCAAACTTGGAGTTACTACTCCGACCTGGACTACTGGGAAAGGACGACCTGTGATGCTTTCCCAACTGACATGCCTCACACTGGATAGGTGTGTGAGAGAGACCATAGGGTAGAACACGACGCAACTTCTGAAGCGGTAAATGACCAAAACGCAGATGCCACAGTAGAGGAGATACTTGTCCAGCAGGAGAGGATGTGGTTCCGGCAAATGGGGTCTGATTTAGACGGTAAAGGCCTCCTTGCTCATAGCCACGACCAATCACGTTGCCCGTACGGATGTCCTGAAAAATCAAAGAAGATGGATCAAAAATTGCCCGACAATGGAGGTCCTTCGTAATCTGACTAATTGACAACAAATTCATTGAAAAATCAGGTGCATGTAGAACATTCTTGAGCTGCATAGAAGATGTCAGTCTAATCTCCCCCTGACCAGTGATGGGGGAATGTGTGCCATTGGCAATCACTACTGTCCGTCCTGGAGGGATCTGGGTGTATCCTGTAAGTAGGCTCTGGTCGCCACATAGGTGATGTGTCGCGCCTGAGTCCATGATCCATGGCAATGTATCAGATCTACTACTATGGAGTGCAAGTATACTACCTGAAGCACTAGTAGATGCAGAGGCAGAGGCAGCGGCATCAGAATGATTCTCTGTAGTCTGTGCTGGACCAGATGGTGGGATAATGCCCCTCAGACGGGCAACTAAATTATCAAACCGTTGATCCAAGGTAGCAGCAGATGGGGGCTCTATCTGCTCAGCAGCTCGTGCGGATGCAGGAAATCCGTGCTTTGAATAGCATGTATCTTCGTTGTGTCCAACACGGTGGCAGTAGGTGCATGTTGGCCTAGTGCGGCCACCTCTCCCACGGGGTCCACGTCCACGGCCCTGGTGATGATAGCCGCGACCTCTGGTTGCTGCCATGGCTGAAGAATTCTGGCTTGCAGCAGTTGAGGAAACTGTAATCCGACTCAGTCTATGGAAGGCTTCCTCCATTGGCGGAATTGTAGAATCGGCCAAAATCTGTGATCATGCTGCCTCGTATTCAGGATCAAGTGCAGCTAGGAACACGCCCACCATAGTAGCGTTCCTGTATGTCTTCTGCTGCTCTGGCATGGCTGTCAAGGGCATGAAGCTATATAGCTTCTCAAACATCCCTCTCAGTGATGTATAGAGAGAATGTAGAGGGCGACCATTCTGCTTGATGGTGAAGATATCATGCTGGAGTTGCAGAATCTTTGTCTCGTTCTTCGCCTGGGAATATGTGGCCGCCAGAATGTCCCACATATCCTTCGCTGTGGGTTGATGGAGGATATCATTGGCAATCTCAATTGCCAACGTGCCAGATAGCCAGACTTTGGCGTATGCGTCATCAGCCTCCCAGGAGGCATAGGTTCCAGTCTTCTCAGCAGGCTCTGGTTCGGTAAGAATATGCTTCTTACCCGTAGACTTCATCATGCTCATGAACTGCATTGCCCACAGTTCATAGTTGGTACCGTCCATCTTAACAATAGGCGCTGGACCACGGAATGCGCCAATAGATGGGATATCTACCTTGCTCTCTGACATATTGAAAAATAGAGACTGGAACGATTGACAAACAATATGTTTTGTCTACAATACCATAGATGGGGGTAGTTGCATGTGTAGACTTCAAGCAACTATCCCCATGAAGATGTTTGGGCTAAGACCTACATGTACGCAGGAGATGCGTGCACTGGTTTTACCGCGCGCGCACAGGGAGTGCGCAGGGAGGCACAGGCGACGCACTGGAGCGCACGGCTGATGCGCTAGGTCTGCTGCACAGGAGATGCACAGCGCACAGGAGATGGTGCGCAAGGGATGCACAGCGCGCAGTGGATGCTCAGCGCGCAGGGCTGCACAGTGCGCGGGGGATGCGCACAAGCACGCACGGCAGAGGCGCGCAGTATGCGTGTGCGCAGGCACGCAAAGAGAGAGCGCTTCACGCACGGTGGCGCAACTGACCGGAGAGGCGGCGCCGATCTTGCGAGAGGAAGAAGAAGAAGAAGGGGGCCGGCGGGTGTGGGATTAGGGTTAGGGTTTCGAGAACTCTGGTCTAGGACCGTCGCTCTGATACCATGTTGGGAAAAAATGAATGAGATGATTTATTCCATAAGCCCTAGGCTCTCTTATATAGGAGAGTAGCCTATGGGTAAATTACATAAAGAAGACAACTGAAAAATAAAATAACGAAGAGGTACAGGTATTCTATATGCGTCAACAATTATATTAAGATTTTCAAATATAGGCCATTAGTCTGGACTTTCGGGAAAACAAGATGGGTCCTCAATTAATTATATATGTGGAGAAAAATAGAGAATGTTGGAATGAATTTTAATTATGAGGTAGTTTCTTACATACCATGAAACCCTAGGATCCAATAAGTGGAAATTTAGTAACAGTTCTTGAAGGATTATACATAGAAAGACTGTACATGGAAAGAAACTAGAAATAAAAATAATAGAAATGCTAATAACGTCAGCACTTTCCTTCAAGTTGGATGATATATGTTGATCATGCCAAACTTGGAAGTCAACAATGATATGCATTTGTCTGGAAGAGCCTTGGTAAATATATCCACAAGTTGGAATTCTGTGGAGATGTATGGAGTAGAGATTTTCCCTCTTCATTCTGTGTCTCGAGTAGAGTGGTAATCGACTTCAATATGCTTGGTATGCTCATGAAAGACATGATTAGTAGTAATGTACATTGCGAACTTATTGTCACAGTGAAGAGGAACACGAGTAGTAGAAAGGAGTCCAAGTTCTTATGGGAAGAAGATGACACAAGTAACCTGGCATGTGGCTTGAGCCATTACTCTATATTTTTCTTCTACAATGCTATGTTTCTTGTTTCGCCGTGTAACAAGGTTTTTGCAAGCAAACACAGCGTAACCAATAGTGGACCGTCTATCCTCATGAGAACTAGCATAGTCAACATCTGCATAGGCGACGATATCAATGTGTCTGTTAGCCTTATAGAAGAGGCATTTTCCTTGAGAGTCCGGATCAAAAGAACATCCTGCCAATAACTACAGTTAGTCTTTTCTATGTATTGACTGACTATGCTTACGATCAGTGTTCTTGAAAGCGGACCGTACGACCGCATATGCAGTCGCGACCTCCTCATCGCACTGCATACATGAAGCCCTCCTTTATGCGTCATCTATTGTCCGATTGCATATGCTTATTGCATGCTCGTACATTGAGTGGCCTCTATTAAATGGGTAATCAGATCCAGATTTTAAAATCTGGATACGATAGGGTTATGGAAGGATTAGGGAAGCCCGATCGGGTTAGGCTAAACACATCTTCTTGCTTCCGGAACCCCCGATAGTGTTTGCAAAAGCTTTGAAGCCTTCTCCACCACCTCCTCAAACCTCCGCCTCCTCCAACCTCCACCTCCATTGTCGCCTCAACGCACCTTTGCCTCCACCTTCAATCATGTGAAGCTCATCCACCTCCAACTATGTGAAGCTCCTCCTCCAGTGGTGACTCGAAGCACCTTCCCCTTCGCCTCCAATCGTACGAAGCTCCTCTGCCTCCGTCTCCAACTGTGCAAAGCACGTCGCCTCCAACGGTAACCCTAGGTCCACTTTTTCTCTTATTTGATGCTCTTTTTTTTTGTTTGATTTTTTAGCCAACTTAGGTTTATTTATTTGATTTTGTTGTATAGCCTTTTTAGCCAACTGTAGTAGTGCAATGTAGCATTTGAAATTCTGAATGTTCCTTTTAGCCCAACGATATGTTTGAATGTCAAACTGTCTAAATGTTGTAGGTTAGGTTTGAAAAACTATAGATATTTATTCATTTTTAAATAAAAATTAGAAAATTACGTAGAACTGTATATACCCCGCATATACCCCCGCATACCACTTAATCATTATTATATGACCTGTCTGAACACTTATGTATACCGCTTTCATGAACCTTGCTTACGACATATGATATGTAGGCCTAGTGATAGAGAGATAACGCAGTTTTCCCACCAAGATTTTGTATCATGTATTCTCTTCAAATGTAGGATCCGTAGAGGCAACATGTCTTTGTAATTATGTCAAGATGTTTGATGGTTTACATTCAAGCTTGTGTTGTGCATATCACCTTAATACCTCGAAAATATTGTCCAAAGTCCTTGGTGACAAATACCTTTTGGAGGAAGGCATTGGTCTTAAGAATGATTTCTCTGTCATCACTAATATAACCTTGTCATCAACATAAACAAAAAGTATCACGATAAATAAGGACCGTCGTCTAATGAACATAGAATAGTTAGATCTCGTCGTATGGAAATCAAGAGAGTTGATCTCAGAAGTAAGTCTATCGAACCATGTTTGCATACTCTACTTTAAGCCAAGGCCCTAAATGTCGGTTTTGGTCACCATTTTGGTGACCGACCGAAACGGAATTTCGGTCGAATTTCGATCAAAATTCGATCAAAATTTCGATCATTTCAGTCGTTTTGTACTAGGGCCCCCATATTTCTATCATTTTGGCCATTTTGGTCAAATTTCGATTTCGACTGGATATCGATATTCGACAGAAATTCGACCAAAGTCCATGCTTTAAGCCATATATGGTTTTACGTGGTCGACATACATACTGCCTGTCGGGGGAGTAACCTGGTGGATGTGTCATGTAAACCTCCTCCTCTAGGTTACCATAGAGGAAACATTCTTTACATCTAGTAGAGAGATGGCCGCGTCTCGTTGGCTGCAAGAGATAGTACAGTAAGAATAGATCTTATCCTTGAACATGAGAGAAGGTGTCAAAGTAGTTGACGTTGTAGGTTTGAGTGATGCCTTTTGCTACAAGCCTTGCTTTCAATCTATCAATATAGACATATGAAGAGTTTTTTGTTATAAGGACCCAACTATAAGCAATAGGGGTTACGTCTGGCGGACATGAACAAGGTTGCGCATGTCTCTAGAAGTACTTCCATCTACTCATCCATGCCATGTTTTCAGCAATGGTCCTAAAGGGTATTGTGATCAAGGTTTTAAAAAACGCGAGGCGGATCGAGGCGGTTATCCCTTATTGAGGCGAGGCGTAAGCCTCGAGGCGGTTGAGGCATAAGCCTCAATTTATAGAGAAAATACATGTCAAAATTATTATTAAGCATATTTAATTAATCATAAAACCGTAAACTTCAAATATTGACAAAATATATGATCATAAATCCTAAATTTGAATATTTTAAATCTAATAGATGTACAAAGAATACCATATTAACCATATATGCTAGTTTTAATTTGTGATTAAGTAATGCTAATATTGTAAATATGTGAATTTCTAATATTCTTACAAAAATATATAGTTTCTTTAACATATATTATACTCATCGTAGTGATATAAGCAATCGAATATCAATTGTTGACATAAAATTTGTTTATATTAACTAGAAACAATCATTGTACACTTGCATGCTTTCTTTGATGCAATAGTGATTGTAATATAAATGTATAATTGTATATTTATGAAATGTTATGTTTTGGGAATAACATATGATGATACTATAACACAATATTGCAATTGTGACTTGTATGTTTGTAATTAAAATATGCTTTATAACTTTAATATTATTATAAAAGTACAACTTTATATAGTTTTTTTATTTATTTACCTAAGAAAATGCACAACAGATTGAGGCGGTGTCTCGGGACCGCCTCACCGCCTCGATAACGCCTCGGGTCTCTGAGGCTTACGCCTCAGATATCCAGACTGAGGCTATAGCCTCGAGGCAGTTTTCTTGGAAAACCGCCTTGAGGCTTACGCCTCGGCGCCTCGAGGCTTACGCCTCGGCGCCTCGAGGCGCGTTCTTTAAAACCATGATTGTGATGATCACGAGGAACATTGATCGCCATGAGATCATCTATAAACTCTGTCATGGTTTGACAAACTATCAATAGAATTGTGTAACAAGGGGTATGGAGTACATTACCTTTTGGATTTTTGCAGTGCAATGGGGGCTCTAAGGGAGCATCTGAATTTGCAGTATCGGGTCCACTTGAAGAAAGTGCATCTGCAAGTAAGGAACATGTAAAGGAACTAAATCGTGTTGTATATTGTGTTTCCCCTTTTATAGACAATAGGAGGTGGATGAAGCTCCAAGGAAAAATCATCGATTGACTGAGTGAAGTTACTAGCCAATTCGGAGAAGGTGACATCGGCATGAATATGGTAACATTGACTGATAAGAGCATTGTTGGGAAAAATGAATGAGATGATCTATTCCATAAGCCCTAGGCTCTCTTATATAGGAGAGTAGCCTATGGTTAAATTACATAAAGAGAATAACAGGAAAAATAAAATAACGAAGAGGTACAGTTATTCTATATGCGTCAACACTCCCCCTCAAGATGGAGCATAGATATCAATCATGCTCAGCTTGGACGCACACTTCTGGAATGGGCCTCTAAGTAATGCCTTGGTGAAAATATCAGCAGTCTGATTCTCTGATGTGACGTGAGATGTAGCAATGAACCCCTTCTGAATCATGTCACGTATGTAGTGACAGTCGACCTCAATGTGCTTAGTCCTCTCATGAAAGGCTGGGTTATTTGCAATGAACAAGGCGGCCTGATTGTCACATTCCAACATCATAGGAAGAGGTATATCAAGACATAGATCTGCAAGTAAGGATTTCACCCACATCATTTCTGTGCTAGCCTGGGCCATAGCCCTGTATTCGGATTCAGCACTGGATCTAGCTACCACTGTCTGTTTCTTGCTCTTCCACGAAACTAGAGCATCTCCAACATAGATTGCAAATCCTGATGTGGACTTCCTGTCCTTGGGGCATCCTGCATAGTCTGCATCCGCACATGCCGTGATAGAGATCTCCTTTCCTTTCTTAAATAGCAAGCCTGCACCTGGAGATGATTTTAAATATCTCAGAATCATGTGTATTGCATCCATATGGGCCTGACGTGGTTGCTCCATGAACTGGCTCACACGACTCACTGCAAATGATATATCAGGTCTAGTGATCGTGACATACAGTAGTTTGCCTACCAGTTCTCTGTACCTTTTCTTATCCACCTCTTCTGTGTCATCATCATACAGCTTCATGCTAGGATCCATTGGTGTCGTAGCAGGTCGACACCCTAGCATACCTGTCTCACTCAGTAGATCTGTAACATACTTCCTCTGTGACATGACTAATCCATATGGATTTCTAGCAAACTCCAGCCCCAGAAAATATCTAAGGACTCCCAAGTCCTTGGTGACAAACTCGGTCCCCAGCCTTTCCTTTGCCTGCTTAATGCCCTGGTCATCATCACCTGTAATCAAGATATCATCAACATAAACCATGATTACAATGATACCTCTAGCCGTCTTCTGTACAAACAAGGAATGATCAGCATTGGAGCGCTTATATCCTTGTTTCTCAAAGAGGTCTGAAAGCTTCTGAAACCATGCTCTAGGGCTCTGCTTAAGGCCATAGATGGCCTTATGTAATCTGCAAACCTTGGAACACTCCCCCTCAACAGCAAAACCAGGTGGCTATTGCATATAGACTTCCTCCTGCAAGTCGCCATACAGAAATGCATTCTTCACGTCCAGTTGATAAAGTGGCCAGTCTCTAGCAACTCCAACTGATAACAGGATTCGTAGAGTGGAATGACGCGCCACAGGGGAGAATGTGTCAAGGTAATCTACCCCATATGTCTGTGTGAAGCCCGTGCAACCAGTCGTGCCTTGTACCTGTCAATGGAACCATCTGCATTGTGTTTAACTGTAAACACCCATTTGCAACTCACCGGGCTGACATCTGGAGGTATAGGAACCAAACTCCAGGTTCCTCTAGACTGAAGTGCCACCATCTCTTCTTCCATTGCTAGCCGCCATCTAGCATCCTGCAAAGCATCATGATGATTCCGTGGAATGTCTGTGGCTGAAAGTGCCAATGCAAACGTCCTGAAGTCTCCAGATAGCCTCTCAAAAGACACAGCTGCTGATAATGGATATTTGGCACAGCTTCTCTTCAGCTTGCGTAGAGCAATTGGAACATCCAGATATTCTGTGTTATCACCATGCTCCTGTAATGCATCCTGCTGAGAAATGTCGTCAGATCCATCAACATTAATATTTTCATTACATACCATAGGCGAGCTAGTTGACGGGTCAGGACCATGAGCTGGAGGAGGCCTGCGGGTGTAATGGAATGGTAGCGGGGATACTAGCGATGGCGGTGGTGGTGGCGGTGGTGGTGGCGGCGGCGGTGGTGGTGACGGTGGTGTTGTTTGTGGCAATGGTGGTGGTGGTGCCATGAATACGGCATCAGGAGATATAGGTGGTAGCTGCATGTTTCCAGATTCTGAAAAGTACATAATAGATTCAAAAAATGTAACATCTGCACTGATCATATACCGCCGACGCACCGGATCAAAACACTTGTACCCCTTTTGAGTTCTGGAGTACCCCACAAAGACGCACTTGACAGCCCTAGGAGAGAGCTTGTCAGTACCAGGCGACAACTGATGGACAAATGCGACTGACCCAAACACACGAGGGGTAAGAATGAACAAATCCTTGTCAGGGTAAATGAGTGAAAAAGGAATCTGTTCATTCAAGACAGACGAAGGCATACGGTTGATTAGGTAACATGCAGTAAGGACTGCATCACCCCAGTAGGAGTACGGAACATGACTCTGAATAAGAAGTGACCTTGTGACATCAAGAAGGTGACGGTGTTTTCTTTCAGCAACCCCATTCTGTTGAGACGTATGAGTACAAGATGTTTGGTGAATAATTCCTTTTGAGGAGTAGTAATTGGCTAGAATGTTGGTGCACAACTCTAAGGCATTATCACTTCTCACAATCTTGACAGATGTGGAAAAAACATTTTGAATTTCATTAAGAAAGTGGATAATAATATTTCCTGCTTCAGATTTATTTTTCATTAGAAAGACCCATGACGCTCTAGAGAAATCATCCACAAATACAATATAAAACCTGTGTCCCTGATGATCGGGAACACGACTCGGACCCCAGACATCGACATGAAACAACTCAAACTTGGAGCTACTACTCCGACCTTGACTACTGGGAAAAGACAACCTGTGATGCTTTCCCAACTGACATGCCTCACACTGGATAGGTGTGTGAGAGAGACCATAGGGTAGAATAGACGCAACTTCTGAAGCGGTAAATGACCAAAACGCAGATGCCACAGGAGAGGAGATACTTGTCCAGCAGGAGAAGATGTGGTTCCGGCAAATGGGGTCTAGTTCAGACGGTAAAGGCCTCCTTGCTCATAGCCATGACCAATCACGTTGCCCATTCGGATGTCCTGAAAAATCAAAGAAGATGGATCAAAAATAGCTCGACAATGGAGATCCTTCGTAATCTGACTAATTGACAACAGATTCATAGAAAAATGTGGTGCATGTAGGACATTCTTGAGTTGCATAGAAGATGTCAATCTAATCTCCCCCTGACCCGTGATAGGGGAGTGCGTGCCATTGGCAATCACTACTGTCCGTCCTGGAGGAATCTGAGTGTATCCTGTAAGTAGACTATGGTCGCCACATAGATGATGTGTAGCGCCCGAGTCCATGATCCATGGCAGCAGCATCAGTATGACTCTCTGTAGTCGGTGCTGGACCAGATGGTGGGATAATGCCCCTGAGGCGGGCAACTAGATCATCAAATCGTTGATCCAGTGTAGCAGCAGATGGGGGCTCTATCTGCTCAGCGGCTCGTGCAGATGCAGGGAATCCATGCTTCGAGTAGCATGTGTCTTCATTATGTCCGACTCGGTGACAATATGAGCATGTTGGCCTAGTGCGGCCACCCCTTCCACGAGGAGTACGTCCACGGCCCTGGTGATGAAAACCGCGACCTCTGTTGGCCGCCATAGCTGAGGAATTCTGACTCACAGCTGCTGAAGGCACTGTGATCCTACTCAATCTGTGAAAAGCTTCCTCCATGGGAGGAATAGTCGAGTCCGCCAAAATCTGAGAACGTGCTGCCTCATACTCTGGATCAAGTGCAGCGAGAAACACACCCACCATCGTCGCATTCCTGTATGTCTTCTGTTGTTCTGGCGTGGCGGTAAGAGGCATGAAGCTATAGAGCTTCTCGAACATCCCTCTCAGTGATGTATAAAGAGAATGTAAAGGACGGCCGTTCTGCTTTATTGTGAATATATCATGTTGTAGTTGCAGAATCTTCGTCTCGTTCTTCGCCTGAGAATATGTCGCTGCCAGGATATCCCACATGTCTTTGGTTGTGGGTTGATGTAGAATGTCATTGGCAATTTCAATAGCCAATGTGCCAGATAGCCACACCTTGGCATATGCATCATCGGCCTCCCATGAGGCATGGACTCCAGTCTTCTCTGCAGGCTCGGGCTCGGTAAGAATGTGCTTCTTACCTGTAGACTTCATCATACTCATGAACTGCATTGCCCACAGTTCATAGTTCGTACCATCCATCTTGACAATGGGCGCTGGACCACGAAAGGCGCCAATAGACGGGATATCTGCCTTGCTTTCTGACATACTGGAGACGGAAGACTGGAGCGAATGACAAGAGATAATCTTTGTCTACAATGACATAGACGGGATTAGTTGCATGTGTAGACCTCAAGCAACTATCCCCATGAATTTGCGCGTGCTACAATCCGCACACGCATAGGAATGACAACGATGCACACAGTATGCGCACGCGGTATGTAGCCTTCACGCGCAGGTGCACTGGAGATGGAGCCCCTCACGCGCAGGCGCACTGGAGATGGTGCGCTTGGAGATGATGCGCGCTCGTGGCGTAGGTGCAGATGATGCGCTTGGAGATGATGTGCGCAGATGCGCAGGTGCGCAGTTGCGCAGATGCGCAGGCGATTGACGCGTCGATCGATGTGCTGGAGAAGATGTGCGAAGATCGCAGGCGCGCCGGAGAAGATGTGCTGGAGAAGATCGACGCGCGAGGGAGGAGAGGCGGCGGTGTTGGAGGCGCGCCGATCGAGGGAGAGAGAGATAGGGCCGGCGGGTGGGGTGGGTAGGATTAGGGTTTCGAGAACTCCGGTCTAGGACCGTCGCTCTGATACCATGTTGGGAAAAATGAATGAGATGATCTATTCCATAAGCCCTAGGCTCTCTTATATAGGAGAGTAGCCTATGAGTAAATTACATAAAGAGAATAACAGGAAAAATAAAATAACGAAGAGGTACAATTATTCTATATGCGTTAACAAGCATAATACATGTACCCTTTTTCGGTCTTAGATGATCCAAGGAAGTCACACTTTATGGCACAAGCAAACAATTTATAATTAGTATGGAAGTTGTGAACTAAAGCAGTGCAACCAAAAATCCACAATGGAAGAGGGAAAGGTTCCTCATTTCTGTAAAGAATTGAGAATGGAGTGACTCCATTGAGAACTGAAGATGGTGCCCTTTTGATAAGGTATTTGGCGGTAAGAATAACATAGCCTACTAGGTTTTAGGGCTCTCATGTGAGTAAGGAGGATTTTGGAAATATTCGAAAAATGATGAAATTTCCTTATGGACAGGAAGTCTTGTTGAATAATCCCAATAGCATTATCAATTGTGAAAATCTTGACACAATCAGATATAGTTGTTTTATGAACCGAAAGGACTTTATAATTTTGTTTATTTATGATTATTCCTTTATTAAATACACCTAAGAAGATCTGTTATAATCATCAACAAAGTACTTATGACCTCCCACAGTATGAACCAAACATGGTCCCTAAATGTCATAATGGACTAAAGAGAAATGAGAGGAACTACGAATCTCACTTCTCTAAGGAGAATAAGATTGATGATGTTTGCCAAATTGGCATGCTCCACACTCAAAAGTCTTCAGTAAGGATAGTTCAAAAACATCTGAAAGAGAGCTCCGGCAGAATGATGACCATCACACGAATGCCAAAGGAATGGGCCATCAAAAACCAAGACAACATCAACGAAAATGGATCCAACAGGGATACCAAGATTAGTGTTGCAGAAGTTGGTATTCGGTATTCAGTTTGAAGGTCACTGAATAAAGAATATTCGGTATTCCTAATTATCTAGTTATGCATTTTTAATTATTTTAAATATAAAATTTATGTCTAATATATATTCTCATACATTTAAACATATATGGTCATTAATCAATAAGAGTCCAAGATAAAAGTAGCAATTAACAAGTTACATATATAGCGTGTTAATATTTGTGGTGATACCGGGACAAATGGGAGCCTTTAAAAAATAAAAAAATAAGTATGTTGCAATAGTCGATCGATTTTTCAGTCGAATACTCGAATATTTGGGTTGGACCGAATATTGACTGAATAGCAATATTCTATTTGGTCACCCTACAGAATAAGAATATTTAATCCATTCAATCGAATATTGCAACAGTAACCAAGATAATACATAGCATTCTTCTCATGGCCCCCATCAAAGATCTGCATTGTCAGGAAAATAATAATAATAACACTCATCAAAAGTCACTCTACAGTTCTATTCAACATATCTATGAATGAACAATAAGCTCAAAGGAAAGCCAAGAATACAGAAAACCAGAATTTGGAGGACAATTAGATAGTCCTGCTGGTAGTAATGGGTGAGTGATCACCGTTGACTAAATGGATCGATTTCACAATGGAAGAGGGTTCTGAAGAGGTTTGCAAACTACCTTCTCCAGTCAAGTGAGTAGATGCGGCAGAGCCAATAATCCATGTTGATGTGAAGCAAAAGCAGAGTTGGTTATAGTACTTGAGATTGAAGCCAGATTCACAGTAAGAGGATTCTTATATATAGGAGAACCTACAGTATCTGCATGAGTCTGTAATAGTCTAAGATCAAACGTTGGACCATCTATCTAGTGGGTTTCTGATCTAAGGTCATCTTTGTCATAGTTACACCCTTATCAGATGATGATGCCAAGTTGGCATGTGGTGTCTTGTCAAACTTTGCCCAACACCTTCAGATGGGTGGTTGGATCTGTGGTAGTGAATGCACAGAGTGCAACCACAGTTACGACAACAATCACAGCCTCGGCCTCCTTGAGAGTTATAGCAGCCACTTCTTCCAGATAATGCTGAAAAGGTAGTGTTCTCCACAATCTGTGGAGGATGAGTATGACTCGTGCAGGACTTGAGTTGTTGCAAACAGAGTTGGTTATAGTACTTGAGATTGAAGCCAGATTCGCAGTAAGAGGATTCTTATAAATAAGATAACCTATAGTATTTGCATGAGTATGTAATAGTCTGTGATCGAAATCAGCATGTAGTCTTTAGCATGTAGTCTTTATCTGCTTCTTTTAAAGGTTCCTTCGTCACAATAGATATTTTCTCCAGGCTGCCTATAAACACCTTGAAGGCTTGAAACCAGAGCACATAATTATATGTGTACTTTAGTTTGATAAAGGTTCCTTGTTGAACCATCATAGAAGATGTGGAAAACATGAGGTTGGTCTTGGCAGGAGTCGCGACTATCGTAGTCAAAGAGAGATCAACGAAGTGTTGTGATAATGTGTGTAGGGCTGGTGGCGATGATGTGTGTAGGGCTGACACAAGGCCTATGGGCGGTGACGAGTGCCTCGTGCGTGGCTACTCGGGTGCCTCCTAGAGAGGTCAATGAAGCCGGCAAAGAGAAGGGTTGGCGGCAACAGTGAGGAAATTATGTACAAATATCGGTATAGGACCATCGCTTAGATATCATATGGAGACTAATCTGATTTAGATGGCCATTAGCCATTTTTAGCTTTTTTTTTCAATTATTTTAAATATATAAATCATTTTTTATACATATATTCTTACATATTAACATAGATTTGTACATTTTTTATACTATCATAATGAAACAAAAGATGCAACTGACTTTAAATATAGCATTAACCATATTAGCATAAGTTTGCTATAAAAACAAGTAAAAAAATTAAAAAAATTAAAAAAGCTCTATGTAAATTGATCGACTAATGGCCGACTAGGCCTAGTCGAGTCGGCTACGCTCCCTTTCCTCTGACTCGACTAATCAGGCCGACTAGTCAGCTTAGTCGGTCGACTTTTTCAAGCTTGATTCTACTTCAGCGCAAGTTTTGATCTATTTGTCTTGATATGTTCTAAGGTTCATGATGGAACCTAATTTTGGGCAGTCAAAGTCAATGCCAACGACAATCAAATTTTGATCCAAGTTCGAGGGCATGGATCTTGTATTCATCATCAAGTTCCAAAAACTCAAGCGTTTATGAACCCAACACATGTGAAGATCCAACAACTGACAATGGTGTCGCCTCCCCTCTTCGACTCTCCTTGTCGATAACCAACCTCCGAAGCCGAGCCAAAGCATGTCTACATTGCCGTCAACCTCCAAGCATGGTTCAGGCCCCATCCTCTTATTGTGGCGGTGTTCCAGTTGCAACAGTGGTAGCAGACGATGAAGCCCCTCACGTAGAAGCCGATAGGAGCGAGAGAAGAAGTCCCATCAATCGGGGCGTCAACTATTTCGAGAGATGGGTTCCCAACGTTGGGGAACACTAGCATTCCATGCGCGGGCAGCGATGGGTGCAACCAGGAGTCCTCTCTCTCCCATAATCTTCAGGCGACGATGACCTTCAAGCCTCATCCTCTTGGTGGAGGCTCCTCCAAGAAGCACTACGCTCCGTTTTGTGCGCATATTTGCATACCTCTTCTAGTCCCAAGCGGCGGTGACCCAAGAGATGGGTGCCCAAAAGGAAAACCCTAGAAGACGATGAAGGGGTCGAGACCCCTAGGCTGTTCGTTTAAAAAAATATTGGAGGGGGTTATTTGTTTTATTGGCCCAAAGGCTGCTGCGGTTTTTGCAACAATACCCAAATCAGACTAGGCTACTTTGATTTAAAAAAGGAGATGGAGCTTTGTACGCCCAAGTGGGATGAGAGCTCAAGAAAAAAAAGGGACTCAGGTTTATTGTAGCCAAAAGTGGGCGGTTATTTTATAAAAAAGGGGAGGGGAGAGAATTTCTTTTGAAAAAGGCTAGCACACAAAAAAAGAGAAAAGTCGTACGCAGAAAAAATAACCGAGAAAAAAAGGAGAACCAACTACAAAAAATGATTTAAAAAATTTATGAGAAGAAAAGCTGATTAAGATCGATTTTTTTGTTTTTTTCTCCTCATTTTCTTGTCTTCTCCCAACTTGGTCGTTGTCTTTAATTCTGACCAGTATGGGAGAAAGGGGGAGCATGGCCTTAAATTTCTATGAAATTTCATCGAAATTCTCTGAAATTTCCATTTCTTTAGGTCACCGAAATCGAAACGTTCCCTTATTTCTTTTTCCAGTATTTCAATGAAATATCAATGAAATTTCATCAAAATTACATGTCATTTTAGCGAAACAACAAAAATAAGGGAATCTATCCTTCACATTCATCGAATTTTGCATATATTAATGTATTTTCACCTATTTATTCGCGAATGTGTTGAGCTATTCTTTTAAAGTGAAAAGGGCATCCATCGTATAGATGGGTGCCCAAAAACTTCACCGCTAATTCACTAAAAATGTACAGACGTTATGTTATAAATTCCAGACCAAAATTGTACAAGCGTTGTGTTACAGACTCCAGATTTCGGTAAGAGACTTAACATGAGCCACAACATTCTCAGCATAAACTCGCTCCTGGCAGAAGATAAACCATTTCTAGCAATCCAGATAACCCGGATCATTGCCAAGCAAGCAGTACGATCTCTCTTCGAGCCACACCAATCCACCCCAATGGACTCCCAGAACGCCGAGACTCCATGAGTGTAAACCACCGACCCCCCAAAGAGTTCCCAAGCCGCTAGAACCGAACCACACCCAAAGAAAAGGTGCTCAGCGCTCTCCAAATTATCGAAACCTTTTTGACATAGTGAACTTGCCGTCTCTACTAACCACTCAAATCTCTTTCCCGTCAGCAGCCTCCCTTCCGAAAAAGCCATAGGAAGATCTTCACCCTTGTAGGGATCTTCCACTCCCAAATCCTTTTGCAGTCCATTATGCTTCCACACAGGTCATTAACAGTTGGACCCTTCAATGCCCGATAAGTCTTGCTCACAGTAGGTCCATGCACTTTTTTCAACTCTTGTATCAGCTCCAACAACTCGCTTAATCCCTACTCAGAAAGATCCGTTCGAGAAGTAGGGAAGGACTATCCATCTCGACGTCAACCACTGAGCACCTAGAGTTCCTGGCCAGGGCCATCAACCGTGGGTACCTTGCCCCGATTGGTACACCCTCACACCAGTCATCCATCCAAAATCGATAGCCCCTCCCATCACCAAGAACTGGTCTAAAGAAAGACCAAATGTCCTAAATCACCCCACAGATTAACCTCCAGAAGTAGGAGGGCAAGAAACCACCCATGTCTGGCCCAGGCAGGGAGCTTCTGCTCAAGTGGCTGAGCAGATTGAGCCCGCAGCTGCTTCCTCTTTGGATCAACGTTTTGAGGATTTGTAGCACGATTGAGGGGCATTATACCTCCTTCCAGTCCTGTGACACCTTCGACGCCCCCCGAGTCAGCGAAATTCGGTCGAATTTCTGTTGAAATCGAAATTCGACCGAAATGGTCGAAATGATCGAAATACGGGGGCCCTAGTACAAAAAATGACCGAAATGACCGAAATTTCGGTCGAAATTCGACCGAAATTTCATTTCGGCAAGTCACCAAAATAGTGACCGAAACCGACATTTAGGGCCTTGGCTGCTTCAGCCTCTTCTAATACCTCAGGTAGTACTTATGCCCTCACTAGCAGTAGTGGATCTGATGCTATAGAATGGATTATGGACTCTGGTGCCACACATCATCTGTATGGAGACATGGGTCAACTTGCAGCCTACAGACAGGTTTCTCCAAGAAGAACTGTGGTTATTGCAGATGGGACTCACTCCCCAATCACTGGTCAAGGGGAGATTAGTTTGACGCCCTCTATGCATCTACAAAATGTGTTGCATGCACATGATTTCTCTATGAATTTTTGTCCATTAGCCAGATTACGAAGGATTTACATTGTCAAGCCATTTTTGACCCATCCTCCATTGTTTTTCAGGACATCCTTACGAGAAAAGTGATCGGTCGTTTCCATGAGCAGGGCGGTCTCTGTCGCCTAGTTCGAACTCTCTATGCCGGAATCTCCTCTCTATCTGCTGGACCAGTCTCACCATTTATGTGGCACCTGCGCTTTGGTCGTCTCCTGCTCCAGAAACTGTCGTGTTCTGCCTCAGATCTCGCCTCACACGTCCTTTCCATGTGAGGCATGTCAGTTGGGAAAGCATCATCGATCTGCCTTTCTCAGTCGTCAAAGTCGGAGTAGTAGCTCCATTTTTGAGTTGTTCTATATAGATATTTGGGGTCCCAGTCGTGTTCCTGATCACAAGGGGCACAGATTTTATCTAGTTGTTGTTGATGATTTCTCTCGTCTGTCTTGGGTATTTTTATTAAAGAATAAATCTGAAGCTGAGGATGTTATCAAAATTTTCTTAACCGAAGTATGTAATGTTTTTCTGCTTCTGTGAAAATTGTGAGAACCGATAATGCCTTGGAATTTTGTACTAATACTCACTCCAATTATTTTCCACTCAAGGAATTATTCATCAAACATCATGTGCCTATATTTCCCAACAAAATGGTGTTGCAGAAAGGAAACATTGTCATTTGCTTGATGTCACTAGGACGCTTCTCGTTCAGAGTCGTGCTCCTCATTCTTTTTGGGGCGATGTTGTTCTAACGGCATGTTATCTCATTAATCGCATGCCCTCGTCAATCTTGGGTGAGAAAATTCCTTTCTATCTATCCTTTCCTGAGAAGGGATTGTTCTCACTTACTCATCGTGTGTTTGGCTCAGTCGCCTTCGTCCACCAGTTGTCTCCATGTATTGACAAGCTCTCTCCTAGAGTTGTCAAGTGTGTCTTTGTTGGGTACTCCAAGACACGGAAAGGGTACAGTTGTTATGAGCCAATGCGCAGGAAGTATTACGTTAGTGCCAATGTCACCTTTTTCGAGTCCATGATGTACTTTTCTCCTACAGGTGATCGGTTGACACCACCACCATCACTTCCACCACCTACACCACCACCATCTCCTTCACCACTGCCACCACCATTACCCATGCCACCTCCACTTCCTATTACAGTCCCAGTTCCACCATTGCCACACCACTATAACCGTCGGCATGCTTCTGCTCATGGTCACCGCTCATCATCTAGCACGCATGAGGTATGTTCTGAGAACACATATTCTAATGATGGGTCTAATGGTCTACCTGAGCGGGATTCTTTACAGGGGATAAATCTGGAGGTTGTTGATTTGGACCTTCCTATTGTGCCTCGGAAGCAGAAGCGTAGATGTGCATCATATCTTATAGCTTCCCTGGTCTCCTTTGATCGCTTGACTGGTGATTTCAGGAAATTTGCAGTTACATTATCAGGCGTGGCCATTCCACGGAATTATCAAGAGGCTCTGAAGGATAGTCAGTGATGTTTAGCGATGGAGGAAGAGATGGCTACTCTTCAGTCGAGAGGTACTTGGAGCCTTGTTCCAGCTCCATACTAGAGTATCTATAGTAAGCTATAAATTGGTTTTTACAGTTAAGCGAAATGCAGATGGTAGCACTGTCAGATACAAGGCACGCCTGGTTGCACGAGGGTTTACTCAGACATACGGGGTGGATTATCTTGACACATTCTCCCCCGTTGCTCGTCATTCTACCTTACGGATTCTTCTCTCTATTGTCGTGGTTCGAGGTTGGTCGTTGATTCAGTTAGATGTTAAGAATGCATTTCTGTATGGTGATCTTCAAGAGGAAGTCTACATGCAACAACCACCTGGATTTGTTGTTGAGGGGGAGTGTTAACAGGTGTGTAGACTTCATAAGGCAATCTATGGCCTTAAGCAGAGCTCTAGAGCTTGGTTCCAGAAGCTCTCAGACTTGTGTGAGAAACAGGGGTACAAACGTTTGAATGCATATCATTCCCTTTTTATACAGAAAACATCCAGAGGTATGACTGTTATTATGGTGTATGTGGATGACATTCTTATTACAGGAGATGATATGCGGGGAATAAAGAGGATGAAGGAATTTCTGCCTCGTGAATTTGTTATCAAGGACCTAGGAGCACTTAGATATTTTCTGGGATTGGAGTTTGCTAGAAATCAACAGGGACTTATAATGACTCAGAGAAAATATGTTACTGACCTACTAAGTAACACAAGTATGTTTTGTAGACTTGCAACTACACCCATGGATCCAAGCATGAAGCTTTATGATGATGATACTAACGAGGTAGACCAGGAGAAGATAGCGGGAGCCGGTTGGAAAGCTTCATTACGTTACCATTACAAGACATGATATTTCGTTTGCAGTCAGCCGGGTGAGCCAATACATGGAACAACCCCGTCACGTTCATATGGATGCAATACAAATGATACTAAGGTACCTTAAATCATCTCCAGGTGCAGGACTGCTATTCAAAAGATGTAGCTATATAACTATTTCAGCATGTGCAGTTGCAGAGTATGTAGGGTGCCCCAAGGACAGGAAGTCCACGTCCGGATTTGCTATATTAGTTGGAGACTCATTAGTCTCATGGAAAAGTAAGAAGTAAACGGTTGTTGCTAGATCTAGTGTCGAATCTGAGTATAGAGCTATGGCACAAGCATGCACATAGATGATGTGGGTTCGAGCAGTCCTAACTGATTTACATATAGATGTACCGCTTCCCATGTCACTGGAATGAGACAATCAGGCTGCCTTGTTTATTGCTAATAATCTTGCATTCCACGAGAGGACAAAGCATGTTGAGGTTGATTGTCATTATATATGTGATATGATCTAAAAGGGCTTCATTGCGACATCTCATGTTAGCTCAGGGGACCTAACGGCAGACATTTTCACTAAAGCCCTACGAAGAGGGCCCTTCCAGAAGTGTTTGTCCAAGCTGAGCGTGATAGATATCTATGCTCCATCTTTAGGGGGAGTATAGAGATATATATTTTATATTTATGTATCATTTATATATTTTCTGTTCTTCTGTCCACTTTATGTAATTTGCCCATAGGTCTCTCCTTACCTATGGCTAAGGAATAAACAACTCTTTCATTTTTCCCAACAATCCAAACATAAGGGATCTTCTATTGTTTTCTTTCTTAATTCTCTATGTTTCAATTTGAGATTGAATATGATGTAAATCAAATCATTGACCTTCGCTTGTGTTAAGCGATTTCATCTCTTTATATGGACCTATATAGAAATATGTAAGGTTTATAATGAAAAGAAACCAATATTGTAGAAATATATAATGCTTAAATACTTAATTGAACGAGCTCCAATTACGTTCACACCCAGAAGCACTACAAGTCAAGCTCAATACCCTAATCGCAGATAATGTTTATTCTGGTGTTTCATCTCCAAACAATCTCCACCAATCACCTGAAAATCGTCAACACTTTTTAGTAATAATGTTAAAGAATATGGAAAACTCTCTAAAATTGTTTATGTTTCTTACCTAAACATCTTGTTTTCCTTGAATTGACTGCATTTGCCCATCCAAAAAATCCTCTGGCATTCGTAAAAGCATCAAGTTGAGAATCTGCTTTTGCCCTCACGGCTTGATCGACGATCAATCTCTCCATGCACGAAAACAATCCCATTTTTACCCCTAGGTGATTCGAGAATGTTAGTTCATAATGAAAATGGGGATTGAGGAAATATGCAGCAGCATATAAAGGCCTGTGTAGTTGACGATCCCAACGACTATCCACAATATCCCAAATAATCTTGTATTTGGTCTCATCATTTTTTAGATTATGTGCTCTCTTCCTTGGTCTTGTCCATGGCTTCATAAATAAACCCCATTGGTGGATATTTATCAGAATTCATCAATCTCAATGCGGTCACCAAGGGTCTCATGGTGTTGAGAACATATACAACTCCATTCCAAAAAGGCTTGTTCTTAAGAACTATGGTCAGCAAACTTTGCCCCAATGGTCGATTCACATAAGAAGTATTCTTCCATGCTCTTGAAGTGAAGAAGGATTCAAATCCTTGGCTCTAAACAAGCTTTGCAAATTAAGAAATGCAGTGGCAAATCGAGTAACAGCGGGTTTCACCAAATTACAACCTGCAATTTTTCTGACCATCGATAAAACACAAGCTTGAGCATAAACAAAATTGATTATTTTCTTTGCTTTCTTGAACACTGATGCATGGAGAAGTAATTATAGGATATCCTCCAACATCAAATCTATGTGATGCACTGCACAAGGTGTCCAATAAAAGATCTTCCTCTTTTCCGTCAACATTTGCCCAGTTGCTTTATAAGTTGAGGCCTTACTTGTTATCACTTGGACAACATTCTTCTCTTTAACCTCCTCAACTTCATCAAGAACTTTAAAAAGCATTTAAGCATCTTTAACTTGACCAGATGCATCAATTGACTTCAAGAAGTAAGTGCCTTTGGGATTATTCACCAAAAAATTGATCAATGAGCGTCCTTTCGTGTCCGTCCAACCGTCAGACATGATACCGCAACCAGTGGAAATCTAAGAAGTCTTTGCTTCATCAGCAAGGGTGGTTATGGCATGTTTCTCTTTCTTCAAAATCCAAGTTCGTAGTTCATGCATGGCCGGTGGTTCGAAACCCCTTCCATACCCGCATACATCAGTCATCATCGTCTGATAGTAAGGACTATTAGCTATGTTGAATGACTGTGAATTATAGAAAAAATCTCCCAATGCTCCTACAAATCCTCCTTCTCTCGTCTTTTTTCCAACTGACATTCAAAGTGAGTTGTTGTGTGGGAGGATCTGAAGCACATGCACCCATACTGCCTTGTGCAATAAAAAAATCCATCGGTCCTCGAGTTTGCTTAACACTGCTAGAATCTGTCAATGCTATCTGTGACGGTTGATTTGCATCACCTCCCGATGGCCCTTGCATCCCAACTCGACAAATATCTTCCATTTCTTCAAATCTGCCTCTCTTCTCATCATCTTTGCTTTCCATGGACATCTTCATCTCTTGTTGAACCTCAATGGGAACTGTTAGAGTATTTGGAGCATGCGTCACTTTTGTAATAGGTGGGTAAATGGATCCCTCCAAGATCCATTTACCCCACCACTAAGTTTAGTCCCATACCGCCTAGTGGTGGGACTTGGAGGCCCTGTGGAAGCTATATAAGGAGCCCCATGCCTCCTGTAACAGATGAGAAATTCAATAGAATATCCGCCCCCTTTGAGGGTTTCTCCCGTGATTTCATCCCGCTCCTCACGGAGTAGGGTTCCACGTAAAATCCCGCTTATTCTTTTCGTTATTTATCTTTATTCCATGTTACGCTTCCGCTTCCGATTTTCTAACATGGTATCAGAGCGGGTCGATTCTCGAGGAATCATGTTATATTTTTAGTCGAGTTTCGATTAATTTTCGTGGTTTTTATTGTGGGGAGTATTCATTTTTAGATTCAAGGGTTTCATTCCAAAACCCTAGTTTTCGTTACTGTTGATCGGTTCCACGGAGTTTCATTTGGAAACCCTAGTTTCAAGAAATCAGGCTTTGCGTCATTGCTACCATCGTCATCCAGCACAGCCCAGGCGACATCATCCAGCACGCCCGGGCACTCCTGCCGGCGCAACCCTTCTCTCTCCCACGGGGAAGTTCGGGGCTCCCAACCACCACGCGCGCAGGCGGCGCGCTTGAGCATGGCGGCGCCCTCCGCGCGCACCTCCCTTGGCGTCGCACCCCGCAACCTTCAGGCAGCGCCTCCCAGATCCAAGGCGCGAGCCCTCGCAATGCTTTCAATCTCCAGGCGCGCAGGTCTCTCGGGCGGTGCAATCCAGGCGGCCTTCCCTTCAGCAGCGGCGGCGCGAATCTCCCTCGCACGCATTCAGATGAAGACCCTGACCCCCAGGCGCAGATGATGACCCCAGTCCCACCAGGCGCGGACCCAGGTCGCGTACTCCAGAAGCCTGCACGAATCCCAAGTTCCCAGGCGTGCACCCACGAAGCAAATCCCCAGGCGAATCGATCCATCGGCGCGAGCTCGTGGGCGAAGCCGCATCTCTCCAGGCGCGCGTAGACCCGGCGATGAAGCCGCGATCTCCTCCAGGCTCCAGACGATGTGCGTGAAGACCCCATCGGGGTGGCGGAGTCCCGCTCTCCGTGAATGCCCTAGTAGGGGCGGCGGGGTTCGAAGGAAAGGGTTCCTTCGTGGGAACCCTAGAAATAGAAGGGGTGGCTGCAGTTATTTCGGCCCATGTTGGGCGTTAGTTAAAAAAAACCCAGTGGGTTGTATGTTCTGAAAAGTAAAAAAAAGGACAAAAAAAAGGCGCGTACACTGAGAAAAAGGCGTACGCAAAATTCAAAAAAAAAGAAAAAGAAAAAAAAAGGCGCGTACACGAAGGAAAAAAAGCCGTACGCAAAATTCAAAAAAAAAAGAAAGAAAGAAAGAAAGAAAAAAAATGTTGCAAAAGCCGGGAAAAAGTTGGAACGGCTTCTATAAAAAAAATATGTTCAAAAAAAAATGGACGGCTTATTACAAAAAAAAATGAAGAAAAGCCGCAAGAGAAATTTTTTGAGAATATTCATTTTTTCCTCATATTTATGTATTATCTTATCTTCTCCCAACGTGGTCAACAATGTCATTCCGACCAGTATGGGAGAAAGGGGGAGTATATATTAGGAGTCATAGGTCTTGTTCCAAGATTCAGATGTCAGCTTTTCCAGACCGATCAGATGTTCAGACTCTACTAATCTCATATTCAGACTCGACGACGACGCATGCCAATCATTTGTCATTCTTGTTGGTCGGCCAGAGCTTTCATGTGAGCCATAGGGACTCCAGAGCAGAGGACTATTCCCTATGTCATTAAGGACAAGGGTTTTTCATGTGGTATCATAGGGACTCCACAGTAGAGTTCCATTCTCTGAGCCAGATAGACACTCCAGCCCCGTTCGTCCTCCTCACATGCACGCCATGAGAAGCAACGTCCTCGACTGCAGCAGTTGTGCGCGTTGGGTTGATATTGTCTGTAGTGTCATGTATTGTGAGTTGAGTTTCTTCTTGTTTGTCCAAGCTGAGCATTGCATGCTCCAGCTTGAGGGGGAGTGTTAGAGTATTTGGAGCATGCGTTACTTATGTAATAGGTGGGTAAATGGATCCCTCCAAGATCCATTTACCCCACCACTAAGTTTAGTCCCATACCGCCTAGTGGTGGGACTTGGAGGCCCTGTGGAAGCTATATAAGGAGCCCCAGGCCTCCTGTAACAGATGAGAAATTCAATAGAATATCCGCCCCCTTTGAGGGCTTCTCCCGTGATTTCATCCCGCTCCTCACGGAGTAGGGTTCCACGTAAAATCCCGCTTATTCTTTTCGTTATTTATCTTTATTCCATGTTACGCTTCCTCTTCCGATTTTCTAACAGGAACATTTGGACATGCTCTCATATTCTTGCGTGTCTTTGCAGGATGATCTTTTAGTCGCTTCACCCCACCGGAGATCTTCATCAAACAAAAATACATTCAACATATACATAGTCTTTCCCTTTGTGATGCTCTTCCATTTCAAGTTCTCGGCAATATCTCCATCCGGGATCCGATCTCCTCCCACTTTGACCTTTCTTTCCCATATCTGCAACTTACACAATAATTCAAAAAGTAAGGGTACAAATGTAACCCTTAATTAAATTATGGATAAAGTTATTAAATCGATGAATCACTCAACCAATCTAGGATTTGATTATGCATTCAATAGCCAACACCTATTTAAAATGTAAACCTTAATTAAATGATGGTAACAAATATACATGTTTCTTTAAAATTTATGTTATTATTACATGATTATATAGACTTTGATTATTATAGAAATTTAAATAAGTAGACAACCAATGGAAAATTCTAATAGTCCACCAGAGAGAAGTCCGTATCTATTTAAAATGTTATTTTTTATAATTGGAGTATTTGTGTTATGTGTCAAGTAGGTGGGTAAATGGATCACTGCAGGATCCATTTACCACACACATCTACCAGTTGTGGGATGTGGAGACTCCACGATGGCTATATAAGAAGCCCCTCATCCTCTGTATCCAGTGAGAAAGTGCAATGCATACATTAGCCCTTTGAGGCGTTCTCCCGTGGTTTCATCCCGCTCCTTAGCGAGTAGAATTCCACGTTAAATCCCTTGTTTTTAGTGTTATTTTATTTCTTTGATACGATTTTGCTTCATATTTTCTAACATCGTATCATGTTTGATTCTCGAAGATTTTATATTCTTTATTTTTGTCGAGATTCAATTATCAAAGCAGATTTGTTTGAGAGTTCTAGGGTTTCACGAAACCCTAATCATGTTCATCTTACGAGCATCTTATTCCTTGTTATGAAGATTGTCATTGCCATTTTTTAGAAGGAAATTAGGGGTTTTCCTGGAACCCTAATTTTATTTTGCACGGTAGCAATCTCCAGATATGCACTTCTCCACGCACGATCTCGGCGCCATCATCAATCGCCAGGAAGCACAACCCCGGCATGATAAAGAGAAAGAGATGGCATCAGTTCTGCACTCTTCTCTATATGTTGATGTTGTGAACTCTATTCAAGTCAGCCAGGAGTTTCTCATGCTTCTTGAATCGGCTAATGATCGGGCACTTGATATACTCTACATCTTAGCGCTCTTCATTGCATGTGTTGTTGTAGATGATATTCTTCCTTCTTTTTTCCAGATCAGTGATCTTCCTCCTGCAGTTCACCAACCTCGCACGCCTTCGATCTCACGTCGCATCTCCTCACGGTGCCCTTGCCGCACTTATTCTTCGAGGCGGACCTCCCTCCAGGAGATGAAGATCAGGCTCCTTCGGCTGCATATGGTTCCAGGCTGTGAGCCATCCAGGCCTTCGTGCACCTCCCCTCCGATCGCATATGTTTCCAGGATGCGGGTCATCCAGGCCTTCATGCACCTCCCCGCCGGCCGCATTGGGCTCCAAGCGGAGCTTCTTCTCCTTCCATGCGGCAGGTGGAGCCCATCGGAGGCGACGAGCCCTCCCCCCAACGACGAGCTCTCCCTCACGCCTTCCCACTCCCGTAACTTATCCATTGCGCAGGCAGCGCGAGGCTCCTCCATCGACCAGGCAACGGCGGCTCGGGCATCCCATGGCGATGGTGCCCTAGTACGAAGGGTTCCAACTACGGGGAACCTTAGTTAGTGACAGTAGGAGGGGCCTGATGGTCCTTTGTAAGAAGGGTTCCGGTTGGAACCCTAAATAAGAGCAAGCCCGATTGTGCCTTATTTTGTTTTAAAAAAATGATGAGGGAGTTGAGCTCAAAAGAAAAAGGAGGGAGAACAATTAAAAAAGGCAGAGGAGGTCCAAGTAGGCCGAAAAAATGTAAAAAAATGGGAGAGAGAGAGTCCAACCGTATATTGAAAAAAAGGAGAGGGTTGTTTTGCAAAAAAAAGGAGAGAGGCTGAATGTATGGCCCAAGTGAGCCATGTTTATATCAAGGTTGCAGAAATCAGTAGTCAGTACTCGGTTGGTAGGGCCACTTACTAAGGATTAATTGGCAGTCGGATGACTAATCGAATTTAGTTGGTCATTAGTCAGTTTTGAATATTTTTTAATTATTTTAAATATAAATCATTTCTTATACATTTATTCTTATATATTTGTACATTTTCTTTCTTTTGAAAGAAGATTTGTACAATTTATATGGTACTTTAAATAAGCTTTAACGAATTTAAGTTCAGGCAAGTAATCCATGTAACTGACTACATTTAAAGTGAGAAGAGAATTTGTGGTGGATGTATTGGTTGAACAAAATGTAGTGTTGTATGTCTTAAACGTTAATTTATTTTAGGATGGCAGGATGAAGTTAAAGATGAAAGCCTTTTCCACAGAAAAGTACATGTGCGACAAAAAAGAAATATATTTTATCGATTATCGTTGTGATTGGTGGACTAGATCTTTGCTTGAAAAATTATTACCATGATAAAGAAATATAAGCTTCTGTCTATCTGTATGCAGCATATTGGGAGTCATTCAAGTGCCCTAGGAAAATGTCGAGTTAAGGTGTGCAATAGGGTAAAGATCTGAGTAAACATGAGATGCTAAACTAGGGTGGAAATTACAAGGACGACAAGGTTCAAAAGGCAATCCATATTCCAATTACAAAGTTGCAATACTGGTTATGAAGTAATTGACTTTAAATATAACACTAAGCATGATAAAATAGGTTTGCTTTTAAAAAAACAAAAAATAAAAATAAAAAAAATGTCTATGCAAAAGTTGGCAGAGTAGTCGGGCGACTAGGCCGACTAATCGGCCCGATTAGTCGGGTTGACCGACTAATGACCGACTAGGCCTAGTTGAGTCGGCTACCCCCTCCCCCAACTCGACTAGTCGACTGACTTTTACAACAGTGGTTTATATTGATAAAAAACACAAAAAAAGAGGATTATACGAAAAAACCGTACGGAAAAAATCAAAAATTAAAAAAAAAAGAGAGAAAGAAAAGCCAAAAAATGAAAAGAAGGGTTTATTGAAAAAAATGTGTGAAGGCTATTAAAAATTGAATGAAATAGCCGTAAAAATGATTTGATTAAGAAGAAAAACATAGAAATTGTGACGGCTTATACGATGTTTTATTCTCTCCATTCTCTTGTCTTCTCCCGACTTTGTCGATGTCATTGTTTTCCGACAGGTATGGGAGAAAGGAGGAGTATTGTGTAGAGGTCTACATGTTGTTTTTTTCATATTCTCTAGTCAGAGGCAGGCCACTAGATTTTTCCAGACTCTACAGATATGTTCAGGTTTCAGACTCGACGATCAGATGTTTTTTCGAGTCTGCAGTTCGATGTATACATGTGTGTCATCATTTTTTGTGGTCTCCATCTTTTTTATTTTGCCGGCTCAAAGTTTTCATGTGTTCCTTAGGGACTCCAGAGTAGAGATCCCATTCTCTAAGCCAGTATGAGAGAGACTCGGTTCTCCAATGAGGAGACTTTCAGACTCTATTCTCTAGCGACCGTGGGCTCCGACGAGGATGTTTTCCACGGCTTTTCCAGTTCAACCCTTCAGAGATGGAGCATTTGTCCACATGATCCAGTCTTCTACATGTGATGGGCCAAAGTTCTCCATGTGGAGGCTCATCTAGTTTCAGTGGCTCTGACAGGCGCAGTTCAAAGCACACCCAGTTTGACTCGCACTCCAGTCCAGTGTTCCTCCTCATCTGCATGGCATGAGAAGCAACATCCTCGACAACAACCAATAGTTGTGAACATTGAGTTGATATTGTATGTAGTGTCCTGTAGCGTGAGTTAGAGATTTCTTTTTGTTTATCCAAGCTGAGCATTGCATGCTCCAGCTTGAGGGGGAGTGTTGGAGTATTTGTGTTATGTATCAAGTAGATGGGTAAATGGATCACTCTAGGATCTATTTACCACATCTAGAGTTCAGTCCCACATCTACCAGTTGTGGGATGTGGAGACTCTGTGAGAGTTATATAAGAAGCCCATCATCCTCTGTATCCAGTGAGAAAGTGCAATGCATACATCAACCCTTTGAGGCATTCTCCCGTGGTTTCATCCCGCTCCTCAGGGAGTAGGGTTCCACGTTAAATCTCTTGTTCTTATTGTTCTTATTTTATTTTTCTGATACGCTTTTGCATCATATTTTCTAACATTTATGTATAATAAAATTTTGAATTTGCTAGAATTCATTGATTATTGGTGTATTTAAAACTCACAAACATTCATTTCCATAAAAGTTTTAGAAAAGAAGAAAGAAGGCGAAACAAGATGGAACGACCCAATAAATTTACAAGAAAAGGTAAACTGAATAATGTAATTTAAGTTTATTATGTTTCTGAATAATGCAGGTGAGAACGAAAACCCTGAAATAAGCAAAAAGGTACATGTTGTGGAGGCGGCAGCACTTCTCGTTCTTGGTGGATCTTGCAGTGGCTATGGAAGGCCATATCGATTTCGATATCGTTTCAATATCGTATTCATATGATATTTTGACGATATATCTCTGAAATATCGTCCATATCGATGCACTTTTGTAAAGGAAATGCCTGAAAAGGAGGAAATATCGTCATATCGTTACCCATATAGGTTTCATCTCGATATCGACATATCGGTGATATATCGCCGATATATCACGATATTTCCTTCCATGGCAGTGGCCTTGGTCACCGGAAAAGGAGGATGCGACGGCTCTGATCACCGATGATGGGGTTGGGGGCGGCGTCGCCCTTCTTCTTCGACTTCCAGAGGCTTGGGCGATGGGGTTTTGAATAGAAAGAAAAGAAACCCCATTCGCTTTCTGTTTTGGGGTATAAGTCGGGTCACATGCTTTGCACATGACTGAAAAATTAAAATAAGGGCAGCTCCGTCGAGGCGCACGCCTTCGCCTTGTCTCGAGCTCCTCAGATGAAACTGAGGCGTACACCCCACCAACGAGACCCTAGGAGTGCGCCTCACCTCGAGACGTACGCCTTTACGCCTCGAGGCGTCGCTTTTTAAAATCATGCATGCGACCGCTTCGCCCACCGCCCCTCCCCTATGGTCGAACCCCCTACTTGCAGTTGTAGCCGCCAAAGCCGTCGTCGCAATAGGGACACCATCTCCTTGATAGGGTTGGTTGCTATTTGAGTCTACACATGTAACCAACCTTCCTTATGTCCGTGTAGACAAGTATTTCGTCAAGTCCACGATCCTTGTCTTCTTCGACTAGCAACATGTCAGAGAACAAGATAGATATCCGCACCACGGACGCCTTCAGAGGTCCAGCGTCCATAGTCAAAATGGATGAGCCTAATGAAGTCGATGGGTAAGAAGCGTATTCTTACCGAGGAAGAGTCGACGGAGAAGGTATGGTTGTATGCCTCATGGGAGGTTAATGGTGCATATGCTCAGGTCTGGTTGTCTGGTACGTTGATACCAGATATTACAAATGATGTCCTGCACCAGCCTACTGCCAAAGGCATGTGGGATATTCTTGCTACCACGTATTCACAAGCCAGGAATAAGATCAAAAATTCTACAACTTTAGCATGACATCTTCACAATAAAGCAGAATGGTCGACCCTCTACATGCTCATTATGCTGCATTACGCTGGATGTTTAAGAAGTTTCATAGCTTCATGCCTCTCATGGCTACTCCAGAGCAATTGAAGACATACCGGAATGATATAATGGTTGGAGTCTCACTGGCCTCTCTTGACTCACAGTATGAGGTTGCTTCCTCACAGATACTCGTTGATGCTACCATTCCTCCCATGGAGCAGGCCTTTCATAGATTGAGCCGGATCAATATCTCAACTCCTGCTCCGATGCTGAATTCCTCTGCCATGGCGACCTCTTGTGGAAGAGGCGGTCATCTCAGTTACGCGAAAGAGGATCGCGCGGTAGAGGTGGTTATCGTTTTGGACCACCTTATACCTATTGTCATAGATCTAGTCATTCAGAAGATACATGCTACTCCAAGCATGGTTTCCCAGTGTCTGCACGCATAGCAGAGCAGGTTCTGCATTATGTAACTCCATCCACATCGGATCAACGATATGATGAGCTTGTGTCTCGACTTAGAGTCCTCATGCCCCCAGACAGTACCACTTTACCTGCTCCAGAGAACAGTTCGGACATTGCTGCTATCGCATGAGCTAGTACCTCAAGTAGTGTTCATGCCTCTACTTCCTATCATGGTTCAGATATCTCAGAATAGATCATAGATCCCGGTGTCACACATCATTTGTGTGGAGATAGAGATCTGTCCATAGCCTACAGGCAGGTTTCTTCAGAGAGGACTGTGGTCATAGCAGATGGGACCCATTCCCCAATCACAGGACAGGGGGAAGTCACCTTGGCGTCCTCTATGTGATTGCATAATGTGTTGCATGCTCCTAATTTCTCAATGAATTTACTGTTTATTAGTCAGATTACTAGATATTTAAATTGTAGAGCAGTATTTGATCCATCATCTCTTATTTTTCAGGACATTCTTACGGGTCGAGTGATTGGTTGTGGCCATGAGCAGGGCGAGCTCTATCGATTGGTCTGAACACTGTATGATGGCATATCCTCCCATTCCACTGGACCGATCTCTTCTTTCCTTTGGCATCTGGGCTTCGGTCATCTTCCACTTTAGAAACTGTGTCAAGTCCTTCCTCAGATTTCACCCCGTTCATCATTCAATTGTGAGGCATGTCAGTTAAGGAAGCATCATCGGTCTGTCTTCCCTAGTAATCAAAGTCGGAGCAGTAGCTCCCCTTTTGAGTTTTTCCCTGTAGACATTTGGGGTCCAAAGCATGTTCCCGATCATCAGGGACATAGATTCTATCTAGTTGTTGTGGATGATTTTAGTTGTTTATAATAAATCAGAAGCCGGAAATGTAATAATAAATTTTATTTAAGAAGTGCATAATATTTTCTCAACCTCTGTCAAAATTGTAAGGACTGATAACGCGTTGGAATTATGCAAGGTTGCAAAAGTCGGTAGTCGGTACTCGGTCGATTGGGTCACTGATTAAGGATTAATCGGCAGTCGGGCGACTAATCGGATTTAATCGGACTTTAATCGACTTTGAATTGTATGATTATTTTAAATATATAACTCATTTTTATACATATATTTACATAGATTTTGTACATTTTTATACTACCATAATAAAATAAAAGAAGTAATTGAATTTAAATAAAACATTAAGCATATTATAGTAAGTTTGCTTATAAAAAAACAAAACATTAAAAAAACATGGTGTCTCCAAGCAAAAATCGGTTGATTAGCATACCTAGTCAGAATTAGTCGGTACTCGGTCGGCCACCTTACTGACTAGACTAGTCAGACCTACTAGTCGGGCCAGTCGGGCGACTTTTACAACACTAGAATTATGTACTCATGTGCTCTCTCAGTTCTTATCCTCTCACGGTATTCTTCATCAAACATCATGTGCTTATATGTCTCAACAGAACGGTGCTGTTGAAAGAAAGCATTATCACCTTCTTGATGTCACTCGTACCCTCTTGATCCAGAGTTGTGCACTACATTCTTTTTAGGGGGATGCAGTTCTGATGGCGTCTTATCTCATTAACTGTATGCCCTTGTCGGTGCTGGGAGAGAAGATTCATATTCCCTTGTTTTTCCTGACAAGGAGTTGTTCTCTCGTAGCTCTCATGTTTTTGGATCTATTACATTTGTTCATCGGTTGTTTCTAGGGATTGACAAGCTCTCTCATAGGGTTGTCAAATGTTTCTTCGTTGGGTACTCCAGAATTCAGAATGGTTATCGTTGTTATGATTCGCTACACAAGAGATATTATGTTAGTGCATATGTCACATTTTTTGAGTCTGTAATGTATTTTTCTCCTACAGGTGACAGGTTGACACCTTCATATTCGGATAATGAGGTCTATATTCCACAATCACCCATACACCAGCCACCCTCATCAACATCTCCACTACCACCTCCTCAATCACCACCATCAGCCCCACAACCTCCTATTGTTCTGGTTCCACCATTACCACATCACTACAGCCGACGACATGCTCCTGTTCATGCTCAACGTCTGTCATCCAGCATGCCCTAGGTTTGTTCTGAAAACATTACTTTTAAAGATGGGACTAATATCGTTTCTCAGCATGAGTTACCTGAGGAGGTTGATGATCAGGTTGGTGGCAGGGAGTAATGATCTTGATTTACCTATTGCTATTAGGAAGCATAGCATAAGCGTTCATGTGCCTCATATAAGATTGCTTCTCATGTCTCCTTCGAGCGTCTGACGAGTGATTTTAGGAGGTTCGTTATTGCTTTATCCACCGTGGCTATACCACGGGCTTACCAGGAGGTATTGACAGATTGCAGGTGGTGTCTAGCTATGGAAGAGGAGATGGTGGCTCTTCAGTCTAGAGGTACTTGGAGTCTGGTCCCGGCCCCAACGGGGCCGTCTATAGTAAGTTGCAAATGGTTGTTTACAGTGAAGCAGAATGCAGATGACAGTATTGATCGGTACAGAGCTTGCCGTGTAGCTCGTGGCTTTACTCAGACATATGGGGTGGATTATCTTGATACATTGTCTCCAGTTGCTCGTTATTCTACCCTAAGGATTCTGTTATCAGTTGATGTGATTAAAGATTGGCCTCTATTTCAACTTGATGTCAAGAATGTATTTTTATATGGTTATCTTCAGGAGGAAGTTTACATGCAGCAACCGTCGGGGTTTGCTGCTGAGGGGGGGTGTTCGCAGGTATGTAGACTTCATAAGGCAATATATGGTCCTAAGCAGAGCCCGAGGACTTGGTTCTAGAAGCTTTCATATTTGTTTGAGAAGCAGGGGTTCAGACGATCGAGTACAGATCATTCTCCTTTTATACAGAGAACCTTCAGAGGCACGATTGTTATACTTATTACAGGAGATGACATACAAGGAATCAAGAGGGCGAAAGAGATACTTTCTGGGACTGGAGTTTGCCAGAAATCAACAAGGGCTTGTGATGACTCGGAAGAAATATGTCATTGATTTGCTAAGTGACACATGAATGCTTGGATGTTGACCTGTCACCACACCCATGGATCCAAGCATGAAACTATATGATGATGATACTGATGAGGTTGACAGGAGAAGATACACAGAGATGGTGGGAAAGCTTCTTTATGTTACCATTACCAGACCCAATATTTCATTTGATGTCAGTCGGGTGAGCCAGTTCATGGAACAACCTCGTCAGGTACATATGGATGCTATACAAATGATACCAAGGTATCTTAAATCATCTCCAGGTGCAGTGCTGCTATTTAAAAGAGGTGGCACCATCACTATCTCAGCATGCGCAGACGCAAATTATGCAGGGTACCCCAAGAACAGGAAGTCCACAACTGGATTTCCTATATTTGTTAGAGATTCACTTGTCTCGTAGAAAAGCAAAAAGCAAACTGTAGTTGCTAGATCTAGTGTTGAATCTGAGTATAGGGCTATGCCACAAGCATGTCCAGAAATGATATGGGTTCGAGCAGTCCTTACAGATCTACATATAGATGTACCTCTTCCCATGTCGCTAAAATGCGACAATCAGGCTACCATGTTTATTGCTAATAATCCTGCATTCCACGAAAGAACGAAGCGCATTGAGGTCGATTACCACGGACATATCAGGAGGCTCTTTAGGACAGTCAGTGGAGGTTAGCCATGGAGGAGGAGATGACCGTGTTGCGGTCACATAGTACGTGGAGTTTTGTTTCTGCTCCAGTTAGCGCATCCGTTGTGGGATGCAAATGGGTGTTCACCGCGAAACACCATGCATGTGGCAGTGTGGATCACTATAAGGCGAAGCTTGTGGCACGTGGGTCACCCAAACATATGAGGTGGATTATCAGGATAGTTTCTCTCCAGTTGTCAGACATTCTACTCTGCATACTCTACTTTATGTGCAGAAATGTACAAATTTTGGTACCTTTTAAGTTTATTTTCCTATGAAGATATAGAACTATATCATGTTTCAAAAACTACGTACTAGCACACATAACAAGAAAATAAGAGAATTTAAATATCCGGACTAAAAAAATTTGTCTATTTCCATGTAAGATCTTATCATGATGAGAGAAATGGGACATTTAGCAAAAGCTGAAAGTGATGCTTCTCTTGTTTTTGTCTAAGAAGAGATTTTATGCAACAAATATTTCACTTTCTCTAAAAGTAGTCGTTTTATGGCTTTGGATAAGATGATATTTGTGCTGCAGATTATGAATCCGAGGACCGAGATTCCGAACAGTGAGGAACTGTTGTCTGTCGTACGGCTTCTCATCAGTGAGGATGCATGCAGTGGGAGGTTCATCTTTGGTCGTCAGGAGCTGGCCCCTGCAAAGTTGAAAGTTTCTCTCCCTAAAAGCAGTGGAGGTGGGGGTGGCGACAACCCGAAGAGCCAGCTGCAGACCCTCCTTGTCCGAGCGGGACACAGCAACCCGTCATACACAACGAAACAAATAAAAATGAGTCAGTTCAGAGCCACAGTTGAATTCAGTGGCATGCAGTTTGTTGGGCAGCCATGCAACAACAAGAAGCTCGCAGAGCAAGATGCCGCAAAAGAGGCACTCTCGTGGCTCAATGCTGGTGGAGCCTCGTCTGAGTCTCGATATGTTGACCGGCTCTCTTTCATGCTTAAGAAGAACAAGAACAAACACCGCCGAAAGGCCTAACTCGGCCATGAATACCATCCCCATCCGGCACGGTGGGCTCACCGCACCGGATACCATTTTTTGTGTGTGCATGTGTAATGTAGTACCTAAAATTCTGTAGGCGAAATGAAGCCAAAGGGGAATAGTGAATTATATTAGATGTACATGGGTTTCAGAGCCAAGTTGGCTCCAGAAATCCAACCACCGTACAGCAGTGGCGTCATAATCAAGCCCTGGTGGGAATCTTTTGTAAATCAATTTTGGTACCGTGGGACGAATCGCTTGATGCATAGTAGTAGCCGTAGCAATGCACTTCTGAGGCAGGTTGATTTTGCGACTGTAAGGAGGAAGTGGGTAGTACTCTTATTCAGAGTGCAACTGTATCTAATAGCATAGTTTTTGGTTTGGTTGTTGTGGTGACGGTGATATGGTGTTTTTGCAGGGGTGGCACAAGGGCCAACGCAGGGAGGTCCCCCACCCTTCATATGAGGGACAGGGTGAAACTATTGTGATAGGAGACCCGGGGGGTGATGTGGTTGGCATTGTGGGGATCCTTTTTTGATCTGAGGCCTTTGACCGATGGTCCCCTGCGGAGGGGGCACTCCATTCTACTTCTGACGCTGGAGCAGTGCCGGATCTTCTATTGAGAGAAGACAACATGCATGACGTTTGTGGGTATCCAGTTCAATTGATTGTTGGGTTTGTGGGTTATTCTTCCTGTGGCAGGTTTTTAAAAAGCTCGCAAGCTTTTCCTTTTTGGCTTTAGAAGGGTGCCATGCATCTGATCTCTGTTGTCAAGGTTGTGAATGGAGAGTCTAGTACGTGATTATTGGTGCTGGTGCCTTGAACAGTGACCCTTCTCCTAAGCTAGTTTCCTTCCCCTCTGCTCCTGAGGCATTCAGGTTGGTACTTTTTCAATTTCTTATTGGATCATTAGTGCAAGTACCTTCAAATCTCATGAGATATGCTACCTACGGCTACGGAAGCAGATCATAAAGGTCCTTGTGGTCCTGCTCTAACCTTTACCTCTGGGTGGATGGATGGAAGAAGAAGGCATGTCGAAAGCATGCAGATGCATAATGAACTTGTGCCATTTACCTTGGTTGATATTCCTGTGGGGGCTCCCAAGAGCACTATTCACCAATAATGAATAGTACACGTGATGAGCTTGTGATCTCTCTGCGTGTTTGCTTGCATGTGAATGGAGATGCTTAGATGAAATGTGAGTGATCGCATGAATAATTGATTTTCCTTCATATATCCACAAGAGGATGCCTGTTAGACTGGGACGGGAACTGCAGACTCTCTGTAATATTAAGGAAGCACGGGTTGCATAGTGTCGTGGGGTGGTGACAATAAAGTACGCAAAGGATAAAGAGCTACCAGCTGTATACATTTTCTTTGTACTGAAGTAGTCGTCTCTATTTCTTTACACATCTATCGACCTTTGGCATTACTCGTCCTTAACCACGAGCGCAACCAGCTGTGTGTGCATGGAAGTTCAAGCCAATCTGCGATTTGTACTTATCGAATATGGGCCATGAGGCGAGGCGAGAGGCTGTGAACCGTCATCATAAGATTGATTGATTGCTGTCCAGTTAATAGGCGTTTCCTAGCAAAGTCATGCTGTGTGATACACTGATGTGGGGTATACTGCTTTATCTGGAGGTCGAGGTTGTATTTATTTAGCGGTTAAACTTACTGAAATAGCTCTGGAGGGGAAAACAATGGCTGAAGTTTAATGTGGGCTTTTGATGTCGGTGCTCTCGTCTCGTATGACCATATATAAAAGAGGCTGGACACTACCAAATCTGAATCTTCGCAAACTCAAAGCCACTCTGAGTGGAAAGAAGTTGCCTTTGGGTTTATGATGGTCCTTTTAAAGTGTGTCCGGCACGATTTTGGAGATACTTGCATCCACAACTATCTTATCTTTACAAAATTGTGGCGGTGGTGGTGTTCTCATCAAATTCAGCCATGGCTAGTCTTAAGTCCGGGTAAATTGAGGAGGGTTGCACATTAGAGGTAGCCGACAGCCAACGCAAGAGAGTAATTCCTAAATATTATTCTTTTAAGAACACTATTTAGGAATTTGTCTCGGAACTGTTCGGATCTTTTCAACATGGATTCATGCAAACATTTAGATTTTGTTGAAGCGTTCTCTACTAGTGATGTGTTGCATTGCCTGATTGCAATGAGAAGTTGGCAATGGCCACTACATCGCTACATGGATGTAGTTCAAATTTTGTATGAGTTCTTATATGAGGATGTGTGCGGGTAAATAAGCTAGTTTTGTTGCATCGTCGTCCAGATGCAGTCCAAAATTTGTAAGGGTTCTTGCATGATGGACGCATGCGAGTAAAGAAGTTGGTCCAAGAGAGGTTGTAAAGGAAGTTGTGAATAGGTAGTTGGAATATTGACACTTTGATTGGCAAATCGATGAAGATAATATATACTATGTAAAGAGGGAAGATTCAAATAAAATACTGTCTCCAAGAGACAAATGGGTTGGAGAGAAAGCAAGGAGATCGAGAAGATGGGCTTTAAACTTTGGTATTTAGATAAAGATAAGGGCAAAAATGGTGTTGGGGTGGTTAGTCATAAAGATTTGAAGGATTGTGTGGTTGAGGTGCAAAGATTCGGGGATCGAACTATTTTGCTAAAATTGATGATCAAAGAAGAAATTGTGAATATCATCTCAGTTTATGCGTCGTAAATTGGTTTAGATAAACAACAACAACAAAGCCTTTTCCCACAAATAAGTAGGGTTGGCTACATGGATTCTTTCCCTCTATTCAGATCTATCTTGGGTCAATCCAGGGCTTGTATCCAAAAAATTAAGATCCCTTCATATAGTCTCTTTCCAACACTTCTTGAGTCGTCCTTGCCCTCTCTTAACTGGCTCAACATCTCAAAAAACTCGCATCTCCTAACCGGTGCATCAGTTGACCTTCTTTGCAAATGACCAAACCATCTTAAGCGGTTTTGTTGCATCTTATCCTCGATCGGAGTTACACTAACTTTATTTCTGATTGCATCATTCCGAATCCGATCTTTACATGTATGTGTCCACACATCCACCTTAACAATTTCATTTCTGCTACAGTCATTCTCTGCCCATGGCTATGGTTCACATGCCAACATTCAGATCCATAGAACATAGTAGGTCTCACGGCTGCTTTGTAAAACTTTCCTTTGATTTTTAAAGGAATCTTCTTATCATAGAGAACAGCAGAGGCTCCTCTCCACTTTAGCCAATCTACATTTATTCTATTAGTAACATCTCCATCAATTTCCCCATCATGTTGCAAAATAGATTCCATGTAACTAAAAGAATCTCTCTTCTGAATGTTATCGTCGCCAATCTTTACCTCTATTCCTTCACCATTGCTTTCATCGAAGGTGCACTCCATATATTCAGTCTTAACCCTACTTATACGAAATCCTTTAGTCTCCAATGCATGTTTCCAGACCTCAAACTTCTCATTTACTCTATTTAAAGTCTCATCAATCAACACAATACCATCAGGAATTGGTTTAGATCAAAGGATTAAGCAAGTTTTTTGTGAGGATTTAGATAATTTTATGTAAGGAATCCCACAAAGAGAGATGATTTGCCTAGGTGAAGATCTTAATGGATATGTGGGAAAGGTTGTTTCAGGGTATGTTAGTGTTCATGGAGGCCATGCCTTCGGGGATATAAATGAAGAGGGAGAAGTCATTCTGAATTTTGTAACGGCTTATGATCTTCTCATAGCAAATACTCTCTTCAAGAAGAGGGAGGAGCATTTTATTACTTATAAGAGCGCCCCGACTAGAACACGGACAGATTACTTTGCATTGAGGAGAAGAGATTAGTTGTGTTGCAAAGACTGCAATTTAAAGTAATCCCAGGAGAGAGTTTGGCAATCCAACATCACTTGATAGTCATGGATGTGCAAATAAAAGGTATGGTAAAGAAAGAGAGGGTTTCTAAGATCACTAGAACTAGATGGTGGAATCTTCAATTGAAGCAATCAAGCTTCAGGGAGAAGGTTTTAGAAAACTTATCTTGGGATTGTAATGGAAGTGCAAACGAGATATGGGAGGCGGTAACATCTTGTATCCGAAGGGTAGCCAAAGAGATGCTAGGCAAGTCAAAGGGAGGAGCTCCATGTCAAAAGGAGGCCCGGTGGTGGAGTGGAGGGGTGCAAGAGAAGCTCAAAATTAAAATAGCATGCTTTAAGTTGTGTCTAAGGATAGAAGAGAGGAAATTGTCATAAACTGCAAAATAGTGGGAAGTAGAGGAGGCTTTGAAGGTTATGAGACCTGGGGAAGGTGTAGGACATGATGACATTCTTATTAAAGTATGGAGAGTTTTAGGTGAGTGTGGTTCGACTTAGCTTACAATATTATTTAATGTTATTTGACAAAGCAAGAAAATGCCTGAAGATTGGAGAAGCATTGTGGTGCATCTTTATCAGAACAAAGGAGACATTTCAAAAATATTCAAATTACAGAGGTATCAAGATGATGATTCACACTATGAAAATTTGGGAACGTGTGATTGAATGAACAAGTTTTCAAAGTAAAAGAAACCTAATTCAGATTCATGCCAGGTCGCTCAAGTATTAAAGCCACTCACTTGCTGAGCAGAACAATGGAGATTTATAGAACTAAAAGGAAGAACGTCCATATGATTTTTATTTCTTTGGAGAAGGCTTATGATTATGTCCCATAGGAGATATTGTTGAGAGTTTTGGAGAAGAGGAAAGTACATGTCTAATACATTAACCTCATAAAGGATATGTGTGATAGTGCTTCATCTTGTGTAAGGATCCAGACCGGGAATATTGACTATTTTGACATCAACATTGATATGCATCAAGGTTCAACTTTGAGTCCATTCCTTTTTACTTGGGTTATGGACGAGTCGACAAGTCACATTTAGGGTTAGATACCTTAGAGTATGTTATTTGCTGATGAGATTGTGTTGACTGATGAGACTAGATATGGTGTGGAGATATACATTGTAGAGTAAAAGATTTCGTATAAGTATGGCTAGGACTGAATATATGGAGTGTGCTTTTGACGGAAGCAATGGTGAAGGAATTAACATGAAGATTGGTGACATTCAGAAGAGATTATTCTTTTAGATAATTGGGATCTATTTTTGCAACATGATGGGGAAATTGATAGAGATGTTCCTAATAGAATAAATGCAGGCTGGCTAAAGTGGAGAGGAGTTTCTAATATTCTCTATGATAAGAAAATTCATTTGAAAATTAAAGGATAGTTTTACAAAGCAATCGTGAGACATTCTATGCTTTGTGGATCAGAGTGTTGGCCTGTGAACCATAGACATATGCAGAGAACGGCAGAAATGAAAATGCTAAGGTGGATGTGTGGAAACACGCGTAAAGATCAGATTCGGAATGATGCAATCAGAAGGAAAGTTGGTGTAGCTCCGATCGAGGATAAGATGTGAGAAAACCGTTTAAGGTGGTTTGGCCACATGCAATGAAGGTCAGTTGATGCACCAGTTAGGAGATGCAAGTTTTGGGGATATTGAGTCAGCTAAGAGAAGGCGAGGAATGCCCAAGAAGTATTGGAATTAAACTATACGAAGGGATCTTAGTTTTTATGATCTAAGTCCGAGATCGACCCAAGATAGATCTGAATGGATGAAAAGAATCCATGTAACCGGCCATGCTTAATGTGGGAAAAGATTTTATTATTGTTGTATGTATATTTTATTCACACTATTGATTCCACAATAACTAACACGGATTCCACGTTCTAAAGAACAACGAGTATACACGGATTCCACGTTCTTTAATTCCTCCCACAGTAATAGTATCTATCCATCTTTCTTTATTTCTCGCAAGTGAGTTGGGGTTTGTGGGAGGAATTAAAGAACGCAAGTGGCTTACACTCCTTTTACTTTCTATTACTGTATACATGGGAGATATTACTATTTGCGGGTGCTATTGTATATATCCACACTCAGAAAACTGTGTTTATTTTTGGAGATAATGATCAAGTTTTGGGGTTTAAATATCAATATAAACACATGTTGATACATGGTTGTTGCTGGTCTGATGTTCTACATGGGGCGAGAACACCGTCACTGTGGCGACCGAACAAGAACAGCTGAATCAAACAACAATTAACTCATAAGTATAGATAAAAAATGCAATATATGTGTGGAGTTAAAATTTATTATAATTCTACAAAAGATGTGTATAGGTTAAGTATGTAGAGTGTTGAACTCACGGAGCAAACATGATAGATTAGGAAAAAGAATCCAAAATGTGCCTTCTTCTTGTCCTTTTATTTTATTTTTATGGGTTTTTAATAATTTGTATTTTTATGGATTTTTAATTTATATATATTTTTTTATTTTTAATTATATATTTTTTCTCTTTATATTTTCTGATTTTTAGTTTCCTTTTATTTTTAATAAGATAATATATATGTAATAATATGTATAATATAGATATAGTATATAATATATATAATGAATGTAGACAAAATCAGGAAAATACCCTAAAGTACGACCTTTTTTATTTTTATAAAGGTATTAAAATATGTTTTTAGTATTTTTAATAATAATAATATAAGTAGATATAGCTATATATATAGAATGGAGTATTTTATATCTATAGATATAGCTATAAATACTTAAAATTGAAGAAATAAATGTTTTTTGCTTTTTTAAAATTTTCTCTATTTTTGTTAATTTTCTTATAAAGTTTGATACTTTTTTGTATTTTGAATTGATTAAAAAGGTCAAAACAGTAACCAACAATACTAGACCCAATTATTTTGGAATTTAAAAATAGATAAATATTTAAAAATTTTCCAAAACTATTTTTAATATATAATGTATAATATAGGTTAAATTTTGGAAGCGGAAATAATTATTTTTGGATTTTTAAATAATGTTTATTCATTTTTGTAAGGATTTTGGAGCTTTTTAATTTTTAGTGTTTTCCTTTTATAATTTTTAGTGATTTTTGGTCGGCAATTGTTGAATATAATCATAAATATTATCTATTTTTTGGAATTTGTAGATATGATTTTATATTTTTTGTATTTTTAAATGCAAACATGAGGAAAAATACTCTACTTTTAATTTTAATAAATAGAAAATTAAAGAAAATGCCTTGATAAAATTATATGGTGGAACAAAAATTAAGGTATCTAACCTAATTTTTCTAGAATTTTTAGAGCATAAATGATATTTAATAAAAATAAAAATCAATAAAAAGAAAATACACTACTAGCAAGGACTTTTCTGTAATTTTCTAAAAAGTATTTCTTTATTTAAGAACTCCCTAAAGAAGTCTAGAGCCAGTCGTGCAAAATACCCAGATATTTGAATATAAAACGCACTAGCGGGGTATTTTTGTAATTAATAAAAAGCTAAAGGTCTACAATGTATTTTTTCCAAAAGTTAAAACACTGAATAACAAAATTTATGGACTGAATAGAAATACAAAGACCCGGAAGGGTTGCCTAAAAACGCTAGCCGCCGCATGTGTAACAAAAGCAAAATAACAAAATGCATGTCACCTGCAAAATACACACACTGAATAACAAAATTTATGGTGTGAAAGAGCAAAGATCGAGGATCAAAAGCTATGAATGAATTGAGTCAAAAGGATGAAAGAATCGAGTGGGAAAATTGAGGAAGACGGGGGTGAAGGCTCTGACAGATGCAAACCTATGAGGGGTAAGGAGTTGACTGAGGCCAACTCTAACCCACTCCTCATTGGTCCACGTCAGACTAGAAGGAGACAAAAATATGGATAATTCCTTTATTCATTTATTTTAAAATATTATATGATTTTATTATTTTTTGTCAAAATGTAGAATATATTTATTATTTTATGTAGTATTTTATTATAATTTTTATTTATTTTTACACATTAATTTATTAGATGTTATTTTTTACATGAATAAATATATCTATTTTTACTTGTATAACATGTATTTTATTTTTATTTTGAATTTTTAAATTTATTATTTTATAGAACTATTTTATATATTTATAACTTATTTACATATATATATTATATTTTTCTGAAGTTATTTATGTACTTAAATAATTATATACATTTATTATCTAGGTACTTATAGGTATAATTCATTTATGTATTAGAGTATATCTATTTATTTTAATGTATTTTTAATTATTTTATTTTTATTTAATTATTCGCATGTATTTTAAATAATATTTACACAATTATAAAAATATAAGAGACTTAAAAATATAAATAAGAAATATAATGACTATAATATATATGTATAATGCGCAATGAGGACCCAAAAGTTAACTTTTGCATCTTAATTCCAAATTGAATGAAACTTTCTTTATTAAATATATAATTTAATTTTATGAATGATAAAGTGAGTTTTGAGTTTATATGGAGAAACGAGCTTGGGAAGTTTTCTTTGCGGTTTTTTATTCTGAGTGTCTACGACGCACTGTGTATTATTTTTTAGTGAAATAAATTTTGTATTTTTCTTTGTATTTTATCCACAAGTTTTGCATTCATAGTTTATTTATTTGAGGTATAAAAATAATAAAATAGAATGGGTCCTAAAAACTGTTTATTGAGGACTTAAAATTAGGGTTTCATTGAACTTTTTGACCCTTATCTCCCCCTACTTTATTTCTTATCGACCAAGTCAATTCTTGACTTGGTCTCAGGGTTTAAGGTCATTCAATACCTTTGGTATTTCTTTTCTTTTTCTTTATTTTTAATTTTGACATTTAATACAATATTTTATGCATTATTTATAATATAATTAATGAATGTCATTTGATACAAATTAATGATATATACATGCATTTAAGTAGGAATTTAAGGCTAAAATGAAAGAATAAAGGTGGTGAAATAGATATTCATCAACACACGATTTCAATATCATATTTAAACTTTAAAAAAGGTAAAAATACGGTATCTGGTATTTTAATTTTGTTTCAAAATTATATTAAACTACCATGTTTTAAGGATAGAATAATAACATGCTCAAATCATGTGATTTGAATTATATTCTATGATAAATTATTTTTATAAAAATCCATTGATTGTACAAGCATGAGAATCAAATGTTTTTGACCCTATGCGTGAAAGTCTTACTCAAGCCTCATAAACTTTATACTAGCGCATACCCAAATAGGAAGATAAGAAACTATTTGCGCTACAAAAAATTGGGTATAAGATAACGAATAGTTTGAATATTCGTTGCAATGTCTTCCGATGTTAAAGATATAACAATGAATATTATTCGTTGTCAAATCATATGTTGTACTTATAATTAGCAACGAATGCCATGTTCATTGTTATATGTTCATATAACAATAATTTTTTGGTGATTTATTCTTTCAAATTTAAATTAATCTTAGCTGAATTTAGTAAGTGATTAGAAGAAAAAAATCAATGAATAACCGGTGTTAAATGAGTCATCGCAATGAATATAGTAAGAAATACTATTATTCATTGCAAATTTAAAGAAGTAGGCAACGAATAATATTCATTGTTACATATTTAACTACATAATATATGATAACAAATATTAAATTATATATTTCCTTGAGTCAATTTTCTTGCTGTGTCAGATAGCGGAAGGGTTTCAAAAAATTGAATTTTAAGTTAAGCGGAATGAGTCTCTTGTTTGATATATTTGATATATTAATAGATTTCAAATATTAGTGGATTGCAAGAATAAAAATTGATTTTATTTTATAAATACAGTTTCAGTCATTAATATATAAATAGGGATTTACACTTGTGTCTCCTTGAATTTTCTTTATAACACTAGTGATCGTACTTATTTATAATCAAATTGTAAATCCTAGATAGCATCAATGTTAGCATTTATGTCCGTTCAGTTAGTTTCAATGAGTCAAACTATTAGACATAACGGCATACAAAACTTAAACGAAAAAAATTCAAATAATCTACAAATAGTTTGAATTTTATCTTAGTCGTAAACCTTGGAAAACCTGCTCTAAGCACTCACGATCAGAAATTCTAATCAAGGTCGGACTATTTACTTTCACAACTTCTCGCTCTAGTTCTTGGTCTTTCTCTGCCCTGCCCAAGAATAATGGATTGAACCATCAAGAATTTAGAGCGCGAAGTGTAATTGGATCGATTTATTTTGGCTCGACCAATATGGTCTTTTCCTTGCGGCGTCATTGATCTCTCCTCTTCTCATCTCATATGTCCAAGCTTCTCGAGCTGAGGGATATAGGCTCAGAAGAACTTTTTGAATGGATCTTGTAACGTCCCGAGCTTAGGTCTCCGGTCCTTTATCGAGGAAAACTGATCCTAACAACTTGTTGGATTCGGACCCAAATGAACCCGTTGATACCAACCAAAATGCTTAAGCCCAAGTTATCAAATGGTAACTCCCGCCACTTATAACACACTCTCACACTTTTTGAATTTTAGATATATGTCTATCAGTATATATCATAAGCATGCAATGGTGATTATGTGCGCACGCTGAGGTGTCATGATGTGTAGCGTGGGTAAGATTTAAATATCTTTTTGGATGCAAGAACTATTCTCCCTAATCCCTATTCACAGCATTGATTGATTCAGCCTCATTTGAGCGTACAAACGATTCCAGATCAGAATTGATGCTGCCACGGCGGCCATTACGTATTTCTCAGAAAAGAACAAACTAAACCAAGATGAAACTAATTGTTATAAATTTAGATGACGAAGGTACACGTGAGCAGTCCACGGTGGCTTCTTACCCTCGTGCGTCTATAACTTAGACCCTGACGCGTGCACGTAAATGTCAGTTTCCCAGACTCCATTGCTCTCATTTACCATATTACCCCTAAAACTGCTGTAATCATTGTCCCCGTACTGCCCCCTGATGAGGGTAACATGAGTGAGTTGGTGAAAGCGTCTTTCACTTTGTACCCTTTTCACTTCCTCATAATGCCTACCATGTCCTGTAAGGTTCAATCTCGTCCATTTTGCCTTCCTGCAGTTCTACTATACGTAGACAGTTCATATGGATACCGAGCCAAAGTCGCTGCAAGCTTCTTCTCTTGGGTTTTGCATTTGGTCATGCTAATGATCAGTTCGGGTCCTCGTCTCACCTTGATTTTTGTGACCCGATCACTTCCAAAGTACTGAGCAAGCAAATCCTATTATAAACAGTTAAATATGTGCATGCAAAGCCCCACATGCATGCATGATAAAATCTATATACGAACAGTCACATGGACATCAGATGCGCTCCAAGTACCTCTCATGTGCCCCTGTTGGCAGCCCAATTGACTCTCTCTCTCTCTCTCTCTCTCTCTCTCTCTCTCTCTCTCAAATGAGGGTGTGTGGGCTGTGGTGCACTTGTTGTCCTGTTATTATCACTGTTGTCCTTTACGTGGGGTGTTGAATCTTTGGTAACAACAGCACACGTGAGTCAAAATGGGCGCTTGCAGACACATCAGTGCCTTGGAACTCAAGGAGGAGGGTTGTTTGTAGCTACGACCGTGGTGAGGTGTTCTGTAGAGAGAAAGACGGGAGGAGGTGGTGCTGTTCTGTGTTTATGCAAAGTCGTCAATCATGGACACTGAATAAGAAGAGTTGAGATAGAGATCAGTGTCAGCAGCACTGCATGGAGAAAGAGAGAGGAGATGGGAATCAGGTCAGCCTCTACAGCTGTCCCTCTTTCTTGCACTAGATCTCTTTTTGAAAACAGTGCACGTATTAGAATTATGAAAAGAAGAATAGGAAAGGAATAGGTCATAGTGCTGGCTGATGTGCTGTAAGCTCTCAGACGTTGCATGTGAGAGAATAATCGCTTAAACTTGGCATTACACAGAAGATCCAAGTCAGATCGGCCAGCTCTTTGGCCCATTTCTTCCTCACATAATTCTCCTGCTCCCCTTGGCGTGTCACTTTGACCGGGGTTCGGAGAGTATCATCAGCTCGAAATCCCTATCGGAATGGGATAGGGCCTCGAAAGAGTTTCCTTAAGAATTGACGTGGTTGTCTCGGTGGAAGTTGGCGTGTCTTCTTCATGGTCCCAGGTAGACGAGATTGATGATCAGAGAAAAGGGTGCAGGAGGGGGCTCAAATTATATTAGAGACACTTTATGTAAGACCTATATATATATATATATATATGAGGAAAATGGGGTTGCTCCTGAGGGTGAGGGGGAGCTAACCCGTCTTATTTTCTCCATTTTTTTGAAATTTTTTTCTGCGAATATTCATCACTATATCCCTATATTATGTCATTCAAATTTCGTGTGAAACATAGACTCCTACGTCCTCCATCCAGACAGTCATTTTTTAACGGTAACAAAATTGCTAAAAATGACCCCGTCTGGATGGAGACCGTAGGAGTCTCCGTTTCGCACGAAATTTTACTGACATAATATATGGATATATTAATGAAAATCTACGGAAGAAAATTTCAAAAAAAATAAGAAACCCGGGCAAATTGGGACGGGGGGAGCCAGGTTAGTTTCCCCCATGGGGGCAGCCCCATTTTACCCATATATATATATATATATATATATATATATATATATATATATCGATTTAATGGAGCTGCCCCGCCCCCTATTTCAGCATGCTTTTTTATTTTCTTTGAAAAATAAAACCATGTATATTCATCCATATATCCCTTCTATATACCATTCGAATTTCATCGGAAACAGAGACTCCTACGGCCTCCATCGAGATGGTGTCGATTTAAAAAAGTGTGTTACCGTTAAAAAATGATCGTCTAGATGGAGGCCGTAGGAGTCTCTGTTTCTGACGAAATTCGAATGGCATATAGGAGGATATAGGGATGAATATACATGGCGATATTTTTTGGAAAAAAAATAAAAAAAAATGTCGCAAATGGCGCTGGGGCAACTATTTTGGGGCAGCCCCATTAACACACACACACACACACACACATATATATATATATATATATATATATGAGGAAAATGGGGCTGCCCCCTAGGGAGAGCTAACCCGCCTTATTATCTTCATTTTTTTGAAAAAAAATTCCGTGAATATTCATCACTATATCCCTATATTATGTCACTCAAATTTCGTGTAAAATAGAGACTCCTACGGCCTCCATCCAGACAGTCATTTTTTAACGGTTCCAGGATTTTTTAAATCGTCCATGTCTGGATGGAGGTCGTGGGAGTCTCTGTTTCGCATGAAATTTGAATGACATAATATAGGGATATAATACTGAATTTACAATATTTTTATTTTAAAAAACAAAAAAATATGTGAAAAATGAGGCGGGGGAGCTAAGTTAGACAAAATCCGAATGACGTGTAGGAGGGATATATAGATGAATATACATGGTGATATTTTAAAAAAATTACGGAAAATGGGGTGGGGGCAGCCATGTCGTTGCCCCAGGGCAGCCCCATTTTTTCATATATATATATATATATATAGGGAGCTAGGAGCCTACACCCGGGGGTGGCCTTTTTCTAATTATTTTTGGATTTTTTTGAAAGAAATCTTAGGGGGATTTTCTTAATATATTGAAGGGAATATGTGTTTCAAGTTTCATGCAAAACAAACATTCCTAACACGTTCATCTAGAATGAGTCAATTACAACAATTCTGAGACCGTTAAAATTTGGTTGTCTTGATGGAGATGATAGAAGTCTTGAATTAAGTTGATTTTGGAATGACACTATTATGATATATAATGATCTAATTCCCCAAAAGTTTCATTTTAAAAAAATCAAAAAATATTGAAAAAAAGAGACGTGTAGGTAACTTTCCTACACCCACCTCTTTTTTCCTTAATTTTTTCGATTTTTTTGTATTGAACCTTGGGGAATTTAGATCACAATATATTAGCGTCACGTCATTCAAATTTCAACTTATTTCGAGACTTCTAACTTATCCATCATGACAGTCAAATTTTAACGGTCTCAAATTTGCTGAAATCAACCCTTTCTGATGGAGTTGTTAGGAATGTATGTTTTAATTGAAATTTGAAACACATATTTCATTTAATATTCTAAGTTAATATCCAAAGGATCCATTTCAAAAAAATGAAAAATAATGAGAGCAAAAGAGGTGGGTGTAGGAAAGTTACCTACACATGGGTGTAGGCTCTCCAATCCCATATATATATATATATATATATATATATATATATATATATATATATGAGTGATCCTATGAGAGATAAAACTTGTGAGAGCATGAGAGCATTGATTCTGAACCACTAGATTCAACCATGAGAGAGAAGACAGAATCAATGCTCTCATGCTCTTACATATTTTGGCGTTCATAGGATCACTCATATATATATATAAGGAAAGTGAGCATACTTTGTGAAGTCGATAACCTTACCTACTTCACATCTATTTTTAGCAAATTATTTTTATTTTTTTATGAAAAATACCACCGTGGATTTTCATAACTATATCCCTCTAATATGTCATTCAAATTTCGTCAGAAATAGAGACTCCTACGGCTTCCATCCAGAACATGTATTTTTAACGATCTTAGATTTGTTGTAAATTACATGTTATGGATGGAGGTTGTCGGAGTCTCTGTTTCTGACGAAATTTGAATGACATATTAGAGGGATATAGTTATGAAAATCCACGGAAGCATTTTTCAAAGAAAATAAAAAAAATGCTAAAAATAGATGTGAAGTATATAAGGTTACCTACTTCACAAAGTAGGCTCCCTTTCCTATATATATATATATATATATATATATATATATATATATATATATAGGAAAGGGAGTATGCTCCTTGGGTGTAGCTAACTTACATGCTCTCACCTCTTTTCCCCTGTATTTTTTTTTCTGAATAAAATCTATTGGAATTTAGATAACAATATGTCACTGTGATGTCATTCAAAATTCAACTTAATTCGAGACTTCTATCCCCTCCATCAAGACTGTCAAATTTTAACGGTCTCAGAATTGTTGAAATTGACCTCCTTCATATGGAGGGAATGGAGTCCCTGTTACTGACGAAATTAGAATGGCATGTTAAGGGGATGTAGTGATGAATATATATATATATATGAGGTAAATGGGGTTGCCCCCAAGGAGTAGCCAACTTGGCTACTCCCACCCCTATTTTCCCCTCATTTTTTTATTTTTTTGGAAAATAAAAATTTGTATATTCATCATTTTATCCCTCTCACATTCTATTAAAATTTCGTCAGAAACAGAGACTCCTACGGCCTCCATCCAAATATGGTCGATTTAAAAAATCCTGCGACCGTTAAAAAAATGACGTCTGGATGGAGGGCTTAGGAGTCTCTGTTTCTGACGAAATTTTAATAGAATGTGGGAGGGATATAATGATGAATATACAAATTTTTATTTTCAAAAAAAATGAGGGAAAATAGGGGTGGGAGTAGCCAAGTTGGCTACTCCCTGGGGGCAGCCCCATTTTACCCTATATATATATATATATTCTATTTCCAAAAAAATAAAAAATAAAGGGGAAATGGAGGTGGGAGTAGCCAATTGGCTACACCCAGGGTGTAGCCTCATTTAACCTTATATATATGGAAAAAATGGGGCTGCCCCGGGGCAGCCAACATGGTTGTCCCCACCCCCATTTTCCGTATTTTTTTATTTTTTTTAATATCATCATGTATATTCATCTATATATCCCTCCTATATGACATTCAAATTTCGTCAGAAACAGAGACTCATATGTCTTCCATCTAGAACATGTAATTTTAACGATCTTAGAATTGTTATAAGCGTACATGTTCTAGATGGAGAGCATAGGAGCAGGGGCGGAACCAGGAATTTCACGAAGGAGGGGCCGAGTATACAATTATTATGTATGCTCAAAAATAGAAAAATCTATGTATTTTTTAATAATATTTTTACATAGAATTAATATTTTTAAAATGAACCTCTTTCAATCTTGATAAACATAGAATTTAAATCTATTTTTAATGTTAGAATTTCAAATAGATTGGTATTTTCCGTGAAAATTTTTTAAATTGGATAAATATACTAATTTAAGCCTCTCCGAATCCATCCAAAAAAGGCTAAATTATAAAGTGAAATTTTGAAACAAAAAAGTTCATGGTTTAAAGGAAATAATAAAATTTATTTTATTTATACAGAGTACTAAAATAATGGATAAACTCGAATACAGTTTTATATCAAATTATTTTAATACTTTGGAAGTGATTGGATAAATCATATAAAAAAAAGTAAAATTGATGGCGATAAGATTCGAATCCCGGTCTTCAAAATAATAACCTTACCACTCTACCACTTAACCATTTAATGATTCTACAGCATTTCTCTAACAGAGTCATATTAAAAACTTAATGCATTATATAAGTGACATATAATAATCATGGGGGCATAATGTATACTAGTCTCGCCCCTGACTCAAATACAATTTTATATCAAATTATTTTAATACTTTAGAAGTGATTGGATAAACCATATAAAAGAAAGTAAAATTGATGGAGATAAGATTCAAACTTTGGTCTCTAAAATAATAACCTTCCACTCTACCAATTGACCATTTATTGATTCTACAACATTTATTTAACAACATTGATTATAATACAATTAAGGAGGGGTCGTATTAAAAACTTAATACACTGTATAAGTGACATATAATAATCATGGGGGGTCATGCCCCCCCCCATAATGTATACTAGTTCTACTTCTCATAGGAGTCTATGTTTCTGACGAAATTTGTGACATATAGGAGGGATATATAGATGAATATACATGGTGATAATTTTGAAAAAAAATAAATAAAATACCGCAAAATAGGGGTGGGGAAGCCATGTTGGGGCAGCCCCTTATAACCCTATATATAGGGAAAAGGGAAGCTACTTCGGGGGTGCAGCCAACTAGCTACACCCGGTCATTTTTCTTATTGGTTTTTTTATTTTTTTGAAGCAAACTTATGGGGATTTACTTAGTTTATTGAGTGTAATATGTATTTCAAATTTCATGCAAAACAAACATTCTTATCATGCCCATCTACTAGATAGGGTGAATTTCAATAATTCTGAGACCACTAAAATGTGATAGTCTTGATGGAGATGATAGAAGTGTCGAATTTAGTTGAAATTGACATGATATCATGGTGATATATGGTGATTTAAATCCCCTTAAATTTTATTTCAAAAACCACAAAAAGCCAATGAAAAAAATGGCTGGGTGCAGCTAGTTAGCTACACCCCCGGGTGCAGCTTTCCTAACCACATATATATGAGAGAGAGAAGGGATCCTACACCTGGAGATGTAGGTAATACCTACACCCGACTCTTTTTTTTTAGTATTTTTTATTTTTTTGAAATGAAACTTTTGGAGAATTAGATCACTATATATCACCATGGTGTCCTTCCAAAATCAATTTAATTGAAGACTTCTATCATCTCCATCAAGACTACCAAATTTTAACGATCTCAGAATTGTTGAAATTGACCCATTGTAGATTAACGTGCTAGGAATGTTTGTTTTGCATGAAACTTGAGACGCATATTTCTCTCAATATATTAAGAAAATCCCTCTAAGGTTTCTTTTAAAAAATCCAAAAATAATGAGAAAAAAGGTCGGGTATAGGTAATTACCTACACCCTCGGGTGTAGGCTCCCAGCTCCCGTATGGTGTGTGTGTGTGTGTGTGTGTGTGTGTGTGTGGTTATATGGGGCTGACACCGCACCATTTTTCGTGAATTTTTTTATTTTTTTTGAAAAATATTGTCATGTATGTTCATCCCTATATCTCTCCTATATATCATTCGAATTTCATCAGAAACAGAGACTCATATGCCCTCCATCTAGAACATGTACGATTACAACAGTTCTAAGGCCGTTAAAATTACATGTTCTAGATGGAGGGCATAAGAGTCTCTGTTTCTGACGAAATTCGAATGGCATATAGGAGGGATATATAGATGAATATACATGACGATATTTTTTCCAAAAAAATAAAAAAATGCAGAAAATGGGGTGGGGGCAGCCATGTTAGCTACCTCAAGGGGGCAGCCCCATTTTTTCCATATATATATATAATGCCTTCTAGGCGGAGGTAACTTAGCTCCACCGTCCTATTTTTCACATTTTTTATTTTTTTAAATAAAAATCGTGTAAATTTATTATTATATCCTTATATTATGTCATTCAAATTTCATGAGAAACAGAGACTCCTACGACCTCCATCTAGATAGGGTTGATTTAAAAAATCCTAAGACCATTAAAAAATGATTGTCTGGATGGAGGCCGTAGGAGTGTCTGTTTCACACAAAAATTTTAAGACATAATATAGGGATATAGTGATGAATATCCACGGAAAAAATTTTCAAAAAAATAAAAAAAATGAAGAAAATGGGACAGCGAGAGCTAAGTTAGCTCCCTTTAGGGGGTAGCCCCATTTTACCCATACATATGGGTTATGCGTTGACTTCGTCCCATTTTATCAATTTTTTTTGTTTTTTTGAATAATATTGCCATGTATATCCATCCCTATATCCCTATGGAGATATTTTTCAAAAAAATAAAAAAATGTGAAAAATGGGGTGGGGCAGTCATGTCGGCTGCCCCCAAGGGGCAGCCCCATTTTTTCCTATATATATGGGTTAAATGGGGATGCTCTCTTGAGGGGGCTAACTTGGCTCCCCCTACCCCATTTTTCTCATTTTTTATTTTTTTTTTTGAAAATTACTTTCGTGGATATTTTCATGCGAAACAGAGATTCCTACGGCATCCATCCAGAAGGGGTCGATTTTAGCAATTCTATTACCGTTAAAAATGACTGTCTGGATAGAGGTCGTAGGAGTCTCTGCTTCACATGAAATTTGAATGACATAACCACGTGGACCAATCAGGTGCTTTCCTGTGTTGACCTTGGGCCAATAGCCCCCTGATGAATCGATGATTCATCACTCTAAAAGTTGAAAATGGAGCTTTGTTCCCGAGTAATTAGCTTGCATTCCTCTATCTATTTTGCATTTTTCTCATTCATGTATTTAGAATTAATATATCATTTTAACATGCATATTTGCATTAAATAAGAAGCCAAAATTTCCCTTTAAATATCACCTATATATTCACCATTTTTACTATTTTTATCTATTTTTTACTAACTCAGAATTGAATAAAATCAACTCTATAGTGTACATATTACTAACATTGATAAATAAAAAATACTTAAAAATAATAACTTACAAAATTGACCAATAAAACTCAAACCTTAATTTGAGATTAAGAGCCTTAAAAGGTGAATATCTCTCTCATACATTCTCCTATAGACTCCTACTCATTTTTAAATTAATATATGTTCAATTATCTTCAAAACAAGACCAATTTCAAAAGAATCGAAGTTCATATGTGAAACTTGGGTTTTAGGTCCCTCGTTGTATATTGTACATATGTCCCTTTATTTTATTTACTTTATATTTTTTTTATTTATTACTAGAATCCAAAAAAATATATTAAGTTGTAAATATTTGTTTCATACTTTCTCTAATTTTATTTTTGATCTTATTCAAAAAAATGATAAAAAAATTGTAGAAGATAAAAAATACGGTATTTTATATCTATAGGATACCACCAAAAAAACTTTTTGTATAGATTATTTATTTTAATTTTTGATCCTCACAAAAATTGTAGATCTCGTCGAGATAATCAACTTTCATGTTGAATACTTTTAAATTTGACCCCTTTTGTTATTTCTTTTTTATTTTTGTATTTAATTTATGATTTTTTTAGGAGCGACGTGTGGCAGCTCCTGGATCTGTCACGTGTCTCCCCATTTTATTTTATTTTTGTAATTTGATTTATTTTATTTCATATTTTTTATTTATCTTTATTCTATTTATTTGTTATTTTAATTAATTATTTATTTATTTTACTATTTATTATTATCTTATTTTTATTTATTATTTATTTATTATTTATTTTATTTATCTATTTACTTACTATTTCTATTTAAATTTTAATTTTTAAGTATAAGTATCTATTTTAATTTTTTCCTCCTCTTTTCCTGCCATTTGGATGCCTCCCTATGTGCCACATGGCACTTCCTCCTTCCACCCGCTCTTGCGCCCCTTGCGTTGCACGCCCTGCCTCCTGCTGCGGCGCATGACCTCGACTCTGCCTGCACTTCTCTCCTCCCCATGACCGGATCCTTTCACCTGTAACTGCCCATCCACGTCGTGTGACCCCTTTCTCTGCCTAACTACCTGCAACCACTCCCCTCTTCTCTCCACGATCGGTGCAACCTACAACCCCCAACCTCCTCCATCTTCTATGCCATCGCCAACCACCCTTAAAAAGTCGATCGCCACCTCTTGTGCATCCTATCCGCCATATGATAGAGAAGGTGCCCTGAGCTCCCACTCTGGCCTCGGTGACAGCGAGCGCAAGACCCGGTCGAGCGATGATGGTGTTCATCTTCTAGGCGAGATCCGAAGCACGATCCCAGATTCGTAGTAGCACAACTTCGAGCTACAGAGTTCGAGTCTAGCTTCACTGGCCTCTAGAGATGACGACGACCGAAGCTACTTCATTCAACTCCCCCCTCCCCCCGGCGAAGACCACCCGTAGGTAAATCTTCTTCCCTCACCTCCTTCTCTATCTTCCTCCCCTAATAATTATTCTTCCTCTCTACTTTCTTCTTCTCTATTGCTTCTTCTTCTACGTTTGCAGCTCACACCCCCTCTAGCTTCCCGCAATTGCAGGAGACTCTTCCTACCAGAGCACGTGCAAGGCACGTGATTCCTGGTGAAATTACAAGCAACCCCACACACTTCCAGAATAATTGCAAAGAAGTCCATCCTTCCAGAAGGCACGTGAGGTGCACGTGCCACACTAGAAAAATTGCATAAACATCCTTCAGAGTCTTAGTAATTGCATCACACATGATTTTTTTATTTATTTCTTTTCTATATTGCATTTAGGCCCCTATCTTTGGGCATTCATTTCAACCTTGATTTAGCATAATTTTCAAATTCTAAAAACTGCTCATTGTAGAACCACTTATGCTCTATCTTGTGGACGATTTTATTTTTGTGAGTATGGACTATTTAATATAATTATAGTTGTGGAAAAGTGAATATTTTTCCCACTGTATGTTATTAATTCCATATTAAACCAATCGTTGCTCCTAAAATTCTCAAAAATTCATAGTAGTTATAGTTTAGTGCTTTCTACATTGTGCTAAAAAATCATAGCAGCATGCATATCGAGGTAGCAATTATTAAACAGTGATTTTAGTAATTGATTTTTAATTAATTCTACAATTAATATTTTAAGGAATTAAAAGTTATTTTGTATAACTCTCATGTAGACCTATCTAGGATAATTTAATCTCTGGAAAATATTGGTGTTTGATATTTATCAAAATTAAATTGCTCAAAATCACATTGTGTGCATCATTAATTCGTAAATAATCCATCTTACATCAGAAAATTCCAAAAAAATTAGTAGCTTAATTTCATCATTTTTAACATTATGCCTAAGTTTCACAATTTTTTAACATCGTTTGAATGAAAATTGTATTTTGTCCCTGAACTTTGTTATACATTTCATCCATTATTTGCATTTAAAAAAACAAAAAATATTTCTCTGAAAACCCAAGTTATGAATCATCTAGAGATTGACCTAAAGAAACAATGGCCTCCCTGAGTTTGAGCTTGGGCATGTTGATGAATACTCATTCATCACTCTTTATTCTTTTATTTTAGCTAATTATCTTGGCAAAATACCATGTAGATAGCTGTAAATACAATAAATTACCATTAAGCATGCTTTTATTAAATATCAATAATTAGCATGTATTTGTGCAAAAATAAAAGAATAAAGAATAAAGAAAAAGAAGGAGATATTTAGAATAAATATCAATGACCCAATCCCAAGGGAGGGCCAAGCATTGACCTGACCGCCAAATAAAACAAGTAGAGAGAGATGGGGTCATTCAACCTTGTGTATATTCCTTCTTACTTTTATATATTTTATTTTCACAACAAAAATTGAGTTTCTAACCCCTTGTATATATCTCTAAAAATAAAACAAAATTTAGAAAAATAAAAATAAAATAAAAACAAAAATAATTTCTCTCTCTCACCTTGTACATACCATGTATATATGAATAATGGATCTATTTATTTCACTCTTGTAAATAAACAATAAAAACAAAATAAAAATTATTTTATACTTTAAATTTTATGTTGTAAATAAATAAAATATAAAATTAGAGTATTCATACAAAAATAAGAAAATAAAAATAATAATAATAAATATATAGGTATTTTATACCTGTATATAATATAATGTATATAATATAATTTAATTTTCATAAAAATAAATAAAAATCACAAAAAATAATTTGAAAAATAATAAACATTTTTTTTATTTTGTAAATATTTTAAAATAAAATTGTTTCCTCTTTTTTATTGAATTTACAAATCTTTTCTTTTTCCTGAATTCTGATTGGTCCACGGGGGAATGTTGACCCCGGTCAACTGCCCCCCTGGACCACTCCTCTCGCGGATCTGGTTCTCGCCCGATGTTCTTTGATTTTTCCCGAATCGATCCTCCCACCATTTTCACCACTCCGAGGCTCCGAATACCGAAGAGCGACCCGTGATTCACGCCTGATGCTTCCAGTAGGGATCCGCTCCTCGAATTGCGTGCTTTCGCTTCCATCTTCTCGGACCCTGCGGGGTATATAGCCACCTGGAGCCGCCATTTCTTCCTTTTCTTCGGTTGCCCCCTCATCTTCGATGACCTCCTCCTCTTCGTCTGAGTGACAGCTGGCGTTAGAGAGAGTAGAAGCGAGGTTTCGAGCGTTGGAGCCTCAGGTCCGACGAGCTTCTCGCCGTGCTTCGCTGCAAGGTGAGCCCGAGCCTCTGGAGACGTCGATCCATCGAGGCGACGACCCCTGAAGGTCTGCAACCTTCAGCCCAGACGACTTCCTCCATCAGGTATCCTCGATAGCCTTTAGTTTTCCTTAGATTCCAAGTTTTCGATCTCCGGTCAACCAAGTTGCCCCGCCTCATCCTTCGTGATCGGACCATCTATTTGCCATTCCGACGATCCCTTCACCTCCACGAGACTCTTACCCATCTTCTCTGCCCCTCCGTTCCCCCTGGTTCGCCTAGGAACAGGACTTAGGCCCTTCTTCATCGTCACTTCGCCGTAGGGCCCCACTCCGCCTCGCCCCTTCACCCATTTCACGTGCTAATGGGTCGAGGCAATTTGCCCTCGACCCAGTGATTCATCTGTGCAGGTTTGGATGCTAGAGGACCTCATCTGGAGGTTCGACTACTGAAGCACAGGAGCTCCAGGTGCCTAACGTCGCCAGGCCACTCCAGGTGTCCTAGGACTCATCGGAGCCTACCTGCAACTGCGGACCATCGCCAGCATCGTTTCGCCTATTCCAGCAGCTCTGGAGGACGCTCCAGCAGCTCGTATCAATCGAGCAAAGATCGCCGGCGGTGAGTTCTTTGCCGCTCTTCCAGGTGCCTCCTCCACCGTCAGATCGAGCTTCCCCGCTAGTTCTGATCGTGACCCTTCATCTCTGGGGAGCTCTCGTCCGTTGGATCCATCTGAGGATTAGATCTCACATGTCCATCGTCAAAAGGTTATCAGCAGCTTTGAGTCATCCGATCATAAGTGAATAATCCTCGGTCGTTGAATCTGTAATAAGAATGGTAATTTACACTTAGGCCCTCTTTGCTTTTTGTATTTATTTTGTAGTCCTGTAAATATTTCTCGCAGTTATTTTTAGTTTGGATATTTTGCACTTAGGACCTTAAGTTTTTAGAATTTGCATTTAAGTCCTTCTGTTCGAGCATCACATGGTCTGTCACGTGCTATCTGGATTAATTGCATATTTTTGCATGTGCTTTATTGATGTTACCGTTTGAACTTTTATAAATAAGAATTGCATTTATACCCCTGCTTGTGTGTTTCACGTGCTGACTTCGTGCGGCCTTGGGATTTTTGCATATTCAGCCCTATACTCCTGCCACGTGTTATTATTTGGCTGAATACTTTTCCATACATACATATAGGTCCCTGTTTTTTATTTGGTTTTGATTGGCTTGAATAAATAGCAAATCTCGTCCAAATTTCATGAAATTTGGATACGTGGCTCCTGTCAGTGTGTAAAAATTTCCGTGAATTTTTGGGCCCTTTTTGTTTTCATTTTCTATTTTTAAAAATTAAAAAACCTTGAAATTTGCTTCTGTTCAGTTTTAAAAACCAATAAAAATATTAGAAACCCTCTAAAAAATCCCAAAAAAATATTTTATGTTTGTTGTGTTGTATTTTTGATTCAATCCCATATTTGTTGCTTTTGGATTTATAAAAATCCTAAAAATTGAAAAACACTTAAAACTTAGAAAAAACATTAAAAAATCCTAAAAAATCAAAAAAATACAATTTTAGTTTCTTTAGTTAGATTTTTATTTTTACTTTATCATAAAATTATTGCTTGATTTTTATACGCTATTTAGATATTTTTAAATAGCCTTTATATTTTGGCTGCACAGTAGCTTGCATTTTTGTCCTTGTTTTATTTTTATAAAATTAACTAAAAATCAGAAAAATCTAAGAAAAATACCAAAAACACTTGAATATTTGTAAAAAAATCAAAAATATTTTTATTTTAATTTTCTGACTTGTTTTGATGTGTTAAATAATTGTTGGTTTGTGAATTTGTGAGTGCTTTTATATTTTTCCTTATATTAAAAATTACAAAAAAATAAAAATATAAAATCCACTAAAAATATTTTATTTCTTTTTATTTTTGATTCCCAACTACTTCGTAGTCTACACATTCCGTGCTCCTTGTGTTCGACCCCGGTAGCTATACCAGGTAAAATAAAATAGCGAGACTGCTATTTATTTGACTTGTTTGATTATTTTCATTTGGTGGTCTTTCTTTTTCTTGTTGACTTAGCCTTGCGGTTTAGGTTACAACGGCTTGATTCACAACTTAACCCGGATTGCGGGAATTTTTGAGTCACCAGAATGGCGTCGTTATCGGGGAGCACGGCTTAGTAATCGGCTTTCTTTTACGGCTTTTCGTTCTTTTTCAGCTTTTGGGCTTTTCTTTTTATTTGTTTTTGTTTTTATTTGTTTTTATTCCTTTTAATTTTATTTGTTTTTATTTTTATTTTTGCATTTATTTGTCATTTTATATTATTATAATAATTGTGGTCTGACACATTTCTGTTTACCTTTCTTGCGAGGGCCCGACGATCAAGGCGGCTTTCTTCAGGAAGCTGACGCAACCGCGAGATTCAGAGGCGGCTCTTTTCTGCATAGAGCCGCAGGAGCGCGCGAGAGAGGAGAGTAGGAGTGAGGAGAGTGTTAGAGTAGACGTATTTTAGTTTCTTTTTCAGCATTATTATATTATTGTAATAACATAGGGACACTCAGAGACACTATTAGACTTGGTGACTTATCGGGGTTTGTTTCGCCGAGCACCGGTGTGCTCGGGGGACCTCACCGTGTTTTCTTTTTATCGCTTTATTTTCTTTTGTTTCACGTGGATTTTTGTGCTTGAGCCCCTAGATTTAGGTTTCTATTTGATTGAGCCCGGTAGCATTAGGTCCAAAGCCCCCAATAGAATATTTGTTCCTATAGAACACGCTTGGACTTAGACAAATAAATCTGTGCTTCACAATAATAGAAGTTTCTGTTTAGGACGGTTCTCGCACTGCATTCATATAGATTAGTTTAAATTTATGCGCGGATCATATTGTATGTAGACTTCTGGAGAAAGGTACGCCTTCTATCTCGTACATGCATTCATAGATTTCATCGTGCATCGGCTTTTCTGTCTTCCTCCCTCTGTTTTCTGGACTTAGCAATAAAAAGGAAATCGGAATATTCATTAGCCATTGTTTAATTTTTGAAAAATACCTAAAAACAAAAAAACCATAAAATTGAGACTGTTAACCAAACTTGATCTTAAAAGACATTGACCTAATAAATTGTCTTGGGAGAGCAATCCCCTCATTGTATGGTTTGGATGGGCGAGAGAGTGACACGCACCCTAGGCTAGAGCCATATCCGACCCTTCTTCAGACTACTAATCTTGAGTTAGTCGTTCTCCAGTGTGGATCGCTCCGGTCTCCGGTAAAGCGGGTCGCGATATCCTTAACAGAGCGAGCCGATCGGGTAGCCGGTAAACGGCTCGTGGCTTGTACTAGCTGGGAAAGATCTAGCTTAGGATCGGGACAGTCTCCTGGGAGCGTTGGATTCCCAACAGCTCGCTTAATCGCTCTGATAGACTGTCTTATCACCTAATAAAAATGACAAGATAAAAGACTGAACCTTCACGGTCATCAGCTCTATGTGCGTAGGTGAATCGAGGGTTTGCTTGACTGATCTTGTTTGCTTTTCTAGATCCCATCTGCTTTCTTCTCCTCTGTCTATCTTCTTTCCATCTATCTTTCTCCCTCCCACCCACCCTTTATTCTTCTTCTTCTCCTTATCTACCCATGGATGATGGGTCGCCCTCCTTTCATGCCGACTCTTGCGGCTTCCCTATCTTATTCCCATCATTCCAATCCACTCTCGAGGGAGGTCGGAATTCCGACTGACCTTTCATTCCCTCCTCCCCTTTCCCATCATTCTTCTGGGCATGCTGTGCTAGACGTCCGTGGAGATTAGACTGACCAGATACGAGACGCGGGCAATTTCATTACTGGGATGAGAATGTACTCCATACGCAATCACAGAGAGCAGACGCGAGTTTCAAATACCTCCTACGCCAGGATGATTGATGAGCATATAGACCAGGGAGCTCAATCAGCTTCTACATTCAGTCCCTTGATTCTTGACTTGGAGTTTATTCATAGACTGCCGAAATTTTCAGCGGAGGTGCACGAGGATCCATATCTTCATCTATCTAAGTTTGAGGAGTTCTGTGTGACCCAGGTATATTCAGATATCACTTCTGAGGAGATGATGTTGAAGACCTTCCCATTTTCGCTTCAGGACAGAGCCATGAAATGGCACAGATGTTTGGGAAGGAGATTTGCTACGTGGGGAGAACTATGATTACAGTTCCTATAGAGATTTTATCCCCAGCGTAGAGCAGATATGATGCGGTCTTTCATCATGGATTTTTCAGTAGACCCCCAGGAGCCAGTGCATGATGCATGGCTGAGGTTTCTTGACCTCTTGAGGAGATTTCCAGATCATGGACTTTCGCTGACCGACCTTATTGAGATCTCCATGAGGGGAATGACCGCTGATCAGATTGCACTGGTAGTGACCTCGTGTGGTGGTTCACACCACAGCACCGACATTGATTTACTTGATTCCATCTCGAGAGCACTCTCACATACTCCACCTTCACGAGATACATTAGTCGGGGCAACACACGAGGGTGATGCGATACCAGTTGGGTGTGTCGTACTTCTTGAGGACACAGCTACTACACACCAGATTGACAAAATGGATTCTGTTGCGCTACAGACGATAGAGGAGATGACCGCCACAGTAGATGCTCTGACCGAGAGATTGATCGAGTTCCTGTTGGTCTCCCAGCTAGAGTTCGAGTCAGTCCCGTACTTTGCAATTGACGAGTCTTGGATATCAGATCTTCTGATATTCCAGGAGATGGAGGAGTCTACCCTACTTCAGTCATCAGTCCAGATGTTTCAGTGTCCATTTCCATACGACTCAGCTTCTACTCTGCAGAGGTACTTCTCTGATTCAGATGGCCATCAGGACTCTTCCCAGCAACCACAGCTCGATACGGGATACCACTTTCGGATGACAGATATAGATAGTCCCGTATTTGAGCCTTTTGTCCTCCAGATCGATGAGCTAGATCCATTCCATGAGGATCGGATGACAGCCAGCACAGCCACAGCTAGAGGATCAGTCTTAGACACTCCGACAGCTCTCGTGTTGTTGACCAGCACTATTTCATGTTTCCATATCGTTCAGATGCAGACTTCAGCTGATGAAACATTTTGGTGTACGGAGTGGGTGCTTGCCAGTAGCGCAAATTTCCATTCAGATTCTGATCCTCCCTTTCTCACTGATGATCTTGCATTACTCCCCAAGGGTTATCTGCGGAAGGATGCACCATACGATGCGTACTCAATTCACTTTCTGAGAGTGTATTCGATCTGTCGGATCACGAAACCGAGTCTTCTGATCTTTCTGATTCTGAGTTGACTCTCCTCGATGACCCTCGCGAGGATTTGCCGGTCTTTGAGATATTCGATGACGTTTCTGATATTCCTTCATTATGTGCATCGGATATCAGTTTTCTTAGTGAGTCCCCAGATCTTGACTTTCCATATCTTTCCGAGACGATGATTAACGTGGAGGATTCCATGACTGATCCTTCTTTATCGACGTTCGATTTCTTTGACTCTACACTTCCACTCCATTCTGATCTTGAGCCGATGATTTCATTTGTGCTACCGGATCCCGATTACATCTTCCCATATCCTTGCCCGATAGCAGACACCCGCTTGATTGCCTACTTGGGTGTCTTCATTTACATCATTGATTTCATCGTAGTTCATCTACCATGACTACGACGATAGTACGGCATTCGCCTTATAGATGTCGTCCTGAACCTTTTGATACTGCATTATCCTAACCTTTGCGCCCAGCTAGGGGCGTAAAACCTAACGCTTGTTGAGAGGCACCTCAACATTGTGCCCTTTGTATATACATGTTTTGTCTTGATTTGTTCTGTGCTTCTTCCGTTTTGTTTCACACCCCATGTCTCGTATAGGATTATCTTTTCTATACTTAGGATGCACCTCATCCTAAGTATAGGGGGTGTAAATACCGAGTGTTCCCTTTCGTTCTGTTTCATTACTCATGGTGTTGCCTATACTTAAGGATCCTTCACCTTAAGTATAGGGGGAGTAATGTAATCCCTTCCATCTTGTATATATTTGTCTTCATTTCTGCCTCTGTTTTGTTGCCTATACTTAGGGATATTTTACCCTAAGTATAGGGGAGGTAGACCCTGTACATATTATCACTCGGATTTCCCTTTGTGTACAGCCTGTTATACTTAGGATTCCTTGATCCTAAGTATAGGGGGAAACCCCGAGACTCTTTTCATTTCTTTTCTTTCATGCATCTTTGTAGTATAGTTTTTCCTTTTCACTTCCCTATACAAAGCACAAGTTATGTCTTCTTCATCGCTCTTGATTCACTATGAGGACATCGTTTGAGCTAAGTATAGGGGGTGTCGTATATATTTCATATATACTTTAGCCATAACTCGTACTTTGTGTGAGTGTGTTAATAAATAAAATGGCTAAAATCCTTAAAAATCCATAAAACTTTAAAATTTTTCTTATACATAAAATTCTTTTCTGCACATACATAACTATTTATAAAATTTTTTTGTAAAAATATTTGTAAAAATCTTTTATGTGTAAAGATTTTGTAAATATTTTCATATCAAAATTATGTATATAGTACAAAATTTTTGTAAAATGTTTAAAAAACAAAAAGTTTGCAAAAACCCTTGTGTAAATGTGTGTAAATATTTTGCAAAACTTCTGCATTCATGCATGCATCCATGTTTACAAACATTTTCAAAAATTTTGCATACTTTCAAAATTTTGTAAAAACTGCATTTTTGTAAATACATGTATAGTTTTTCTTGAATAATAGTTGACATTTAAACTAGCCTGGAACTAAATTGAAAAATAGAGCTTGGTTAAGATCTTAATCCACCTAATTCTAAGAGGAACCTTATAGGTCTTAGGGTTGAGACTTTTCAGGTCCATTGTGACTTAATTCTTTAAGTCCACTAGGCTATTATCATATGTCGTCTTGATGAGCCTAAGTAGAACACTTAACAACACACACATGACTCTCACAGACAATGGCTTTACTTGGACCAGAACTTTACACCTAGCTCTCTACGGATGAGGTGGTGAGGAGGCCGTCTTCTTTGACTTGGGGTAGCATATGAGGGTAGTACTTCTAGGCGGAACCTCTCTTCTTCTTTTAATGAAGGAAGTGCATCTCAACTTGGTCTGGTAGCAATGAGGTCTAACGACAGGAGTTGTGGGTTGCAATAAAGCTTCAAAAGAGGGATAGTCTATTGGCTCAAGAGGAAAAACTCCTTATGTATATATGCTGCACCATGTAGATATGTTGTACATATGCACAAACAAATGTGCAAAAAGAAAAACTCCAAAAAAGTGATGGGTCTGATAGAAAATGAAATACCCATCGGAGTGTGTATAGTCAAATAAAGCAAAGCTTATGTTATCCATGCCCATCTCATGAAGCTTGCAGCAGAGAGACTTAGCTACACTGGTTGAGCTCCCAAGGATACATGGCTACACTGGCCATAGTCCATTCTCTTCTTCCTCCTCTTCTTGAGCCGGTTGAACTTGAACTTAGACGGGAATACCCTGCTCCTCGAGGAAAGAGTTGCTAGACTAGGGTATTAGCGTTACCTTGTTGGAGAGGGTTGTCACTTTGCTATTTCTGAGGTGGAGAGCTACATATCACTTACACAGTACAAGACAAGTTTCATAGTCATCAGAGTTTGTGTATGTAGACTTGTTTTGATCTGGATTGTTGAGGAGTCCTGGCCTTAGATTGGTGGAACTTAGAGGCTGTTGAGTTTTAAACCTAAGTCCAAATAAGGTTCTGACAAACTAATAATCTAAAGATCTGACTGAGCTCCATACTTCAATTTAATGAAGACAGGTTTAATAATCAACCTTGATTCACCTTCTTTTTATTCTTTTTCTTTTCTTTTTCCTCTTTTCGCTTCTTTTTCAAATAAGTGTTTGCTAAGGGACTAGCAAAAGTAAATTATAGGGGGTGATGAATACTCATTCATCACTCTTTATTCTTTTATTTTAGCTAATTATCTTGGCAAAATACCATGTAGATAGCTGTAAATATAATAAATTACCATTAGGCATGATTTTGTTAAATATTAATAATTAGCATGTATTTGTGCAAAAATAAAAGAATAAAGAACAAAGAAAATGAAGAAGATATTTAGAATAAATATCGAGTGACCTAAACCTAAGGGAGGGCCAAGCATTGGCCTGACCGCAAAATAAAAAAAGTAGAGAGAGATAGGGCCATTCAACCTTGTGTATATTCCTTCTTACTTGTATATATTTTATTTTCACAAAATAAAAATAAAAATGAGTTTCTAACCCCTTGTATATATTTCTAAAAATAAAAATAAAATAAAAACAAAAATAATTTCTCTCTCTCTCACCTTGTACATACCATGTATATATGAATAATGTATCTATTTATTTCACTCTTATAAATAAACAATAAAAATAAAATAAAAATTATTTTATACTCTAAATTTTATGTTGTAAATAAATAAAATATAAAATTAGAGTATTCATACAAAAATAAGAAAATAAAATAATAATATAAAATACATAGGTATTTTATACCTGTATATAATATAATATATATAGCATAATTTATTTTTCATAAAAAAAATAAAAAACACTAAAAAATAAGTTGAAAAATAAAAAACCTTTTTTATATTGTAAATATTTCAAAATAAAATTGTTTTCTATTTTTTATTGAATTTACAAATCTTTTCTTTTTTCTTGAATTCTGATTGGTCCACGGGGGAACATTGACCCCGGTCAACTGCCCCCCTGGATCACTCCTCTCGCGGATCCGGTTCTCGCCCGATGCTCTTTGATTTTTCCCGAATCGATCCGCCCACCATTTTCACCACTCCGAGGCTCTGAATACCGAGGAGCGATCCGTCATTCACGCCCGATGCTTCTAGTAGGGATCCGCTCCTCGGATTGCGCGCTTTCGCTTCCATCTTCTCGGACCCTGCGGGATATATAGCCACCTGGAGCCGCCATTTCTTCCTTATCTTTGGTCGTCCCCTCATCTCCGATGACCTCCTCCTCTTCGTCTGAGTGACATCTGGCGTGAGAGAGAGTAGCAGCGAGGTTTCGAGCGTTGGAGCCTCAGGTCCGGCGAGCTTCTCGCTGTGCTCCGTCGCAAGGTGAGCCCGAGCCTCTGGAGACGTCGATCCATCGAGGTGACGACCCCCGAAGGTTTGCAACCTTCATCCCAGACGACTTCCTCCATTAGGTACCCTCGATAGCCTTTACTTTTCCTTAGACTCCAAGTTTTCGATCTCCGGTCAACCAAGTTGCCCTGCCTCATCCTTCGTGATCGGACCATCTATTTGCCATTCCGACGATCCCTTCATCTCCATGAGACTCCTACCCATCTTCTCTGCCCCTCCGTTCCCCCTAGTTCGCCTAGGAACAGGACTTAGGCCCTCCTCCGTCGTCGCTTCGCCAGAGGGCCCCGCTCCGCCTCGCCCCTTCACCCATTTCACGTGCTAATGGGTCGAGGCAATTTGCCCTCGACCCAGTGATTCATCTGTGCAGGTTTGGATGCCAGAGGACCTCATCTGGAGGTTCGACTACTGAAGCACAGGAGCTCCAGGTGCCTAACGTCGCCAGGCCACTCCAGGTGTCCTCGGACTCATCGGAGCCTACCAACAGCTGCGGACCGTCGCCAACATCATTTCTCCTATTCCAGCAGCTCCATAGGATGCTCCAGCAGCTCGTATCGATCGAGCGAAGCTCGCCGGCGGCGAGTTCTTCACTGATCTTCCTGGTGCCTCCTCCGTCGTCAGATCGAGTTTCCCCGCCAGTTCTGATCGTGACCCTTCATCTCTTGGGAGCTCTCGTCCATTGGATCCATCTGAGGATTAGATCTCGCACATCCATCGTCGAAAGGTTATCAACATCTCTGAGCCATCTGATCATAAGTGAATAATCCTCGGTCGTTGGATCTGTAATAAGAAGGGTAATTTACACTTAGGCCCTCTTTGCTTCTTGTATTTATTTTGTAGGCCTTTAAATATTTCTCGCAGTTATTTTTAGTTTGGACATTCTGCACTTAGGACCTTAAGTTTTTAGAATTTGCATTTAAGTCCTTCTGTTCGAGCATTACGTGGTCTGTCACGTGCTATCTGGCTTGTGCTTTATTGATGTTACTGTTTGAACTTTTATAAATAATTTCATTTATACCCCTGCTTGTGTGTTTCACGTGCCGACCTCATGCGGCCTTGGGCTTTTTGCATATTCAGCCATATACTCTTGCCACGTGTGATTATTTGGTTGAATACTTTTCCATATTTACATATAGGTCCATGTGTGCTGTTTGGTTTTGATTGGCTTGAATAAATAGCAAATCTCGTCCAAATTTCATGAAATTTGGACACGTGGCTCCTGCCACTCTGTAAAAATTTCCGTGAATTTTTGGGCCCTTTTTGTTTTCATTTTCTATTTTTAAAAAATAAAAAAACCTTGAAATTTGCTTTTGTTCAGTTTTAAAAACCAACTAAAAATATTAAAAACCCTCTAAAAATCCAAAAAAAATTACTGTCTGTTTGTTGTGTTATATTTTTGATTCAATCCCATTTTTGTTGCTTTTGGATTTATAAAAACTCTAAAAATTGAAAACACTTAAAAACTTAGAAAAATTATTAAAAATAAAAAAATGCAATTTCAATTCCTTTAGTTAGCTTTTTATTTTTACTTTATAATAAAATTATTGCTTGAATTTTATAGGCTATCTAGATATTTTTAAATAGCCTTTAGATTCTGGTTGCACAGTAGCTTGCATTTTTATCCTTATTTTATTTTTATAAAATTAACTAAAAATCAGAAAAATCCAAGAAAAATATCAAAAATGCTTGAATATTTGCAAAAACCCAAAATATTTTTATTTTAATTTTCTGTCTTATTTTGGTGTGTTAAATAATTGTTGGTTTGTGAATTTATGAGTGCTTTTATATTTTTCCTTATATTAAAAATTACAAAAAAAATTAAAAATATAAAATCCACCAAAAATATTTTATTTTTTTTATTTTTGATTCCCGACTTCTTCGTAGCCCACGCATTTCGTGCTCCTTGTATTCGACCTTGGTAGCTATACCAGGTAAAATAAAATAGCGAGACCGCTATTAATTTGACTTGTTTGATTATTTTCATTTGGTGGTCTTTCTTTTTCTTGTTGACTTAGCCTCGCGGTTCGGGTCGCAACGACCTGATTTACACCTTAACCTGGATCGCGGGAATTTTTGAGTCACCACATTTCCAAGTAAAAATATAAATTGATTGCTTATATTAATCGATAAATTAATTAAGTGGTCATTTTTTATTAATCTTTAATTTTCCAACCAACAATTCGAAACTATTAACTAGGGCATTTACGGATTTGTCAAATGGCGTTGTTGGGGAGGCACGGCTTAGGTTGATTTTTTTAGAAAAGTTAGTTTTTAGGTTTTCCACCCCTAGTAGTCTGACCCTTGATTTTTCTTTGTTTATTTTCCTGCATTTTTTCTCTTGTTTTATTTTATTTATCTCTTTGACCACCATCTTATTTTTTATGTGTGGGAACCGATGCGATGGAGCGGCTGCTTAGGTGGTCTAGCAACTCAAAAGCATTGGAGGTCGGCTTTTCTAGGAATTAAGCCGACTGAAAGGTCCGCATTAAAAATTAAGATCGAGTCGAGTCATGAGAGAGTGCAGAGTCCTTGGGATTTATTTTCTTTAATTATTTGATTTTTTCTAATTAATTTGCAATAATCTATGTAATTGCACATTTCTAGCGGATTCCGTTTGGGATCTCGTGTGTGTACTCGGACTTTGGACATTCTTCTTCTATTTGTGGTGTGTCAAGACTTGTTTCACTCTCCGGTGAGGGTGAGCTCAACTTGAGTGGTTTATAGGATAGACTTGCACTCGTGGCTCTTAGAGCATTTTTCATTAGAGTATTATATTGTTGTGCTCGTATTGTATTAGGATCACACTTCACATAACAAGACACACCTTAGATCGTTCGATTTAGTCAAACTCCAATCCAACTCTTCCGACTAATAGAACTTTCTGCTAGGAGCGGTTTTTGTCGGCTTGCATTTCATTTAGAATATTTTTTCAATTATTTGTTTTGCATCCCACATAAAGATTGCGAGGAAGTACTGCAAGTCTCCTTAACTGGGCATGCCATCATTGTTTTTTTTCACGTGCATTGTCTTTTCTTTATCCCCCCCCCCTTGATTTATTCGCATAAGTATAAAAGGGAATTGGGACTGGATGGCAGATGTGATTATTTCACTCATTAAAGATTTTCAGTGATAACCATTTTTAAAATTGGGAATGCTAAACAAGGCTGACTTTAAATAAAAAGGAATAAAATCAACAATTATTTTCGGGAGAGTAACCCCGTCATTGTACAAAGGTAAATACCTCTAGACAAGAGTGGGTGAGGATGCAGCAGTTAAGGATTAGAGCCCAAATCCCTAGACTTGTGCCCTAAGAACTTGGAATGTCTCTTGAATTCAGTTATTACTGCAAGCACTTGCCTCTTACCCTTAGAAGAAGTAGTCCTGCTTCAAGTTAGTGTGCTATGCTGGCTTGAACACGAACTACCCTAGGAGACTACACCTGTGTGTAATGAATGAAAAGATTATGTGTTCGCCAATAATAAAACTGAAAAGATAATTGGTCAGACCTTTGCTGCCTTCTCTGTATGAAGTTGGTGAGATTGGGGTTTGTATTGTGTTTGCATTGTGTGTGTGTTCATCAAAGATCGATCATCAAATACCGCACACTTGTGCCGTCACCATCTCTCTTGAATTGATTTTTATGATCTCTCCCCGAACCTTGTGATATTGAGAATGGAGGATTGGGGTGATTTTTGCTCAGACTTTGCGAGCCTCTCGTTGACCACCCCAAAACGATTGTTCTCATGGGCTAGGGGACACTCATGAAAACTCTTCCCATGGGACCCCAGCCATTAAGTCATTCTTTCTTCTAGAGGGAGGTCAGACCCAGACCAATACTCGCTTCTCTCCCCGCATCGAGAACGGCCCTCACCTCGATGCTTCTAGATCTAATTCTTTCAACTCTATTAATTCAAATCCTCTTTATTCTGAAGGTGAAGAAGAATAACCAGAGTTCAAGATGCCTCCTAAGAAATACCCTAAGGAGGAGGAGCACAAAGATGACTCCATGCAGCAAGTCCTTACTCGTTTAGCTAGAGCTGAGCAGCAAAATGCAGACCTTATGGCTAGGATGGGACATGTGATTGAAGTGGGTGGTATGGACAGACCTATGGTGGATGCTTATAATCCAGCAGAGAATGAATTGCACAGCTAGCTAGTGCAGGAAATTCCATCTAATGCATTTGAGTTGAAGCCCCATTTCCTTGGGTTGTTATCGAAGTTTAATGGGAATGCAACAGAAGAATCATATGTGTTCCTAAGAGACTTCGAGTTGGTGTGCAACAACCTTAATCATCCTAGGGTTGGGAAAGATTATATCAAGCTAAAGGCTACCTCGTTTGCCTTATGAGATAAGGATGCCCATTGATGGAAGAATCTCGGGGTTAGATGTACGACCTGGTTACAATTCAAAGACTTATTCTTGAAGAAGTTCTACCCACTCAGTAGGACTAACCAAGTGAGGACAAAGATCGCTAGTTTCTCCCAGGGCCTCCATGAGCCATTTCATGAATCCTGGGATAGATTTAATGATTTGACACAGAAATGCCCTTGCCATGGCATTACCAAGGCGATTTTAGTCCAGACCTTTTATGTGGCATGACCCCTAAAATGCAGGGGTTAGTGAGTGCAGCTTGTGGAGGTAGATATTTAAATAAGAACGAAGATGTCGTATCGAAGATCTAAGAGCAGATGGCATAAGCATGCATATCTCAGTCCACCAGGGCCTATCAGGTGTCTCCCTCATGCCTATCTTATGAGACACCTAGGAGGACTGTAGCAGATCTGACAGATGACCTCATTCCTAGTATGGGGATAATAATTGATAAGCTTACCATGGTAAAGCATATCCATAAGAGGGTCACTGACCTTGATGCACTTTTACGATTGCCAAAGCAAGTGGAGGAATTATCTGAGAAGGTAGCCAAGATTCGATTACATGCCCCTTCTGCAAAACCTACACCTGTACATCGAGTTCACCTCGTACAGGAGCAGGTACAGGGGCCTCAGAGCAGCTGGGTTGAGTACAAGCAGTACACTCAGCAGGAGCAGCATGCACCCCTACAGGTGGAGTCAGTCTACGAGGAGCCTCCCTAGGTGTTTGAGATCAACGGGATATGGTATAGCCATGATGTTGTTGGCAAAACACTCAGGGTTAGGAAATGGTCCGCCACACCGGCCCTCCCTATCTTACCAGGACACCAGTTTTGTCCCCACACAATGTTTTGTATAGTCCAGACCAGGACAAGGATACCAGCCTCAACAGCACCAACAGCAGCAGCACACTTTCCACTCGGACCAATAGGGTCCACCATCACCTTACACCTCACAATCCCACCCAGAGCAGCAGTACCAGCAAGGCCAATAGGGCCAATATAGGCAGCAGAATCAACCATCCTCCAGTCAACAGCAGCAACAGCAGACCCCACCTATGAACGATCTGGGGTCCCTCACCTTAGCCATTCAATCTTTGACAGACATGGTTCAGTAGATGCAGAATGATTATCATGACATAAGTATAGATCTCAACTGTGTCTCACGCCCCCAAGATCAGCAAATGGCTCCAAGGACTCCAATTCCTACCCAGGTTCAGGCTAATCCCAATAGCCTAAATCAAGGTCAGCAACGACCACGAGATCAGGTATACTATTAATATTATTCCCTATCTGAACATGAGATCCTTTCATTTGATAATGTGAAACATATGTCTCTTAGGAGCAGAGGGATCGTGACAATACCTGATCAGGCACATGAATACAAGGAGGATACCGCCAAGTCTCTACTTGAGGAGGACTTGGAGACAAAGGAGAAGCATCATCATCGCCATCACCTTCAGCAGAATAAAAGGGATTTGAAATCCCCAAAATATCAAAAAAATCAAAAAAAGAAAAAAAAGACAGAGAGGAGCGCCAGTAGTGAATCAAGCGCATGATGAAGAGCTTGCACCTCCATCTGAGGAGGATGCACCACATGTTTCTTTTCATGAATTTCTTTCCAAGCAGAGTCAGAGTCCCAGACCTGTACAGAACTCATCTTCTCGTTTGAATGAAAATATTTCAGTTTAAAATCTGAGTTGCCTTCAATAATCCCTTTCTCATGTTCTCTTAAGGGTGGAAAGAAGAAATCCAAAAAGTTGACCCTGAGATGGCAGAGTTTTGCAACAAGTATATCAAGGTCACAATCTCCTTTGATAAGTATGTGGATATGACACATGCATTTCAGAAGTACCTTAAGGTGAGATGTACACCTACTAGGGTTAGCAAGAACACAAGAAGTTGTGTTGAGAAGCATGTTCTGTCAGTAGCCACTACTTGTGCCATTAAGAATGCGTTTCCAAGGAAACGAAGGGACATGGGTGCCCATTATGTGATGAATCATGTCAATGACACTGTTTTTGCACGTACTCTCCTGGATAATGGATCCTCGATCAACTTGATGCCAACAACCCTCTATGAGAGGCTAAATCTAAGACCTCTTAGGAAATCCAGAGTTTTAGTCTAGTTTGCTGACAAATCTACTAAGAGTTCCAAGGGAGAATTGAGGAGTATTATCATCAATGTCGAAGGACGAGATTACATGGTGGACTTCACAGTCCTTGATGCGGAACTCCTTGAAATTGGAGAGAGAGTCCCAGATCATACTTGAACGGCCATTCCTTATGACAGTAGGGGCCTTATTTGACTACAAGGTCGGGAAGATTCAGTTCCAAACTCCATGCGGAGATGAGGAACTAGAGATGAAGCATACAAGGTGGCAGAGGCTAGATTCTGAATCTAGCATTGAGTACTCTTCATCAGAAGTAGATTGTGTTCATGTAGACAGTGTTGGACAATGAAAACAGAACCCATCCAGCATAAATGAGTCCCTCTCCTCTGGAGAGAATCTTGTACATGAGACAGTTTTGTGAGATCCTTCAGAATGAACAACAAGACGTAGATCATATAGAGAGTGCACCCCCCCCCCCTACATTTTCGATGACACAGAGGCTCGGCTAGGCCTGTCAGTACTTTCCTCTTTAGGACAATCAGAAGATGAGGATGATGAGTTGGGTGTGGCTTTTGCCGATTGCTTGGATAGTTTTGACGATCCGACTCCAGAGCAGAATCAGTTGGTGACAAGAACCTCAGTGACAAATCCAGCCACTATCAGCACAAAGCCAAAGTTGACTGAGCCAGATTTTCTTGATGACCACACTTTACCTGATGCCAAACCATTACCCACAGCACTCAAATATGCCTTCCTTGTGGGACAAGAGAAGAAGTTTCCAATCATCATCAGTTCACGATTGAGCAGGAATCTCGCTTGTTAGAGAGCCTGGAGAAAAACCACAAGGCAATAGGCTGGATCATCTCCTATTTCCATGGGATAAATCATGTTATATGTTTGCATCATATCTACCTTGAGAATGAATCCAAACCCTCTCGTGAATTCCAGCATAAGTTGAATCCAAATTTACAAGAGTTCGTGAAGAAATAAATTGTGAAATGGTGCGATGCAAGTTTTATTTATCCCATCTCCGATTCCAAGTGGGTGGCACCTATTCATGTTGTCCTGAAAAAGTTGAGAATTCAGACGACCACCAATGAGGATGGAGGGGAGATCATGACATGAGTATCCATGTCATGGCATGTCTGTGTGGATTACAGATGCTTGAAAGCCGCAATGAAGAAGGATCATTTTCCCTACCATTTATTGATCAGATCTTAGAGAGATTAGCGGAAAAGAATTATTCTATTTCTTAGATAGGTTCCTGGGCTACAACCAAGTAGCTATTGCTCCGGAGGACTAGGATAAAAACTACGTTCGCATGCCCCTTCGGTACCTATGATTTCAGGTGCATGCCCTTTGAGTTATGCAATGTTCCTAGTACATTTCAGAGGTGCATGATTGTTATATTCGCTAAGATGGTCGGTAAATTCCTGGAAGTCTTCATGGATGACTTCTCGGTCCACGATGGTTCCTTCGATTCCTATCTTACAAATTTGGATTGAGTCCTCAAAAGATGTTGTGAGGGCAATCCAGTGCTCTCCTGGGAGAAGAATCACTTCATGGTGTTGGAGGGCATTGTGTTGGGGCATGTCATCTTCAAGTAAGGAATGGAGGTTGACCTTGCCAAGGTGGACGCGATCAGGCGACTCCAACCACAAACCAACATGAAATAGTTACGGTCTTTCCTTAGGCATGTTGGATTTTACAGGAGTTTTATAAAGGATTATTCAAAGATCGTCCGACTAGTAACTAAGCTTTTAGGTGAAGATAGGAGTTTATTGTCGATCGCAAGTGTATTGATGCCTTTAAGCTACTTCAAGGGATGATCATGGGCGCCCCGATCCTACAAGCCCCAGATTGGTCTCTTCCTTTTGAGATCATGATGGACGCTTCAGATTTTGCTATTGGGGTTGTGTTAGGGCAGATGAGGAGTGACGTCTTGTTCACTATACACTATGCAAGCATAGTGCATGATCCTGCTCAGCATAACTATACAGTTACATAATAAGAGAGGCTTGTGGAAGTGTTCACCTTGGATAAGTCCAAATCTCATATCATTGGATCTAAGGTTGTTGTGTTTACCTCATGGAAAAGCAGGACGTGAAGGCGCATCTTCTTAGATGGATTTTACTTATCTAGGAGTTTAACTTGGACATCAGAGATAAACCTGGAAAGAAGAATGTAGAGGTTGATCACCTCTCCCATCTCAAGATTCTCGATGCATCTGATGATACACCGATTCGAGACTCCTTCCCTGACGAGTCGGTTTTTGTTATCGACTCGCTGATGAACGTAAAATCTGCCTCTTTAAGAATAGATAATTGTCGTATTATAGGAGACAAATTCGGTTCAACAAAAGCCACAATCCTTTGAATGTTGTGGAATATTTATACTTGGCAAGTCTACCAAGGTCGAACACATGGACACGATCTACTCTATTTATTTATTGATTTTTGATCAATTAAGAGCAGTGTGAATAAATTCTCCATTTTAGGTCGTTATGAAAATGCATGATGCATTATGCATATTATAATGCAATAAAATGATGCATGTAATTTTTAGTTGATTTTTATGTGATTATAAGATGATGCAAGAACAATAATGCAAGGTTACATATATGCGATAATAATGCAAACAATTATGCTTAAGAAAGATTACATAAACGAGCAACAAAATATGGTTTGAGATTAAAGTCAATTTGAACAAAAGAATAAGAGCAATTATCTTATCAGGGTACACACATATGGAGCACGGCATCTCATCTAACATAAAAATTCACTTCATTTAAAATGGTGGCAAATGAGAAAATTAAACATGACATGATGTAGATGAGGAAACAAGGATCAAAACGACATTAAAATCATGCAATTTGGACCTAAGATGCTCAAGTTATGATAAAAACAATGCAGGGGCATAATTGTAAATAAAATGCAACAAAATAAAAAGATAAATATTACATTTAGGTCCCTAGAAGGACCTAAATGCAAATACCAAAAATCGCATGGGTCGTGATGTAATTTCTCCATATGCACGGGGACCTTTTTGCAAATCTTCAAACTAGTGAGGGCCTCCCTGTAAATTACCCAGGCACGAGGCATGTGCCTGGGGACCATTCTGCAAATATCAAAAGTTCTTGGATCTATCGTGCAAATTTCCCAAGCCTTCACGTACGTCGCATGTGAGGGACCTAGGCTCGGCGGGCGCTGCTGGCTCGGGACACGTGGTAGCATCTGGAGGCTCGGGGCGAGGTTCGTTGAGCCCGAGGCTTCTGGCTCAGACTGAGGCTTGGACGTCTATGTGTCATCTTCCTAGCCATCTGATCCAGAGGATCGGACGGCACATGTAGCGTCTTCTCCACCGCAGGCCACCGGAGGAAGCGGGGCTCCGGCGACCTGCTGGTTGCTCTGCCATGCTCCCATGGCTTGTCTGAAGCTCGAGGAAGCTTGCGGGAGGGTTGGTGAAGGTGTTGGACACCAGTAGAAGCTCCTCCTGATCATTGGAGCTGGAGCACGAGATCGGCGAGGGGGCTTGAACTCCAGCCATTGAGTGAATTGAACCTTCAGACGTTAGTATAGCCGAGGCATGCCTTGTGCAGTGCATGAGAGTGAAGTGGGCGTGAGGTGGAAGCCAGATTGGGTGGAGAAGGCGGAGGGTCGAATGGGTCCTCCGACGTGTTGTCGGAGGAAATGGATCGAGGCGGAGCAGGCGATGAAGGAAGAGAAGAGGTGATCGGAGATGGTGGCGAGGGTGTGGATGGTACGGTGAGGCTTGTGAAGTGGTTATACAGTGATGAAGATCATCATGGGAAGCAGGAAAATTGTGAAAATTTAGGGGGAAAGTACCTGGAGATCGAACGGATAACGGGCAGAGGAGGTGGCTTGGGCTGAGCGCCTTGGAGGCACTTTGGTCGTCGCCCGACGAGGTCAGCCGGGCCTCGGAGCTCGACGGAGCGTGGTGGTACCCACAGCACGGCCATGGTGTCCATGGGTCGACACCTGGGTAGGAGACCCATTATCGTTGATCGAACACCTCCTCTGTTGTCACCAGAGGAAGGCGAAGCTAGGGGCTACCCAATGATTGGTGGGCGATGGTGAACGGAGGTGGTGGGCAAGGTTTTATAGGTGGGGACGGCCGGGTGTTATGAGGTGGTCGAGGGTGTAATGGTGATGGTGGTAATGCCTGGTGGAGTGAAGGAGGGTGGTTCTGGGGGTTACGCGAAGATGGCGGAAGAACGGGGGTTGTGTAGGTGGTGTTACGACGAGGAGGGAGCATCGGGGGTGATGGCTAAAATGGAAAGGGGGTGAGGCGTTATGAGGGAGAACGGTAGTGCTAGAGGAGGACGATGAACAGTAGCAGTTGGATCTAACGATCCAACGGTTCAGATGAGGGCGCTTATGTGTGGTAGAGATCAGATCAGAGATTGGATCGTACGGTTATGATCATGACGAGGCGAATGGTTCAGATGGAATCAAGAGTTTAATACTATGGTAGATATAAGGTGGGTGACGTGGAGCAATGATAGGCATAGGATGAGCAGAGGATTGGAAGGTTGTGATTGAGGCGCGATGTAGCGGTTGAGATGTGATCTGGCGATGATCATACGGCTGAGGTCAGGCGAGGAATCAACGGTTGTGATGGAGGCAGCTGGAGAAGGATCTAACGACTGAAAAGGGAGCGGATGGAAAGAGAAGAGGCGGGCCACGTGGTGGCTCCAGAGAGCGCCACGTGGCCCAACCAGAAAATTCGAAAAAATAAAAACAAAGAAAATACAAAAGAAATAGTTAGAGGAAAAATTAGGAAAAAGTCAAAACATGAAAGTTGCTCATCTTAAGGAGATCTACAAGTTTCATGTTGGACAAAAAGCCAAAAGAGGTCATTTGTACAAAAAATATTTTTGGGGGTATTTTTAAGGGGGATAAAAACACCGACTTTTTGATTTTGAGTTGTTTGTTGTATTTTTAATCTTTTTAAGGGTTAGTGAAGTTATGGACAATTACTCAACCTAATCTTTAGGGGTTTTTGTGAGAAAATAAATATAAAGAAAATTAAGGTAATTAAATACAATTAATTAAGGGTTAATTATACACAATATATTACAAGATAAGAATAAGGAATTAAGGGTGATTTTTATTGGATTAGTTAAGCCAGATGTTTAATTAATGACTTTTATCATGATGAATTCGATATTCATCACTCGCTCCCATGGTACGCCAATATAGTGAATTATCTTGTCTCCAAGAAAGTTCCTGAAGATTAGCCCAAGAGCAGCATAGACCAACTCAAGTCGGATTCGAGACATTACCATTGGGAGGATCTGATCCTTTTCTTTGAAGGACCAGATCGTGTCTAGAGGAGATGTATTCCTCAGGAGGAATATAAAGTATCCTTACTTACTGCCATAGTCTGGAGGCAGGAGGACACCACTCTTGGAAGAGGACTACATGGAAGGTATTAAAGTGCGGGTTATCTTGGCCGACTCTATTTCGTGATGCTCTCACTTTTGTGAAGTCATGCCCAGTATGCCAGTGAATGGGAGGAACCGTTGGTTCCAAGGATTAGATGTTGATGCAGTCTGTCATCATTTGTGATGTATTTGACGCTTGGGGCTTCGACTTCATGGGCACATTCCCTGTCAGCCACGGATTTGAATACATCCTTCTTGCGGTAGATTATTTGTCAAGGTGGGTGGAGACTATCCCAACCTGAGCTGCAGATAGTAGGATTATCTATAAGTTTATCAGAGAGCATATCATTTCTAGGTTTGGTGTCCCCAAAGTGTTGATATCTGATGGCGGTAGCCATTTTGTGAATAGAGAGGTAAAGAAGCTCGTGAAGGATTACAGCATCGAACATCGTGTCGCTAATCCTTATCACCCACAAACCAATGGCATGGCAAAGGTGTCGAATAGGGAGGTTAAGACCATATTGCAAAAGCTGCCCGCCCAGACAGGAAGGACTAGTCTCAGATCTTGGAACAAGTCCTTCGGGCCTACAGGATGTCTCACAAAACACCATTAGGACCTCCCCATTCAGGATGGTATTTGGGAAGCCATGACATTTGATCACAGAGTTAGAGCATAAATCAGAATTGGCAATTAAGAATGTAAATTAGAACACACACCTAGGGCAGAAGCAGAGAGAGATGGATCTGAATGAAGTTGTGGAAATCAGAAACCAAGCATACGACAACAGTTTGGTGTACAAGGACAAGGTTAAGCGTTGGCACGATAAATTTATCAGATGAAAGACCTTTGTTCATGGACAAAAGGTATGGTTGTTCAATGCGAGGCTGAAGGTTTTCCAAGGAAGCTCAAATCAAAGTGGACGGGTCTGTTTATAGTCTGCATTGTGCATGACCGTGGATGTGTAGAGATCTCAGATCTTACAGATGGAGCACGGACATCCCTAGTGAATGGACAACTGCTAAAACACTTTATCGAACCAAATGAACAGTTAGTCCATGTTGAGGAGATTATTTTCATATGCGGGAAAGATTCAGAAGATGCTCGTAGAGCCGTGCATGAGGCCTTGCAACATTGATCTCTAGCCGTCAGCAACATCAAAAAGATTCAAATTTATGATCTCTTTGTTTATTCTCTAACCCCATCAATTTTCACACTTACTCATGTCTTATACTTAGGTTGACCAGAGCCTAAGTATAGGGGAGACCGATGTCCACACTGTATATATTCATCTGTTTCTCCTCTTGACCTCGAGCGTCCCATTTTTGCTCTTCTACACTTAGGCCGACCAGAGCCTAAGTATAGGTGATGAATCTCCATTTCATCACCTTTACTCTATCATTTTGGCCTTAAAAACCCCAGCAAATGCATGTAATTAGCATCAATTTGTCCATAATAACATCTACTATTTATTGTATTTATTGTACATAAAATAAGGTTTTTAATGCCAAAATTATAGAATAAAGAGAAGAAAAGAAAAAGGAATAAAATATTGCAAATATTTTATGATCCGAACCCCGAGACCAAGGCCAGCACGGAATTGGTCGACAAGGAATAATGTAGGGGGAGATAAGGGCCAATAATATAATAAATACTGCATTTATTCATTCTTCATTTATGCATTTTTTGACACCTATTTTGTATATACTTATTTATTCATTAAATAAAAATATTTTGTACATAAAAGTTGTAGATAATAATGTAAATAAAAATACAAAATTGAGTTTGTACAAAAATGATACACATTGTATATTTTATACTCAGAATAAAAAGCCAAAATCTCAACTTCACAGACCCATATCTTGCAAATAAAAACTCATAATCACCCAAAATCACCTCTAAGTGTATATAGCTTTTCAAGAAGTATTTAATAAAATTGGTTTCATGATTTTTGGAGTTCATCTGTGAAAGTTAGGCTTTTGGCCTTCATTGTGCAATCTGCCTGATTAAAATATTCAATTTATTCATTGTTCATTATTGTTACAAAATTATATTTTTAGAATATTGTAAATACTATTTATAATACATGTACATATTGAAATTAGAATAAAACCAAAAAGAATTTGTAAAATAAAATAAGTCTATGCAAGACATAGGCAAAATACCTATGTTAAGTATGTACATAAATAAAAAGGGAAAACATTCTTTAATTATTTTATCCTTTCATATTTTTATAATATTGTAAATATTACATATAATTTATTAAAAATACAAATCCAAAATAAAAACCAAAGAAATACATTAAATAAATAAAGTATATATATATAATATAGGTAAAATACCTATAAGTACACCTACATACAACATACACCTATTTATTTAAAAATGGAAATAAACTCATAAAAATTAAACAAAATATATTTATACTCACAAAATAAAGTTATAATTTTATAAAATAACAAAATAAAAATAAACAAAATAAAAATAAATACATATAAATACACTTATAAATACATTATTAAAATTAACCCATAATAAAATACATCAAAAAAATAAATAAAAATCCTAAAAAATACTAAATTATTTAATAAACATTTTTTATTTTATAAGCAAATTTTAATTAATTCATTTATTATGTTTAATAAATAGGTCAATATCTTGGTGACGTGGACCAATCAGAGATCAGGGAATGTTGACCCCCGGTCAACTCCCCCTGCGCCTCTGACTCCCGTCAGAACCATCTCATCCCCGATTTTCTTGCAATTTTCACGGGTGTCTCGTCCGCCGATTGCACTCGATCTCTTCTGACAAAACGATCCCTGATCAATGTACATACACGCCCTACATTTTATTCGTTTGTACATAGCTTGTACCGCCACCTATTAGCTAATCAATAAGGGCGCATACTCATGTTCTTAAATAACCCATCTTCTTCTTCCAAGCTTTTTGGCCATTTCCCTAGCCCTAGAGCCCCAGCCTTCGGCCAAGAGCGCATCCAGGTGACAGCTGGAGGTCCCCTGAAGGTTGTGGAGGCTCGTGGAGGAAGGAGATGCGCCCACGGCGGAGCTCCGGCATCCGTCCTGCTCCCTGGAGTTCTCCAGGTATAAGAGCTGCGCATTTACATTTCTTAGGTAGATTTTTATTCCTGCATTTCATTTCTGCATTTTATTTAGCATTTAAATCGTTAGTTTAACGTAGATTAGTCGATTCGTAGTTCGCCGGAGCTCAGCTCCGGTGAATCATTTCATTGTGCTCTCGACGTGTTCCGACCGCCACGACCATCCCATTCCATTCCCCTCTAGTTTCTTCATCTCCCAGCCACCTTTGACCAATCGGATCCTTCTTGGATTCGCGACCCGAAGCTTCAACTCCGCCGCTCGCCGGAAGCTTCACCACCTCATCCATTTTTATGCTAACAGCTTCAAACCCCAGGTCGAGGGTGAAGCCCTTGAGCCATGTGATCTTCCTGTGCAGGTTTAGTGCACTAAGAAGCACCAGGAGTCGAAGTTACATGCCTTCGGAGGTACCTGGAGCACCTTGCCTTCTCCGACCTCGCGAGGGCGCTCCAGTGTGCCTCTGATCGATCCAAGAGCTCCAGCAGCTAGAGATACCTTCCAGGAAGCTAGGAGGACCCTTGGGAGCAGCAAAGACTGGTCGGGCGCAAGATCTTGTCGGAAGAAGCTCGCCCCGGCGAGCCTTGTTCCCTGTTCTTCCATCTCCGTCCCCTGCCGTTGGATGAAGGGGGCCCCTCCAGATCGAAGCCCAGCCGTCCGATGGAGCCGTGTCCATACCGTCGGATCATCTCGGATGATCTAATCTCCATCGCTCATCGTCGAAGCGGCATCGGCTCACGTGGAGGTGCCACGTGGATAAGTCATGAAGCTCAACCGTCAGATCCAACGCCTTTAGGGGTAATTTTCACTTATACCCCCGCTTTTTGTTGTATTTATTTTTTAAATATTGTAAAATAAATGTTACGTTGTAAATAAATTGTAATTTTTGCTGAAGGGACCCTAAAGTTTATAGAATTACAAATAGGTCCCTCCGCGCCTCACGTGCAGTCCCACGTGAGGCGCGTGATTTTTGCACTATAGCCCTGGCACATTTTGTAGATTGTAAAACAGTTCCTAAAATTTAAATAAATATTTATTCTGTTGGTATTTTTGCACAGAGCCCCCTGTATTTATTTTATTTGCAAAAATGCTCCTGCCAGGCTTTATTATTTTTGTGTCTTTTATGTATTTATTAAAAATACCTATGTTGCTCCTAAAATTCCACAAAAATTAGGTTAGATGTTTCATGAACGTACTTTCACGCCACATGTCTATTTTGCATTTTTTTCATTTTACCTAATTATTAAAAATGAAAAAGGAGCCATTTTTGTACTGTCTACTTTATAAAATACCAAAGAAATATAAAATGTTTTTGAAAAATTACAAAAAAATATATATGGTATATTTATATATATATATATTGAGTCCGGAAATTGAAAAACCCTAAAAATAAGAAAAAGAAAAATAAAAAAAATTAGAAAGCTCCAAAATTCAACAAAAAATAGAAAAACCCTTAAAAAATCCCAAAAATATGTTTTTCTCTTTTATAATGATCTATATATTATTATTAATGTATTAAAATTAATTTGGGTAATTTTTGAACTTATTTTATTTTTTAAAACCCAAATTAATTTCGACTATTTAATTAGTCCTATATTAGGGACATTTTTGGAATTAAAAATACAAAAAATTAGAATAACTCCATAAAAAATAACTAAAAAATATACAAAAATATAAAAAAAGCCAAAAAAAATATTATATGTAATATATATATTGAGTATTTATATTAATATTTAACCTTATATTACTCCTCTCTCTCTCTTCTTATATATATATGTATATGTATATATATCTATATTATATAATTAAAAATATAAAAAAATAAAAAATATCAAATATAAAACAAGATAAAAAATTATAAAAACAAAATAAAAATTTAAAAAATATATAAAATCAAAAACCCACAAAAACAATAAGAATTGGACATGATCATTGAACTGAATAATTGCACAATAATTTTCACCATACAACCTTTCGCCTCCCAGTGTTCGACCTCTACTCATGCTTACACCTATACACACTTGCATGCAGAGTTATAATAAATTTAACTCCACATTTTTGATACTTGTTGCATATATTTTATTGTGGGTTAATTGTTGATTGATTTGAGGATTATTAAGCGGTCACCGCATCGACTATTGATCCGCCTTGTGGATTAATATGACCCTTAATTTTCCTCTCTCATCAATAGGGGGCAAATTGAATTCTATACCTCTATTGTTTTTTCCCTATCCTACGCTTAGCACAAGCTATGTATTTTCCTCACTTCTCGTTCTTTAAGGCATACCACATGCTACGTATAGGGGGTGTGCATATATTACATATATACTTTACCCATAACTTGCACTTTCGTGTATTTTTGTATATATAATGCAATAATTACGAGATGGGTAAAATTAGTAAAAAAATTAAAATACATGTATACTTGTATAATATGTATATTATATACAAGTTGTAAAATCTATATAATATGTATACTCTTGTAATATCCTTGTAAATTAATACTTTTGTAGAATTTGTTGTAAAATATGAGGTATACCAAAAAAATAAGAAAAAAATTTTGAAAAAAAAAAGAGGATTCTTATTTACTCTTGCATATCATCATTGCATTCATTCAAAAAAATCATCATCTTCATTCATATGCATTTCATGACATCCGCATTTCATTTGCATATCTAGCATATGCAAAGTGGAAAGTTAGTGGGTTTTGAACCGAGTTATGAATAGAAGTAAAGGATGGATTTGATTTCACCTTAAGCTACTTAATTTCAGAGGAACCTTGTAGGAACTGGATTTAAGATTTTTTTAGGTCGAGCGAGTTAATTCTTTGAGTCCACAAGACTATGTTCACATGCCATTTTGATTGGTCTAAGTAGAATATTCCATACACACGCACGATTCTTTTAGACAGTGACCTAACTTGAACAAGCACCATGCACATAACTCTTCATTGATGAGGTGCTGAGGAGGCAGAATCCTTTGGCTTGGAGCACACAGGTGGAAACGTCCGTCATCCTCTAGGGAGGGTAGTACATCTCAATCTAGTCCAGTGGCGTCGACGTCTAACGATGGGATATTATGCGCTGCAATAAAGCTTCAAAAGATGGATGGTCTACTGGCTCAAGAAGGATTCCTTGTGTACATGCTACACTTTTGTATATATCAAAAAAAATAGAAAATCTCCAAAAAATAGTTAGATGGGCAATAAGTTTAAAAAAATTTCATCGGAGAAAAATATGAATAAGCAAGGCATATGCTTCAAAGTCTCATACCAAGGAAGCCTGCAGCTGAAGACTTGGCTACACTGGTCAAGCTCCATGGATATGTGACTACACTGGTCACAGTCCATTCTCTTCTTTACCCCCTCTTCTTGAGATAGTTGCACTTGAACTTAGAAGGGAATACCCCGCTCCTCGAGGAAAAAGTTGCTAGATCGGGGAATTAGGGTTACCTTGTTAGAGGAGGTTGTTTCTTTGTCACTTTTGATGTGGAGAGTTATATTTCACTTACACAGTACAAGTAAGATTCATAGTCATCATAATTTGTGTATGAGGATTGTTCTGACCTGACTATTGAGGCGACTTGAATAGAGACTTGTGGAACTTAAAGGTTGTTAGGTATTAAATTCAATTCCCAATAAGATTCTGCCACAACATTAATCCAAAGGTCGAGTCGAGCTCCATTTTTCACTTTTTATTCATTACCTTGATACGAAACCCAAAATCTTTTTACTTTTGCATTTCATTTGCTTGGGGACGAACAAGGTTTAAGTATAAGGGATTGATGAATCAGTGATTCATCACTCTAAAAAGTTGAAAATAAAGCTTTGTTCCCGAGTAATTAGCTGCACTCCTCTATCTATTTTGCATTTTTTCTCATCCATGCATTTAGAATTAATATATGTATTTTAGAATGCATATTTGTGGTAAATAAGAAGCCAAATTTTTCCTTGTAGATATCACTTGTCTATTCACCATTTTCACTATTTTTATCTATTTTTCACTAACTCGGAATTGAATAAAATGAACTCTACAGTGTACATATTATAACATTAATAAATGAAAATTACTCAAAAAATAATAACTTGTAAAATTGACCAAAAAAACTCAAACTCAAGTTTGAGACTAAGAGCCTTAAAACGTGAATATCTCTCTCTAACAGTCTCATACAGACTCCTACTCACTTTTGAATTAATGTACATTAATTATCTTCAAAACAAGATCGAATTCAAAAGAATCAGGGTTCATATGTAAAACTTGGATTTTGGGCCCCTCATTGTATATTGTACATATGTCCCTTCATTTTATTTACTTTATCTTTTTATTTTATTAATTATTAAAAATACAAAAAATGAGATTAAGTTGTATGTATTTGTATCGTATTTTATCTGATTTTAGTTTTATCTTATTAAAAAATGACAAAAAATATGTAAAAGACAAAAAAATACGGTATTTTATTTGTAGGAAACTAACAAAAATACTTTTTGTACAGATGATTTATTTTATTTTCAGTCCTTCACAAAAGTTGTATATCTCGTCGAGATGAGAAACTTTCATGTTGACTGCTTTTTAATTTGATCCCTTTGTTATTTCTTTTTTATTTTTCCTTTGTGATTCTAGAGCGAAACGTGGTAACTCCTGAATCCACCACATATCTCCCCATTTTATTTTATTTTCATAATTTTATTTTATTTTACTTTTTTATTTTATTCATATATTTTATTTATTTATTATTTTATTTATTTATTTTACTATTTCTTACTATCTTATTTTTACTTAATTTATTTATTTTCTATTATTTTTATTTATTTTATTTATCTATTTAGTTATTCTTCTATTTTAATTTTTAATTATAATTATTTGTTTTAATTTTTTCTCTTCTTTTCCTGCCATGTGGTCACCTCCCTACGGGCCACGTGGCACTTCCTCCTTCCACCTACTCCAATGCCCTTTGCGTCGCACGCCCTGCCTCCTGCAACGGTACACGACCTCGACTCCTCCTGCACTTCTCTCCTCCCATGACCCCATGACCCGGTCCTTCCACCTGCAAGCTCCCGTCCATGCCGTCCGGCACCCCTTTCTCCGCCTAACTGCCTACAACCAATCCCCTCTTCTCTCTCCATGATCGGCGCAGCCCCACAACCACCAACCTCCTATGTCTTCTACGCCATTGCCAACTGCTCATAAAAAGTCGACTCCTTCTATGCATCCTATCAGCCACATGATAGAGAAGGTGACCCGAGCTCCCACTCCAGCCTCGGTGACAGCAAGAGCAAGACCTGGTCGAGCGACGATGGCATTCATCCTTCTAGGCGAGATCCGAAGCTTCATCCCAGCTTCGTAGCAGCTCAACCTCGAGTTGCAGAGCTTCGAGGCTATCTTTGTTGGCCTCTAGAGGTGACGATGATAGGAGCTTCTTCACGCATCCCCCCTAGCGAAGACTACCTGCAGGCAATTCTTCTTCCCTCACCTCTTCTCTATATTCTACCCCTCCTTCTTCTTCCTCTCTTCTTTCTTCTTCTCCGTTGCTTCTTCTTCCCTGATTATTCTTCATGTTTCCTCCACTTCGATTCCTCTACACCTGATCATCCATGTCCTACACTTCTGTCGTCAATCTGTCGTGCCTCTGACCGAGCCCCCTCCCCCCCCCCGCGTCGCTTGGACATTGCCATCATTCGGACATCTCCTTCAGCCGCTCCACATCTCGCACTGCCTCAACAGCACCTCACCCTCCGCCTACTTGTTCTCGTGCCCTTCTAGCCCTGTCGCTCCATCGACTTTGCTCCGCTTCTCCTACTTGTTGATCCACCACCATTCCATCCATGCCTCTTCGTGTGCCACCGTCTTAGCCTATAGCAGTGCCCGTACCTTCGAGTGCCACCGCCATTGCAGCCAAAGCCCTTTCCCTCGCACTAGCAAGACTCCTCTTCCTCGACCGCGTGTCGGCGATGTTGTCGCTCACTTTCAATGCCCTCGCATCAGCCCTGGCCCGCTTCAACTCACCATCATCTTCAGTCGCGAGATAGTTGCCCTGCTCCGCCTCACGCCAGCGCCATCGACAGTCGTGCTGAAGCTCCAGGGGATCTCCACCTTGCCACCACCCGCATACCCCGTCAGCCCGTGTGCCTATTGCCCTGGTCTCCCCTTGCACATGAGAAACACGTTGGGACGGGGAATACTTGCACTCACACCCCTCCAGCTTCCCGCAATTGTAGGAGATTCCCCTGCCAAAGCACGTGCAAGGTACGTGATTCCTGATGAAACTGCACGCAACCCCCCGCACTTCCAGAATAATTGCAAAGAATTACAACCTTCCAGAAGGCATGTGAGGCACACGTGCCCCTGGAAAAATTGCATAAACATCCTTCAGAGTCTTGGTAATTACATCGCTCGTAATTTTTTTATTAATTTCTTCGGTATTGTATTTAGGCCCCTGTCTTTGGGCATTCATTTGAACCTTCATTTAGCATCATTTTCTAATTCTAAAAATTGTTCATTGTAGAACTACTTATGCTCTATTTTGTGGATATTTGATTTTATTTTGTGAGCTACGGGTTGTTTAATATAATTATTATTGTGGAAAAGTGAATATTTTTCCTACTGCATGCTATTAATTCCATATTAAATCAATTGTTGCTCCTAAAATTCTCAAAAATTCACAGTAGCTATAGTTTAGTATTTTCTACATTGTGCTCAAAAGTCATGCATTCGCACACATATCGAGGTAGCAATAAATTAAATGATGATCTTAGTAATTTTTAATTAATTCTATTACTTAGTATTTTAAGGAATTAGAAGTTATTCTGGATACCTCTCGTGTAGACCTATCTAGGATAATTAAGTCTCTTAAAAATGGTGGTGTTTGATATTTATCAAAATTAAATTGCTAAATCTCTACATGAATCATTAATTCCTAAATAATTCATCTTGCGTCAGAAAATTCCAAAAAAAAATATAGTAGCTTAATTTCATCATGTCTAATATTATGGCTAAGTTTCATAATTTTTGGACATCGTTTGAATGAAAATTGTATTTTAGTCCCCGAACTTTGCCAAAAATGTACTTCATCCATTATTTGCAGTTAAAAATACAAAAAATATATTTCTGAAGACCTAAGTTCTAATTCATCTAGAGATTGACATAAGGAGACAGTGGCCTCCCTGATTCGACATTGGGCTTGACCAGGTAAAAATATAAATTGGTCGCTCGTATTAATCGATAAATTAATTAAGTGATCATTTTTTTATTAATATGTTAATTTCCTGACTACAAGAATTCGATACTATTAATTAGGGCATTTAGGGGTCCCCCCCCTCTCTTCCTCAAGCTCTGAAGTGTCAGACTTTGGTTCTTCACCCTTTTTTCCACTCGAGGCCATCATCATCTGCCTTGGCGTGCTGCTTGATTCATGGAGATGTGCCATCCCTAATTTACGTGAACATCTAAGATCTGGTCGCTCTTCGTCGACTCGATCAGCATCTGCTTGGCAATCCACTCCCTCATTCAACCAATAAATTAGCTCCTCCAACTCAGCCTCTATTTTTTTTATCCTTCTCTCATGTCTCTTAGCCCATCAGACCTCCAAAATCAAAACCCATTTGGCGACAGGATGCGGATTTGAGGTTCTGCAATGAGGAGGAGGTGTGGAGGATCGACCCTAGACCATTGCTAGAGGAGCCCTGTCGTCTAGTTCAGCCTCCTCGATTCTAGTCGAGTTGAGGCCTCATTCTTCCTTTCCTAGGTATATCTTCAGTTTTGATTCAATTTCTACACTTCACTTTATGTTTAATCATTTCTTTAGCTGTAAAATTAACCCCCCCCCCCAATTGCTTGGAGCTTGAGCTCCAGGCCAATCCATCATCCCTCGACCATTAATTCGACCCTCTTTTCATCTAACATCGATCCCATACATCTGCTCCACCGATTCCCCCATCTATTCCCCCCATATCCATTATGGATCTGGGAGTCAAGGCTCCCTATTCCACCCTTTACTGGAGCCCCATATCCATTCCATCTCTGACTGCTTTTTGCTTCACCCTTCGGTCGAGGAGATAGTCCTCGAACCAAGGATCATTTTGGTGCAGGTCCGCAACTCCATGAATCCTTCTGGAACTTCATCGAACATCTGGAGCACTCACAAGTCCTCAGATGTGTCTAAGCTCCTTGAGCTCCCTTGTCTTCGTCGAAGCCGACCATTGCATGTGGAGGAAGCCCAACAAGCTGCCGGGTTGCCGGATCGAGGAGAGGTTGTCGGAGCAAGGAGGAGCATCAAATTAAAGTTCGATGACTGTACGTTCTTGGCTTGTTCTTCGCACCTCTTTCCAGGTCGCCTGATCAAGAACCCCATCCAGGTCTAATCTGGGCCATAGGTTCTTTTCGAGGGGTGTGCGAGAGAAGCTGTCGGATTGTGCACGTGGCAAGTCAGGAGCGGTTGGATCAGATGACATAAGTGGTAAAAATTGCAAACATATTCCTTCGCCTTTTTTGTTATTTGTAGACGGTTCTAGAGTGTTTTAATTAAGTACAAAAATTTGTAGATAAATTACATGTATGACCTTGAACCTTTCTGATTTTGTGATTTAGTTTAGTGCCATGTCACCTCACGTGGACACCCCACGTAGGAGGACATTTTGCAGGCGCTCCCACTCCCCCCCTCCCCCGACTTTTGTATTTATTATTTAGTACTTAAAAATCAAGTTGTAGTGTAAACTTTGCGGTTATTTTGCATGTGTGCCCCTGGAAGATATTTTATTCGCAAATATACCCCCATCAGCTTGATTTATTTTTATGCATTCATTTCTTTTTATTAAAAATAGTTCATGTGCCTTAAAAAATTGCAAAATAAGTGTAAGTGCATGATTGGTTGTTAATTCATGCTAGATATTTTATTTACCACTTTGCTTGCACTTGTTATTTATTAAAAATCAAAAGGAGTTATTTTATTATCTATTCAACTTAGAAAAAATAAAAAAATCCTCTTGAAAAATTTCAAGAAAAGTACCTATTATTTATTAGTTAGTTTATCACTCCATACCAAAAATCACAAAAAATCTCAAAAGAAACTCCAAATTAGCAAACCTTTGCTAACCCTAGAAAAAATATAAATTATTTTATAAAAATCCAAAAAAATGTTTTCTGAGCTATATTTTTATTTATACATATTACTATGTATTGAAATTAGTTTTAAGAAATTTTGAACCCTTTTTCTATTTTTAATTCTCAAAATAATTTGGCCTAATTAAGAAGTTCATGTTTTGCCTATTTTAAAAAATACCAAAAATTTGCAATAATCCCCAAAAAAATAACAAAAATAGAAACATATTTTGAAAACACAAAAAAAATTATTTGAAATTTTTTACTATATTTTTTTATTCATAATTAGTATACTCTATATAACCTATATATATTAGTGTATAGTATATATTATTATTATTATTTAATATAAAAACTCTAGTTATATTTTAAAACCTTTAAAAAAATAAAAAGGATTGTTCTTTTGGTTATTTTCTGATTTTTGTATATTTATTATTTATATATATACTATTATATATTACCCACATTATATATCACCTTATATGCTTATATATACTCTTATATATATTAATCATACATTAAAAAATTAAAAACCAGAAAAATAAAAAATATATACATATATTAAAAAAGAATTAAATTAAAAACACACAGCACAATGATTGAAATTGTGCATACTTATACATGCATACACTTGTATTATTTATTTATAAATAATATACATCATTACGTCACTTGTTCCCTGTGTTCGACACCCTACCTTCTTATCCATTATACACATACTTGTCTGTAGGGTTATAACAAATTTTCATCCACATTTTGCTTGCATTGCTTGTTGATTATCTCTCTTGTGGGTTAAATGTTGAATTTACCGAAGAGCTTCGAGAGTTGTCATCGCAGCGACCATCGGTCCCGCCTCGTGTGGATCACAAGATAGTTCCTCGGGTCCCCTCCGGTATTTCAAATGGCGCCATTGCCGGGGAGCAACGAATAGCGTACCATTTTGTATGTAGCTTACACAATTATTTTTCTTCTTATTTTCTGCTTATTTATTATTTATAATTATTTTATTTGTTTTGACCCATTTCTTCTTTACTTGACTTTTTGTGCTGCTTGTGAGCCAACCAGGAGAGAGAGCAGGAGAGAGGAGCAGAGAGAGAAGGAGAAGGAGCAGACACACTTAGCTCTTTTTTGTTTTGTAAGAGAGTTATTTCTATTTTAATTTTGTAATATTTGGATTTTGAACACTTCCAATTAATGAGGTACATTGCCCGGATGTCTGTTCACATGGAGGCCTCTTTGGGTTTTCTCATTGTTTTCTATTGCTTCCTTTTATTTTGTTTCTCATGATTTGAGCTTTTCTCCTTTTTTATTTGTTTTATGTGATTGAGTCGGTAGCTAGACTCGGTAACTAGAGTCAAAAATTAATTGGTAATTGCTTGAATTTATAACCACGAGACGTGAGAGACTTCACATAGCGCTTGCAAGACTCGTTGTGGCGAGCACCGAGGAGTCTCCAAGATTGGAAACTTAGGCTTCATTTTTTAGTGATTAGCATTTGGTTCTTCCTGATAATAGAAATTCTTATTTAGGATGCTTTCTCGCTTTTGCATATCGCTCGTATAGTGTAAATATTTCAATTCTATGTTGCATCCATCATGGAGAGCGCTGGGAAGTACTACGAGTCTTCTTACTTTGCATGCATCATTTGATATGAGAGTGAGATTTCCACTCTAGTATCCACTAGCATTGCGTTTACGCTATGGCCCTTTGTTTTTGCACATTTAGGATTAAAAAGAAAATATAAAAAAAATCATTAGGTGTTTGCTTTAAAAAATATTCAAAAAATTTGAAAATCAAAAAATTAAAACGAGTCTGCTAATAAAACTTTGACCTTAATTAAAAATCGATAATGGACATCCTTGTTTTGGGTTCATAAAGCCCTCATTACTTTCAGGTATCGTTTAGACTGAGTGAGGTACGGCCCCCTAATGATTAGAGCCAAAAACTCGATCTATGGCAGCCTTGATTATCACTTGGGTTGGCGAAGTATTGGCGCTTCTATTGTACATGGACGAGTAGGACCTTGTAGATGATAGTGTTCTCACCTTGTGTGGAGCATCCTACTTGGTCCTAGATATTGAGCATATGCCAAGCCTTCACGAGGGTGTTTGTCTCATTGTCCTGCGGTCGAGTACCTCACTTGCGAGGGAAGTATTAATTTCACCTATTAGCTTCCTCTCTCTATTTCTTTGGTTGAGTAGACTCGCAGGCATGAGATCAAGGACCTCAAAGTGCTCATACCACAGGTTGCAAAGGAGGTGGAAGAAGTATGGGGTACTTTCCCAGCAGTACACACACTCTTATAGGGATAGCCCTCATAAGGACTCATTAGAAGATTTGCCTGCAAAACAACCATAAAATTGAAAAGATAAAAATAGCCGAACTCTTACGGCTTCACTTGGGTTGAGTTAGTGAATCCACAACTTGTTTGGTATTTGTTTGATTTATATTAAAGTCAAACATCAGGTCTCGCACACTTGTGCGAAATTTTGCCTTTCATTTTCTCTTCTTTTATTCTCATTTGACCCCCACTCACTTCAAGTTGTTGCATTGTTTTGCACTCCTTTTATTTCTTGTTGACCTATGTATCATTCATCCATTCTCGGTCTTCTCTTTGACCCTCTTGATGGAGACTCGTGGATTGTTTAGCCGGGACTCTGCTGACACCAACATCGATTCCATGCGGTCGACCTCTAATAATTTGGTGCAATTCTTGATAACCTGGTTTGGACTCTGTGAATTGATCTTTAGTCTCCACATCTTCTTCAATAATCTGTAATCACTCTTAGCCCCAAGTTTGCCCATTTTGGATGGAAATTGATTTCACTCCATATACCTATCCATCCTTAATGAAATTCTAACACAACAAATCTTTTCATCTGGTGCTTTAATTCTGACTGATCGGTGCATCATTCCATGTGCAGATCAAAAGACCGATATGGAGCCAGAAATTGTGCCAGATTCAGATCCAGAGAAAGATATGGCTCCTACTAGAAAGAGGAAGGGACTTCAGCACCCACCAAAGTCACAGTCAGGCCAACAACTGGATCATATCACGGTGAATGCATAGCTTCTTACCTCCATCCAAGCAATACAGCAGCAGACCACCGACCAAGCATTGGCCCAGATCACCTTCCAAGATATGTTGAACGATTTGAGAACAAGGAGAGATAACTGAGGAGATGATGAAGAGATAAAAGATGGACCCCGTGGAGGGGCGCAGATGAATCAAGAGGAGAGCGGCCCAAGGCTAACTCTCAAGGAGACCTATAACCTAATGTTGGACAAATGACTGAATGGATACAGATCCCAGCTGTCCATGTCCATTTTGAGTTGAAGCCTCAACTCTTGTTGTTTCTTTCCACCTTCCATGGGAATGAAAATGAAGAACCATACATACATCTGCAACAGTTTGGGCACATCTGCGGAGCGACTCACAACCCTAACGTACTATTAGGTTAGTCAAAAAGGCAACATTCCCATTTCCTTCAAGATAAGGCACTTAACTGGATCAATCATCTCGGGAAGGCCGTTGCCACATGGGAGGAACTGAAGCCAACCTTCTTACAAAAGTTCTACACTGTCGGGCGGTTGAATTAGATATGTACCCATGTTGCCAACTTCACCCAAGCCACCTACGAGTGTATTCATGAGGCTTGGGACAGGTTTACATATTTGCAAGAAAATTGTCCCATCATAACATCTTGTGGACCATCTTGGTCAAACATTTCTTTGGGGAACTTACCATTGAAAGTCAGAAGCTCTTCGATGATGCTTGTGGTGGGTCACATTTTAACAAAGACGAGGACGTCGTATGACATTTTTTGAGGAAATGTCATAAGGAGAAGTTGCCTTATCTTCGACATGTATATACCAGAGATAGCCACAGATTCATCAGAAGCTAGTGCATATGGCAACCTCGTACGAGCCGAACAAGGACGAGAGCTCCAATCTGAGCATCATCGGGATCCACCTATCCAAGGTGGATATCATTGAAAAATGATAACAAGATCTCAAAAAAGCTCGTTGTAATCGAACAGAGGACCCAAGATTTGGACAAAATTGATCAGATTACCAAGCAGCTGGAGCTGCTGGTAAACACGATCACTGTCGACCAGTCTAGTCTACATCAGCTTCGACTCTTGTTGAGATGAAAGAGACACCATCTCCTCAACCTCCTCAGCAAAGTCTATCTTAGCCAGCAGTCCAGCACGTATACTACGTGCAGGCCCCTAAGCCATCATCACCTCAGCAGCCACAACAACAGTTGCTTGTATACCAGCCAAGACCCCAAACTCTCTCAAATCCATGCTTTCCTCTACTACCTCTCATTCAGGAGGTGAATGGAGTTTGGTCTAGTGATGCACGGCTTGCCCGTCCAAGCGGGCCTCAGCAGGGCCAATCTGCCAACTCCCGTCCATCCCCTCAGCAGCAAGTAGGGAGATTTGTCTAAGGAAACCAACAGCCTCACCACCAGCAGTCTCAGGCATATCAACAGGGCTGGAGATAGAATCAATACCAACAACCGCAGTATCACCATAACCAGTAGTATCATTAGTACTCGCTTGTTCCTTATCAACAACAACATCCTCAGCATCAACAGTATCACCCTTCTCTCCAATTTTCTCAGCATTCCTACTCGCGGCCTCCACACCGTTCCCAATCTCGGCGTGGCCAACACGTTGAACCGTCTGAGATTGTTCTTGTGAACCTCGCTTTGGACTGTTTGTATCATCTAGTAAAGAGCCTCACAGAGACGAGTCCAGAAGGTTGATGACCTCACCTCTTCCAAGACCACTTTTTCGACATAGGTGGAGGCAAATCCCAACAATTTTAGAAAATGAGAATAGGTAGTTTGTGATGTCACATCCAACCCTACAGAGTCAGATATCCATGATATGCTTTTATCTAATTATGTTACTCTCTGGAGCGGTAGGATTTTTCATCCTTCTACAATCGCGAAGGGAAAGAATAAAGCTTCCATGGGTGATCATCATCTTCTTCTACATCAGTCGAACCAGCAGTCGGGCTGGGTGAGGAAGAAGAAGAAGGAGAAGCACGGTTAAAAATACAAAAAATGAAAAAATTCAAAAATAAAAAAAAGAAAGCAGCAGCCAAAGCATCAACCAGTCAGCGATAGAGAGGATCGCACCTACAACCGATCTGAAGCTATCCGATGGAGTCTTGTTTGTCATTTTTGGATGCCTACCTCAGAGATGAAGATACTCCTTTTTGTCATACAGTTATACATCCTGATATGGGCATTGATTTTGATGTAAATAAGAACTCTATTTCTTCATTTGGTTCAATAAATATTCCTTTTCCTGGGACTTTACAAAAATACAAAAAAATTAAAAATTTAAAAACTGCTTTGTCGAATCCTAATATTATTACAATAATTCAGAATCTTGTGCTTGAGATGCATCCATTAAAGGTCATTCAATACACGCCTAACATTAAGAAAGGATTAAAGTAGGCATGCACTTAAAAAAGACAGCGGCGTAGAGCCAGACAGAGAAATGTGAAGCACATCCTGACTGTAGCGACAGTAAATGCAATCAGCAATCTCCCGAGTAAGAAGAAATACATGCGAGCACCTCTAATCAGATGCTAGAGTTTGATCAAAGGGTTCGATCGAACTCTTCTTGATAGTAGATCGTCAATCAACCGATGCCAACTTCACTGCTGAAGGAATTTGGGTTGGGCCGCTCTTATCTACGAGGATGATTATGCAGTTTGCAAACACTACAATCAAGAAGCCCCGAGGAATTTTAGAGGATGTCGTCGCCACTATTCAGGGAATGCAGTTCCCTGTGGACTTTAATGTATTTGATATGGACACCTCAGCTCTTCTTTTGTACACCCCTATTATACTGGGACAGACATTCCTTTGAAGAGCCGAAGCAGTGGTGGATTGCAGTAGGGGACAGATCACTTTTTGCTCTAATAGCGACAAGGTGCCAATTCAAACAATCCAAAGGGCAAAACCTTCAAAGTCTACATCAGATGCGAGTGTGCCTTCAGAATAGATTGAAGATGTGACTTTTTGGCAGAAGTTCGAGATACAAATTTATTCATGAATGACATCAAAACCCACGAATTTCTCACCACTGAGGAAGTAGTAGATAGCACAGTCGAATCCCCCTCTGCAAAGATGAGATTTTTGTTGATTTGTCGGATGAAGTGATTAATGACCACCTATCCTTAGCAAAGGAAGAAGAGATCATTGAAGACTTCTTTGAATAAGATTCTATAATTGAGAACTTTTGTGCATCATTACATTCAGAGCTTTAAACGTCAAAGGTGGATAGTGTACAGTTGAAAGATCTGACAAAACATATGCCCTGCACAGTTGCAGAAGTTATTGTTGACATGATTCAGACCCCCACCAGAGCTCAAGCTATTTCCATCTAACATGAAGTACAACTTTCTTGTGGGTGCGCAAAACATGTTTCATGTAATCATCAATTCCCACCTGACTCGGGAACAGGAATCCCGTATGCTCGAGGTTCTAGAAAGGAATTGCAAATCTTGGATTTCCATGGGATTAATTTGTCATTATTTTCCCATCACATCTATCTGGAAGAAGATAGCGAGACGTCTCGTGAATTTCAGTGAAGCTTGAATCCAAATCTTCAGGAAGTTTTTATGGATGAGATTATAAAATGGTGTGATGCGTGCTTCATATATCTTATCTCCGATTCAAAATGGGTGAGTCCCTTGCATGTCGTGCTAAAGAAATTTGGGATCATCATCGTGAAGAACGACAAAGGGGAGATCGCAACCA